>OU015492.1:175863656-175888656 GCA_907164885.2 Dolomedes plantarius
ATTATCTACCAAGCCATCATCTCGACCCTCGCGATGTGTGACCAGCCCGATCGAAATCAAATCCCTCTCTAATTTAAAAACCCTTTGTTTCAAACCTTCTAATGCCATTGCGCATGCGCTCATGATGTCTGCGCCGGAGATGGGGAATGGGCGTGACTAGATTTGATACTATTTTTAGATTCTCAAAAAGGGAATTTCCCTCCTTAGGATTGGGAATTGGCGCGTTTCGAAATACGATAATTAATGAGATTTAATTCTAGAAATTTGATTATTCTGAAGCCCCCTGTAAATTGTTTAATTATTATTCTTTTTCTAATTAATTCTTAACATATATATATATATATATATATATATATAGAGTGAGAGAGAGAGAGAGAGAGAGAAACTGTGGGGAATAAATTAACATATATTGAAAACTGTAACTGTAAAGAATACCAATGTAAAGTCAACCGGACGATGATTGAATACCTAGGGCGTTTGTATTCATTAAAATGGGTTCATATCCTTATGCTAGAAGCCGTTCAGTAACGCCTTTAAATTGTAGGTTCCGATCTATTTTTCTGTGATCTAGCGAAAGATAACCGTAGTGCTCTCAACCAATTAAATACACAACTTGAATAAATTACTGCAATTATAATTAAGCAAATAATGCGATGAAAAAAATTTCGTTAGTCATATTAGATTCCGAATATGCATTTGTTAATTTTTGATACTTGAAATATCCAATGCTTATTCTCAAAATTAAGCCATATTAGTTTCCTAATGATAAAATTTAGAAATTATTTTGCGAAACATTAGACATTAATAATTAGAAATAATCATCGGAAATAGAAAAATATATGACGTTTTTTATCAACATGTTTGTTTTTATCAGCCGTGGCATGGAAATTTACAATTTATTATAATTTACCGAGAAAAAGTTATGTATATTGTATATATCAAAAGAATTTCCTTTAAACCTATGTTGCATTCATTTTGAATGAAAATAAATAGGTTTATGTCATAAAAAAATGCACACGTGCAAAACAGGACAATGAACGAAGCCTCGCAAGCAAAGATATACTTTAAAAAAAAAGAGGACGTTTTCAGTAACTACAAGGCTTCTTAATCCCTCCTGTCTAAACAAGATATATATTTTTTATTTTCTGAAGATAAAAATTGAATGCGTATCGTAAATATAAGGAATAATTTGTATTTTTAAGGTAAATTAATATGTTATTTGCGGATTTTGTTATTTTGATAATTCACTTCAACAAGTTTAATTTTTGGAGGGAAATACTATAGATATGGATCAACACTGCATACCTGGTCGGAAGGACATTCTAAAGGGAAAATACGAGTAACATTTTATTTGTACTTGAGAAATACATTCTAATGTGATCAGATATATACTAAACTTAGCTGAATGATACTTAAAAAAAATATTCAGGTAGTCTCTTCTAACAAAACTATCGAGGGTTATTAACGTAGGATTACTTATCGTTACCTACCACTTTTGTATGTACGTATGTACTTATATGTACATATGTATCTATATATATGTACGTATTATATATATATATATATATATATATAAAACAGTTGCGTAACTGACTCACTGACATACAACACACAGACAAAACCGCTGGACCTAGGAGTTCACTAAGAAAGATTCTAGGGGTTCACTAAGAAAGATTTTTGAAAAATTCTTCTTAGATTTTTTTTGATTAAATTTTTTAGCTGTTTTTGTAATTTTTTTAAAGTTTGCATTTAAAATAATAATTTGAGGGTTATAAAATTTATATCACGAGAAAGATCCTAAAAATTCCTTTAAAATAAAACTTTTTTCGAACCTTTACCTCGATTTTCTGATTTTTGGTGAATTTTTAAAGATTAATTTTTAAAATTTAATTTATCAAATTCTGATCACGTGATTTCTTTTTCTGGCACTTTAAATAAATTTATCGTCATGTGCATAACAACTAAATAGACAAAAAAATATTTTTTTCGTTTCTAATGCAGCAGACTATTGGATATTATCCAAAAAAAATAAATATCCCTTACGATTTTATATATATATATATATATATATATATATATATATATATATATATATATATATTACATCAATTGTATACATTGATCGTTGCATTTATTATAAATATCTATGTTTATTTTTTTTGGTATTAATTGCATACATTGACCGCTGTATTTAATTTGAATGTACTCCGTAGCGAAGCGCGGGTTTTCAGCTAGTATATATATATATATATATATATATATATATATATATATATATATATATATATATATATATGTGTGTGTGTGTGTGTGTGTGTGTGTGTGTCAATTTTGACGCATTTCGGCCCTTTTCTGTTTAACTGTTTACTGCTTGCCCAAGCGATACAGACTGGGTTTGGCGCGCTGCCACAATTATAACTCGCGATTACGTACGGTTTTAGCGTCTGAAATTTTGCTTTCTGGAAGACCATGATGGAGGAACGTAATCCTACGTTAAATTTTAAATCTATTATTCGGGGGCCCCTGGACCATTTATGTCCATGTCTCAATAGCTATGTCATTAGATCTTTGTTCAATTAAGATATTTTAAAGTTGAAAGGGTTCCCCATTAAGGCACGAAAAAAACATTCCCCCCCCCCAGAAATAAAAAAGATGATGTGTGAACAGGACATATTCTCGAGCTGTTAAGAGCTACTTCCAGGCAAAATGTTTCGATTTTTGATAGCCAAAGATATTTATCTACCAAAAATCTCAAAACCTGTAGTATTTGTTCCTTTTTTCGTGAAACTCTTTGTTAGAAAACTCTATTTGTGTTGCTGTACTAGTATATGATAATCTGTAATTATTGAAACTATTTAACGGGCCTTCTTTTTAAACCATAATCGGATCCTTATAAGACACTGCTGCCTTAATATCAACCGAAAGTTCTTCAGTCTTCAAATGAATTACATCAACGGAAAATTAATATTAAAAATAAATAATTTAAATTAATATGTGGGGCCGTAATATGACATGATCGATTTTAGTATTTGGGCTGTTAATCTATTATTTTGTATCATTTGTTTTTGCATTCTTTATAGCAATGGTTAATAAATGAAATATTTTCAACCAATACGCGAAATGCATATGCATGTGTCATAAATATTTTTGATAGACTACGAGAAAAATTAAAGTTATTTAGTATCGGAAGTTCTTTTACAACATTTTCGTTGCTCATCTATATATTTAACTTGTTAAGCCGACTTTTTAGGCAGTCCGTGAGAGAAAACTACTGCATCCATATACTTCATTTTGGTCTTAAACAAAATATTGTAATCTGTAGATTTTTCAAATTTCGTTTTTGTAACCGTAATTTCTATTAATGAGCGATAATTCGCAATTAAAAATTTATTTCTGCGCATGCTCAGTGGCATGTTTAAATCTGGCTTTAGATACTCACTATTTCTGCGCATGCTCAGTGACATGTTATAATGATAAACATGTTTATTCCGAGCAGTCTCTCTTGATTTCTCTCTGCCATTTTTATTTTTATTATAATTATGTTTGTGAAATATAAGTTTAAGCATGATGGAAATTGTTTATTTCGCGCAGTTTAATTAGCGATAATTTATAATTAAAATATTGCTTTCTGCGCATGCTCAGTGACATGTTATAATGATAAACATGTTTATTCCGAGCAGTCTCTCTAGATTTCTCTCTGAAATTTTTATTTTTATTATAATTATGTTAGTGAAATATAAGTTTAAGCATGATGGAAATTTTTTATTTCGCACAGTTTAATTAGCGATAATTTATAATTAAAATATTGCTTTCTGCGCATGCTCAGTGGCATTTTTAAAGATGGCTTTAGATACTCACTAAGCACGAGGCCGCTTAAACGCATTAATTTGTTTCTGCGCATTATTATGATTTTCAAAGTTTGGCAATGATGTGTTGAGTGTAATTTGTGTATTAGTGCATTTAATTACTATCTAGCCGTCATGTTTTGACGGGTACCAACTAGTATTCATTAAATCCTCAGTGTCTGTATCTGAAAATAAGATACTTTCTTTCAATTCAAAAGTAACGAATGCAAAGCGACAGGGTGATTTAGAATTCTAGTGAGACGGTGAAGATAGCGCTCCCCGACATATATCATTTTTCTTTTTTTTTTTTCCTGCCTAGAATCAAACTAACTTCGTACTACACCCATGACATCTCCACGCGTTGAGGCTGTTTGACAGGGAATGGACAAGAGGTTTTAACTCTGTATCAATTAATGAACTCTGTATCAAATGTATTTTTAATGTGACAAGTCTCAGTCAAGTATGAAGGTGGAGTCACCGACAAGCCTGAGATTTTTTATTCTTTTAAACATACCAATAGTACCAATCCCTCTTTTATACCCAACTGTTCAACATAATGGTTAAAAAATGGTAATTTTGGTTCGAGCTATAAGTTAGTGGTTCTGAAATTGCAAAATCTTGTGACCCCTTTTTTCGATATATATATATATATATATATATATATATATATATATATATATATATATATATATATATATATATATATATATATATATATATATATATATATATATATATATATATATATATATATATATATGTATATGTATATGTGTATGTGTATGTATGTATGTATGTATGTATGTATGTATGTATATGTGTGTGTGTGTGCTGGCTGGCTGATGCTGGTTTATTTTTTCAGTTGTTAGATTTTTCCAATTAATAATCTCTATATATAAAACAGTTCCGGAACTAACTCACTGACATACAACGCACAGACCAAACCACTGGACCTATAGGGCTGAAATTTTGCATGGCGATTCTTCTTATGGTGTAGGGGTGCACTAAGAAAGATTTTTGAAAATTTCTTCTTAGATTTTTTTTAATTAAATTTTTAAGCTGTTTTTGTAACATTTTTAAAGTTTACATTTAAAATAATAATTTGAGGGTTATAAAATTTATATCACGGGAAAGATCACAAAAATTCCTTTAAAATGAAATCTTTTTCGAATATTTACCTCGATTTTCTGATTTTTGATGAATTTTTAGAATTTGATTTATTAAATGCTGATCACGTGATTTCTTTTTTTCTTTCTAATGCTGCAGACGATTGGATATTATCCGAAAAAAATAAATATCCTTTACGATTTTTTATTTATATATATTATATATATATATATATATATATATATATATATATATATATATATATATATAATTTTTACATCAATTGTATACATTGATCGTCGTATTTATTATAAATGTATATATTTATTTTTTTGGCATTAATTGCATACATTGACCGTTGTATTTAATTTGAATGTACTCCGTAGCGAAGTGCGGGTTTACAGCTAGTAAATCATAAAATTAATTAATCAGTTTTCCCTCCGGATAATATATTTCTTTTTAATAATAAAACTGTAACAGTTTATCATAATTCTAATACATCAATATCACAATAAAGAGGTGTTTCCAAAACTTTTCACACTTGCTGACCATATTTCTCACAATATTGGTGGACCCCTTTTTGGCAAATGTTAGATTTTTTTGTCTTTTATTAATAAATGAAATCAGCAATAAACGCATTTTCTTTATAAAAAAATATTTCCTTTTATTATAAAATCCTGCTATTTTTCTCACTATCTCAGTATAGGAGTTGTAAAATATCAAAGGCGGTTTAAGTAGCTATACAATTAAGAGCAAATAATTATACAGACATGCATGATTAGATAATTTTTTTCGGGTAGTCGAGAAAGTTGTTTGTTTGCTTCAATTCCGAGCAATGTCAAGATCAAATACTGAATGGTGATACTGAAATCATGTTCCTCATTTTTGGATTTATTTTTTTACATACAGCAGCATGGAAGGAGCCCAATAGCAAAGATAAGTTGTTTAAAAAAGAAGCGTATACTGCAGTGATTTTTTTGCACCAATAGATAAAAGTTTCTGGTTACCTAAAATTGCAGGCACTATACTGTATGGAAACAGTTTTTAATAGCTCTGTGAATATATCTCGTCCAAAATTTTTTCACGATTTTGTTGATATATTTTTTAATAGGGAACCCAAATTTTGTTGGGGTTTAATAAGGATATCATCTTCCATTGCGTTATCGACATTAGTTAATCACTGCTGTCACCTGTGAACACAAGTAATCAGAGCTTACAACTGGCCGATTAATCTAATCTTTTAGTTTAAATTGAAAATAATCTCCCTTAAAATACATTAAACTGTTAAAAATAGATAGCAGAACTTACAATGGACAGAATAATTTAATCTTTTAGTTTAAATTGGATACAATCTCCTCAAAAATATATTAAACTGTTAAAAAATAGTTAAATGACGCAACTAGGTAGAAAATTTACCTAAACTGCAGCTTCTAATAGATAAAACGCTCACATTTCTTATAAAATCAAACCCGTGAAAGTACCACATAATGCGATATAATGATATATAAACTTTAATTAACTAATGAAATACGTAAAAGATATTGATACATTTTCATCACCGTGACTTACAAATATTTTCCTTAAGTGTACATAGGGAAAATTTTGATAGTTTGTATGATTCAAAAATGAGAGATTTTCTGAAAGATATGTTTACGATTTTGAATAGATTATAAGATAATAAAAGAATAAAATATATGCTTTTACATTTGGTTGAAAGAATTTTAAGGTTTCATTCACAGCAATACCAAAAATTTAAAAATTACTATAAATTAATTCCCGATTCCATATAAACTCAAAAATTCTTTTCATTATTTCAAAATTTTGTTGTTGTTGATGATAATGCGGAGGCTATTGTAGATTAAACATTCGCCCTCAATATGAATTACCGGACAACGGCTCGCAGACAACAGACCAGTTGTGGTCAACATCGAATGCGGACGGACGCCTTATTTCAAAATGTTTATGTTTTAAATATCAGTAATATTTTGAAATCATAAAAACAATAAAACTTCAAAATAGTACCATAAGGTATAAATTCAGTTCAACATCTGCTTAGAATGCTGAAAAATTGGAATTTTTGAAACAGCTGTTCAAATGTCGTGGCGACACATTCAGCGCTTCTCTTACGCAATTCATGTAGTATTTATTTCTTGGAGAAAGCCAGAGTTTTCGGCTTTTAAAAAAGGCCCATTGAGTTTAATTTTAATTTTTTGTGTTATTTAAACAAAATTTTATCTATACGATGGCTTTTAGGTACTTTTGTGGAGAGTAGATAAACAATAGTTATAGTTTTTAGCAGTTTAGCATTTGTGTGAATAGAAAAGGTTAAATGTAATGACGAGAAAATAAATTTTTGTGCCTTTCAATTATAATGACAGAACAATAGAATAGGACAGCTAGCACTGGATTAATCACTTTTATCACATTCTAAATAATTTATATATATAAAGCAGTTCCGTAACTGACTGACTGACTGACATATAAAGCAGAGACCAAACCGCTGGACCTAAAGAGCAGAAATCTTGCATGGCGATTCTTCTTATAATGTAAGGGTTGCACTAAGAAAGATTTTCAAAAAATTCTTCTTAGATTTTTTTAAATTAAATTTTCAAGCTGTTTTTGTCGCATTTTTTAAAGTTTGTATTTAAAATAATAATCTGAGGGTTATAAAATTTACATCACGAGAAAGATCATAAAATTTTCTTTAAAATGAAATCTTTTTCGAATCTTTACCTCCATTTTATGATTTTCGGTGAATTTTTAAAGATTAATTTTTAAAATTTAATTTATTATATGCTGGTCACGTGGTTTCTTTCTTTTTCTGATAATTTAAACTAATTTTGCGTTACGTGCATAAATAAAATTCTTGCTAATGCGGCAGACGATTGTACATAATCAAAAAAAATATTAAAGTAAAAGATAAGTAAAAGATATGTTCCTCAAACTGCACTATATTAACTGTACTATATTCTTTAGTATGTTCTATTAGATTTAATTTGAATATTTTCTTCTACATTTTTGTCTATAAAAATATCCGTTACGATTTTTTTTACAAATATATATTTTTGTTTTTTTATACCAATTGCATGCATTGATCGTTGTATTTATTATAACTATATATATATATATATATATATATATATATAGGCATTAATTGCATACATTCACCGTTGTATTTAATCTGAATGTACTCCGTAGCGAAGTACGGGTATTCAGCTAGTATTCCGATAAAATAGCAATGGGAATTTTAAAAACTTTTTATTCTCTCATTGATATATTTTCTCCATAAGATTGACAATGGTACTTTGATAATCCTTTTAATTATCAATTTATCTAAATTTGATTACGTTGTCAGGAGTTCTGCAAAGAAAGCTTCCTACTCAACATGCAGCGGTCTGGACTCGATTCCTCATGCAAACAGAAATTAGGTTTCGACTTTTTTGCTCTAAAAAGATAAACCCAAAGAAAAAAACTCTTTTTTTCTCTCGTAGTTTATAACATTTTTACTGATTAAAAAAATTATATTTTTCTTCTAGTAAATTTCTTTGTCTAAAATTCCTCGGAATAACTAAGTACAAAGAGATGGTGTAACATGATAAAAACTCCCCAATATGATTTAATTCCCTGTTTCGGTAATTTATTGAAAGTTTTTCCAGAAAATTTAGACCCAAAAGATTCTCTAATAAAACTCCAGTCACTATTTTAGCAGTTTATATCAAGTCTGAAAGTTCCCCTGAAAGTTTCATACAAATATAAGGCTAGAGTAACATAATAAAAATTCCCTAATGAGACTCAATTAAAAAGTCCCCAATTAGACTCCTATCACTTTATAATGAGTCGGATTTGGGGAAATTATGAGAAAAGCATGGATATCGAAATATTAATATTTATAGGGGTATCTGGGTACAAAAACTCGGAAATCTGTGAAATCTATTCTAAAATCTTTTTAACATTTCTCTGAAATATAATTTTTTATATTGCCTAATTAGGGAATCACATTTTTTATCATATAATTTACAGAGAGAGAGAGACACCTTTAGATATGTGTGTGTGTGCGTGTACGTGCGTGTGTAATGAGTGTGCGTATGTGTATGCGGTGGGTTAACTACGAATCATTGAGTCTAAATGGTGATATCGAAAAACTAATTATAATCAATGGTACGCTTTACAATTTGGTTTACACTTGCTTTTAGAAGAGCAAGGTAATAATTTAAATTACGTAAAAAATTGACATTTTAAAAAAATTAATGAAGTCTAAAGTATTTATATCCTCATCTGTCTTGAAACATTTTGAAAACATATATTTACAGGATCCATCATGTAACTATACAAAAGGCTTTTTAAAAAAACTAAATATTCGTATTTCGCGTAAAGCAGTATAATTGCGTATCCCTAATTATACCGCTTTGGGCGAAAGCAGTATAATTAGGGATACGTAATTTTATTTACGAAATACGTAGATGCGAATAAATGCGAAATTTGCCGATATGAGCGTATAAATGCGAAAATTATTTTTTACTACTTTTCGGCAAAAACTCGGTGATGAACGGCTTTGTTTAAAGCAAAATTAGGCAATAATAGTAATAATTTATTAACATAATTGCTTAACTAAGACCATCCGCGGTCTTTAACTGAGAAATCTCACTCTCCTTCGGATTTGCCCCGAATTTCACCCGGACGGTTTGTCCGTACCGCAGTCTAACCTAAAAATCTAACTGTAAAATTCAACCATCAAATTTTGTGGAACGATTTAGTAAATTTAAGATCGTCTCTCGAGCGCCAAAGTCAAGTGTAGTTCAGCTACTTACAGTAGTCAACCAAGAGACTCCTGTTGATGCTATACAGATTTTAATTGCAACTAAATGCTGCTACCTTAAGGCTGCTATGTACTAAGATAAAAAATAGTATTTCCTTTTTCCTCTTCTTGCGGACTCTTGTTGTGGAAGGAGTCCAGTTGACAATGGCGTTCAGTTGACAATGTCTCTCGAGCGCCAAAGTCAAGTGTAGTTCAGCTACTTACAGTAGTCAACCAAGAGACTCCTGTTGATGCTATACAGATTTTAATTGCAACTAAATGCTGCTACCTTAAGGCTGCTATGTACTAAGAAAAAAAATCGTATTTCCTTTTTCCTCTTCTTGCGGACTCTTGTTGTGAAAGGAGTCCAGTTGACAATGGCGTCCAGTTGACAATGTCTCTTGAGCGCCAAAGTCAAGTGTAGTTCAGCTACTTACAGTAGTCAACCAAGAGACTCCTGTTGATGCTATACAGATTTTAATTGCAACTAAATGCTGCTACCTTAAGGCTGCTATGTACTAAGAAAAAAATCGTATTTCCTTTTTCCTCTTCTTGCGGACTCTTGTTGTGGGAGGAGTCCAGTTGACAGTTTGATAATTCCACCCCCCTTAGGATTGACATTTTGAGGGATTGTAATGGATCTCTCTCTATAGGGGGGTTAAGCACTGCCTCCAAATTTTTCATTTAAAATATATTTTTTGTCAACTATTTACAGGTACATAAATGCTGATAATAAAACAAAATTGGTATTGTTAGATAGCCTGAACTTTTCTACAAAGCGCTACAGGATTCATTTTATAAATTTCGTCCACCGAAGGAATTTATAAGCGTTTAAAACACACTATACCAGATTTTTCCCCGAATAATTTAAATTTTAAAATATTAATTGCATTTTAAAAAAAACGAAAAATGTACACAAATGTAAAATTTCTTTCTCTATGAAGGGGTACATTTTTTTAAAAAAAATCTTTGAATCCAAGTCGGCAATCCGTGGAAAAATTTTCTCCATAGGTTAACATTGAGGTGAGCGAATCCAATGGGTTAGTACATAGCAGCCTTAACTTTGCAAAGGCAGATTAACAGAGTAGATGCTGAGGTATTTGAGTATGAACAACATAGTAATTAATTATAGAAGGAAAAGACTTAAGTAATATAATGTGGAGACCACTGCAATGTTAGATTTTAACTAAGAATTTTGATACTTACTTATTCAAGTCAGTAAAATTGTAATTTATATTTTGATAAATGCAAAATTTTTAAATTTATATATTTTTTGCGAATAAATGTGAAATTTTATATATTGTATTTTTTTGTTGCGATATTTCGATATTTTTATGCGAAATTTACGTGTCCCAAAGTATAATCTATCGACTAAGTTAGATGAAATGAATCTACTATGTCTTTCTCATTACAGTTGTTGCCACAGATAGGCGTGTTCGTCTGCATATATGGAGTTTCAAGCAGCAAATAAATGCAGACATATGCATGAGTATAATGACCCGTTGTTGAATTGTGTGTTGTGTGTGGTCCCATGATAACGCGGTATCCTTCGATAACCAACGATCTTAAATCACGATTGGTCTCTTTCATTGCTTTTTTAACACTTGTTTTCTCAGATGGTAATGGGGGGAAATCCGCAGAAGCTCACGCGGGTTTAATTTCGGGAAGGGGGAAATGGTTCTATAATAGCATGCATTCTGTTGTGCTGAGAAGCACATTTAACGTTTGAGAAAAATGGCGATTTCGAATCATCATGTCACTTTATCCAATACTTTATTTTTAAACTAGCTGAAAACCCGTACTTCGCTACGGAGTACATTCAAATTAAATTCAACGGTCAATGTACTATGCAATTAATGCCAAAAGTATTTTTAAATATATTTATAATAAAAGTACAACGATCAATGTATGCAATTGATGTAAAAAGAAACCAAAAAAATATATTTATAAAAAAATCGTAACTGATATTTTTATAGACAAAATAATGTAGAAGAAAATATTCAAATTAAATCTAATAGAACATACTGAAGAATATAGTACAGTTAATATAGTACAGTTTGAGGAACATATCTTTACTGTATTTAAATATTTTTTGGATAATATCCAATCGTCTGCCGCATTAGCAAGAAAAAATTTTTTTCGTCTATTTCGTTGCTATGAACGTGACGATAAATTAATTTAAAGTACCAGAAAAAGAAATCACGTGATCAGCATTTAATAAATTAAATTCTAAAAATTAATCTTTAAAAGTTCACCAAAAATCAGAAAATGGAGGTAAAGATTCGAACAAAAATTTCATTTTAAAGGAATTTTTAGGATCTTTCTCGTGATATCAATTTTATAACCCTCAAATTATTATTTTGAATGCAAACTTAAAAAAAGTTACAAAAACAGCTTAAAAATTTAATTTAAAAAAATCTAAGAAGAATTTTTCAAAAATCTTTCTTAGTGCACCCTTACACTATAAGAAGAATCGCCATGCAAAATTTCAGCCCTTTAGGTCCAGCGATTTGGTCTGTGCGTTTAATGTCAGTCAGTCATTCATTCAGTCAGTTACGGAACTGTTTTTTATATATAGATTACTTTGTTTTTTCTTAATCTTAATTCATCGCCAAAATGAATTTAAATAGGCCTGCTGGACTATTCTCACGCGGGAGAGAGAAATGCCTGCCGCGTTCGAAAAGAAAAAAAATTCTCATGCAGAGGGAGGGAAGACAGTCACAGACAAAGTTAACAATTCCAGCTTGAGAATCTATTTAAAAGTTTGAAGTAATGCAAGCAGTCAGATGATGTAACGTAATGGCATAAAGTTATCGAGAAAAATATTTGCATTCATTGTTATTCGGGAGACATTGAAAAGCATCATAATAAATCACCCTATATGATATCTTTTTGATATTTTCTTTTAAAATATTGTGAAAATTGTTTTAACTGTTCAAAATATTGTTGCTTGACTTTGTATGTTTGTAAGTGAACTTTCAAATTACCAAAAATGGAACCAAAATTAGATTTTTTTTTAATTTACAAAATATGTAAACATTGGAATAAAAGGCATTTAAAATGTGTAGTCAAATGTAAAATGAAAACTAGGTGGCTTTAGAAAAATAAGTATTAATGGTAGGTGAAAAAAACATCTTTTAAATGGCTCTTTTCTCAAAATGTATCATTACCAGATTTGCAATGCTCCTTGCGTCATAGTTTTTTTGCACAATTGTATAAAATGTATAATAAAGACTCCTGTAATACATCAAAATAAAGTTTTGTATCCATTTTAGGTTTCAACATCATTCAGACTATCAAAGTTTAACTTAAGTGTAGAAAAGTACAAAAATTTCACGAAAATTCCGAGTACAAGCATAAAAATATTTCCTAAAAATTAACTATTCAACAAAAGCACAAATTAATACATAACTCTGTTCGAAATGTATTTATAATAAATATAAATACAAAATTAAGGGGGAATTTAAAAATTGGATGGCAAGGAGCATTTAAAAAATCAGTAATTTCAATTTTTAAACTAGAAAAAAAAAGTTAAAATATTTATGAAATCTGAACTGAAATCCGAACCGGCCTAGCCGCCCGAAATTTCAGAAGTCCAGACGGCCGGCCGAAATTCTTTTAGATTGCCTCCCCCCCCACCCTAGTGCCTCGTAGGTGGTCATCCTACCAACAGTTCAGCATCACTGCAGAGTCGTTCTCTTATCTTCTTTTATTGTCTAGAACCGATCTCGTCGTGCTTTATGACCTGATGCTCATAGTGGGGACTGCTGATAGCTAGGTCGTACCCCACCGTGACAAATTTCAGTACAATTGTCAGGATGTTCTGTGGGGGACGGGTTAATACGCTTCTCGTTCTCGGCCGGAACGGTCTTTTGGTGTAAGCTGTAAAATGGGCCTTCGGTCATCAGAGGGTTAATATAGTTATACTTTAATGAATATATTTGCAAAATTTCATATCTCTGAGGTGAAAGTTTCAAAAATTGCTTTGCAATATCCACCATCCCCTTAAGGGAGAGAACATGTAAAAATGGTTTCTTAGGGAGAATAGCAAAATTAAAGTAGTAAAATAAGGCACTATACGTTTAAAAAAAATGGTTATATATATTTAGGAAACACAAGCATATTTCATAAAAAATATCGCAGCTTCTACGTGCTTCCTCGTCATACGTTTCCCCTTAAATATTTTTCACGTGTTTTCTGGTGAAAAAATTTAGCGTGCGTTTTTTAAAATTAGATTTTTCTTATACTTATATGAAGTTAGGGTCGTAAGGCATCATCTTAAGTCTATTTTTACCATGTTTTTATTAACTCGCTTTCTTGTTTGTTTGTTTGTGTGTGTGTGTGTGTTTGTCCAGTGCAAATCTTGCAATCGATTTTTAACTAACTTCCCGACTAACTAGACATTTGAAACCTTTAGAATAGCTCAGAACACGATGACAATGCATTCTTTTAATACTTTTAGCCGAAAAAATCCGCAAGGTGGCGCTTCGATGGAATTCAATGCTTGCACTTTTAAGTAACAGCGTTTGACGATTTTGAAAACAGAATACATGGGAATTTAGTTTGTTTACAAAAATATTGTGCGAAAAGTTTAAAAAAATTATAAAAATTTAAGTTTATAAAATCTGTGGATAGTGGAAACGACTAAAAAGTGATTAAAATTTAAAAAAAAGAAAGTGAGAAAGAATAATTAAGTGAAGGTTTGTGCAATTAAGAGAGAATTGTCAAGTTTATATGATTCAACAGAAAATTTAAAAACGTGGTATATAAAAAGTTATTTTTTATCTTGTAATTATTAATGCTTTAGAAACTCGTTAGTAACATTTATACAGTAATTCTGTAATTTTTACTTAAAAGTTATTTTTATTATGTTAAGTTTTAAAATTTTTCAACTTTTAATTGATCGTGCCATCGATATATGTCATTAAATTTTTTTATTCTGCTGTTTTTTTTTTTCATATCAAATGTCGTTGAAGAGGACGAAATTGCTTTAGACATAGCCCCATATGATGTGTCACTATCATTTAAAAATACTCATCGCCATAATACGCTGAAACCTTGGAATCTCCCAAATTTATATTTGTGACTGAAAATGCCTCAGGCTACCCAGCCTAAGAATGAAAAAAAAACTATCAAACGTCTTCTGAATTTTTTGGTGCAAAATTTAGGTAGAAGAGTTGTTGTTGTGCCTTATGCCCCTTGACCGACAGCAACATCAGATCAAGGCCATTATAGGCTATTGGGCTCGAAGATACGGCTCCGGTTTTAACTCAGCACCACAAGGACTTGGCTGAGGGTCCGGCCCCGCAATTTTGAACCGAGTTAAGTGACGAGACCAGTACACTTGACCCCGCACCCCCAGAGGTAAATTTTGAGAACTTGGCGGACATTGCAGCAACGACAGTTTTTACGTGCACCAGCCGCCATTAGCGTATACGGCGGTGAATTTGTCAGCGGCGAGCATCGAACCAGAGACGTACAGATCACTGGCCCGCTTGCTCTTGCCAACCGCAGCGGGCCTTTTATTTTCTCTTAACCTTTTATTTTCTTTTTCATCTATTCATCTTTTTTATTTTCTTTAAAGATCATAAAGCCAGGTGTTGATGACCGAATGGCTAAGGCGCTGGTATTCGGTTCAGATCCTGTGGGTTCGAGTCCCACTCTTGGCATGGATGTTTGTAGCCGTTCGGAATCGGCTTTAAACTGTAGATCCCGGTCTAATTAGCCCTCGTGTAGCAAAAAGTTGACCGTAGCGCTCCAAACCATACCAAACCAAATTAAAGATCATAAAATAAATGTAGATAAAATTTCCGCTTTTATATAGTATATTCTCCCCAATCACAGAAATGTTTACTTTCAAAAAGCTACTTGTCTGTTTTAAAAACCCAAAAACTTTTTCGCGCTCCCCCCCCCCCCCGCAATATGAAAACCCTTGCACCATCAGTGTCTTACTTGATGAGAAATAGCACACATGCATGAACTCATCTATTTCATTCCTAATCTTTGCCTAATCCCTTCACAATAGATCACATCCACCTGATGACTATGTGCATGGCAGCGATCTCTCATAACTGTTTCGCCTTTGCTCCTCATTAAGCACTCTTATCTCTTTCCAGGACTTCAGCTGGAGAGGGAACAGATGGGAAAGATACAAAGAACATGGCTAAAGCTCCTCGGATCAACACACCCACAGAGTTACAGCTAATTCCCCTCCGAGGATAAAAATGCGGCGAAGAATCTGAAAGAGAAATAAAGTGCAGCAAGACAAGCATCTCGCCCATTGACTCTTGACCCGACCGCTCCTTTTGCCAAAACCAACCCTCCGCGTGGCATCCCGCACCGAGCCCTTACTTTTATACACCACCCAGGGAGGAGGCGATGGTTGAGAACGACATGAAAGGGCTGCCTGGAACCTTCTGCTGCAGCTTGTGTATTCAGGTAGAAGCGATACGGATTGTCTTCTCTTGCAAATGATGATAATTAAGGATATTAACGAACATCCTTGAAAACAGCGAACACGATGAAGGTGCTGCAAGTAGTTTTATAGAAGTCTGTGTGCAAGAACTAAGATAAAACTCAGATAAATTAATCATTGTGTCAGAAAAGAAACTCTTCAAGGGAATTCACAAAGTGTGCCAAAGTCTTTTATTATTCATCAATTTATCACTTAACTCACTATAATAATATTTTTCTTTGGTTGAATCATATATACCCCTTTAAAGATTTAAATACTAGATAGAGGTGAAGATTTGAAGAAAGTTTAAGAATTGCTAGTATTTATGCGCACAATTATTTCACTGATATTTTAAGAACGCTAAATTTAAGCACCCAAAGGTAGTTAGAAGTGTTCCCATCTACTGAAGTGCAATAAAGAAAAATCATATTAAGTTCGTGAAAATACTCATTGTTCGATTATCATCTTGTGATCTAGAACTGTTCACTCAAGTATTGTATTATAGTTTAAAGGTCATATTCATTGTTTCAGTCTAAACGACTTCACTGCCATTTACCCTTTTTTTTGTATTCTTCTACTGTTGTAAGTGATCGAGTACAAGTCAGATGATCTCTATACCTGAATTGTAAGGAATAACAGAACCCATTTTCTTCCTTCGATATCTATAGTTCAAATTATAAATTACCCCAATACCACGAAATTCTTTAAAGACCATCAGAAGTGAATACACCAATCTCATCTTTCACATTTCTAGTCAAAGTCGTAGCTATTTGTACAATTTGCAGTTAGATAACATGCATAGTAAGTCCAGGGAAATTCTTCATAAATCTGTTTACACCATAACGACGGTAGTCTGAACAGACGTGTAAAGAGATCAAATACATCGTCTCCATCTGAAGCATGTTTATTTGCTGAGAACTCAGACCGCCGGGCATCGTAAAAGAAGACATCAAATACGTCTGCACCATTATCTTTCGCACTTTTTTTTATCTGTACACACCCCCGCTTAAAGAAAGATTCAGAGGTGGAGGGTAGGATATATTTAATAGCACAGCGAGTGAGGAATGTGGAAGCTATATCGTCACGTGATTTGGGTTAACGATAAATTCAGTAGCCATAAGTGAAGGACCTCCATATTCCAGCCCCACCATATTTGACAATATCGTTCCAGATACACAGCAATCTTCCTATTCCAAATAGCTTTTTCTGCAGTATCGTAGACAGGTTTTCTGGAGTAAAAAATACAGTCTACTTCATTTACTGTTGTATAAACGCACGAGGCTTTCGTATCTAGTTTTTAAGTTTTAGAAATGTTATCAGTATCGGCTTTTATAAGAGTTTTTGAATTTATCCTTGAAATAAAGTAAGTTCTAAATTTTACGTTAGCTTCTTTGTTACTCTTAGCACTAACATTGAAAATTAAACTAAAATTCGTTTCTCAGAATTTTGGTATTTTTCTGTGTTGCAAATGATTATTATGCATGTTTGATACTATTAAAAACAGAATATTAGCTTTTAGAAGTTGTTTTAAATTCCTATTTAACGTAAGGTTTTTTCTTGGAATTAATTTATCTGCTAATAAAATTTCCATAAATTTTGAGAACTTTTGATTATTAAATCTTAAGATTTGTAAGAAAAAGAAATGTCCTCTATATAATGCACAGTGGGACTGTATGATATCTAATGGACTCTTAATAGTTCAAATCAGATGTCTTCATATAAAAAAAAATGCGTGTTTAAACGAATCACATATGCCCTACATTCATCATATAGCTCAAAATCCCTTAAGATTCAACGAGCTCAAAAGGATTGTCAGGATTTTTCTCTCTAAATATAACTAATACATAAAACATCTGCTATTGCACTTTTCTAAGTGCGTTCTTTATCTGACGATACTTCAAGAGGCTTCTTTTCCGAAAATAGCCGAAGAGCTGAAGAATACTCAGTTAAGTAGTTTGAAACTGAGGGGTTCTTTTTGAACTGTACAATGAGTTGCAAAGTTCTGTCTCATAAACCAGAGTTATGTTTCGGAGCACTGTTTTATGTTCTGTACCACGCGCTTTGTTCCAACTTCAGTTCATTTCAATTTAGAAAAGAGGCTAGTTCACGAAGAACTTCAGTTTTAGAGAATTTCCGAGAAGGGCAGTTTCTATAATTACAGTAAAGCAAAACGCATAGAAGGAAATCCTTGCATTCGCAGATGCTTCGTAGTGAGTTATCTGTAATATAGATGCATTTTCGTAGTGCACTTTTTAAACGGGAGGTTTATCTAAGGTAACATCCTTCAAACTATTTATATTATAAAACGTCTTAAATTTGGAGATGCTGCTTATTTATCTCATATTCGGTGATATCGTGTTATGTGCTTTTGTAAAAAACTACATGTATTCATTTCTGTTATGAATTTCTATTACTGATTTGGCTCCATATTAAAGAATATAGCTTCCATGAAACTGTATTAGTGAATGTGAGCATACATATCCTTTTAAAGATTTTTTGAAAACGCCGGAAGCTTCCTTTTCTTTACATAGTTTGAAGAAATACTATCTCTACAACTCTTCGAATTGCATTGCACGCTAGAAACACATGCATTATTAACACCTGACAATGCCCGATTATACAGCATGGCTTAGATGGAATCGGTTACCTTTTCGGATTAACTTGGCAACGGAGGAAGCCTTAGAATACAAAAGTCAAACTTAGTAAAGCTTCGAAGGAGAATCATAAAAGAAGCCATACGAAAAGGTTAGGCGTGCAGCTCTTCTTTGCTGCTGAAAACATAAAGAGTGAAAATCGTGCTGGATTCGATTCACTTAACCAACCTGAGTCGTGACTCACTGGAATCGTGATTCTATCTTCCTTTCACTCATTCTAACTCATTCAGCTGGTGTGTACCTTTTAGCAATTTGACTTTCGAAATAAGTAAATCTTTTTCACACTTGCTACAAAAAAAATATCGTTTTTGTGAAATACTAACTCTATATTTACCGAGAAAATTACGGTGTGATGAATTTGATGAAAGAAAAAGAGCCAGTTTGGACTCCTTTGGCATGAAAATATATTTGATTAAAATTTAAAATTTTTCGCAGCTGTGAATAAATATAATTGGAGAATTCAAGTCTTAGTGCCCCGTGAGGAATTATTCCTCTGTAACATAATATCATCTAGTGGATTTATTGTGATATTTAGCCTTGGATAACCACTTAACCTTGAGAACAAACTTTTTCAAGTACACCACACTGCCAGCGGTACATCCTAGTGGCGTGAGTCCTAAGAGACTGCAGTTTCATTTTTTCCTGTGATGTGTGTGTGCGCGTGTAATAGTCACATATAGTGTGTCATATTTATTATCATGTCAACCATGAGCATCGAACCTTCAACTTCTCCCACCCCTTCCACTCACAAACTGAATGGAGGTATCAACCAAAGACTCAACATCAGCACCCTCAGTGCAACATCGGGGAAGCATATCCACAGTGGTGGCATAATTGCAACCCCAGTGGTGGGCCACAGTTCTTCACCACTAAACATAAATCCTCCTGGTCCTAGTATTATGGGACCACCCTCCAGCGGAGTTGCCAATATCACGATAAACAGCAATACAACAACAAAACCGTTGCTAGATATCTCAAGGACGAGCATTCATCCTGGATCGGTTCTGGAGACATCTAGAAGAACTCCTAACATTACACTGAAAGATCTCCAGAGCGACGACGAAGATAAAAATGGAATTTACCAAATGCTAGCTTCTTTGGCACTTCTATGCGTGCTGAGTCTCTTGATGTCATTTCTTGCATTGTTCTTTTTGCAAAAACTAGGTCCTATGATGAGTGTTGTGCAAACTCTAGAACCTCTTGACAAGACTTCCGCAAAAACAACGGTAACTAAAGCTCCTCCGAAAAAAATAGTAGTAACTTCTGAAGAGTATATGACTGTTTATCAGGTGTCGGTGGCACTCAGCACGCTAACGATATCATTGGATTTGTGTTGTTTGTTTGTATGTTGCATTCAATTTCTGTTCGCCATCAAACTCCTGAAGACACCTCAAGGGGATGAAAGGTAAGACTTGCTTTAATTATATTTTTAAAATTTATTGTAGCTTCTTAGTACACAATAATTTGATATAATTAGTTCCGTGATTCTTTCGTTGTTGGTGAAGTATAGGCACATTATAATGGCGTCATAAATAGCTTAATTAAAGTCGCGAGAAAGTAATTAAATATTAAGCTATTATTAAATACTGAATGATGTAAACAAGAAAAAATTTTCAATGGTGAATACTTTGTTAAAATAATGTGTTTTGTAAAGAATGCGTTCAATTAAGTTACTACTTTAATATATTTATTGTGCATTTGTTAATGAATTACATTTCTTACTTTGCACATGATATCAACATTGTCTATTAAATGTCGTAAACTGAAAGTGTAAGGGCCTCTGAAAATAAATAATGGGAATCACACTAATAAACTGTAGATCAATTTCGGAGCACACGCACACTTTCAAAGTTTTCCCTTAAGTAAGCTTAAATTAATTGAAAACTTTCTATTTAATTGTTTTTTAAATTGTAAAAGCTTTATAAATTCTTTCACGCGAGTATCAAATCAGTTATGAAAATCAAAAAAGTAAAGATATTAATATTGCTTCTGAAAGTAATAAATGTGGAGTTTTGGAGATATTTAAGTGCTACAGTTCTTATATATACTAATCGGAAATTTGTATCAAGGTTAATTCTTCACAGAGGCTAACTTTTTCGTGAACCTTCAACTCCTTCAGATACTATTTTAAACATCTTTCTACGAATGTAAACATTTTCCTACATTTTGCGTACGACATCATTAGGATACAATGTGTTTACCTTCCGTTTAATAAAAGACGTTGCTCCTGTAAAATTGGGCTTGATCGAAGGCAACCAACCCCCTCTGCTTCTAGCGGCACGATTGCGTACAGTAGAGAGCGGGTTGACCCAACGAGATGACCTCCGCCAAGGTCATCTTGTGGGCCAATGACCAAGATTCTCCTCTCGGGAAGGAGGATTGGTAAGTGGAATTTTGAGCATCTCCCTGCTCTGGAGGATGCTTCTTTTGATTTAAAACTCTTTTTGTGGCTCTGCAGGGTGGAGTGGAGAAGAAACCACCCTTGAAGACTTAATAGCTGGAAGGGGAATCTTGCCAATATGTTTTGTAATTGAATCTGCATACCGCGTTTGTATCGAGAATACGCAATTATCTTGGCTGTGTGCTTTCTCTGTTCACTCTTAATCTCTTGATTTAACCATGATGCATCATGAATAGATAAATTTGGTGGCCCATTAATTATACGGTTGTAACTTTCAGAGATTGACCTAAGCAGATGGTAGGAATGATATTAAGTATCTATACTATGCTTTAAGCAAAATTCCGCAATATTTTTTTATTGTTGTTCTGCAGATGCAAAATACAATAGCTTGCTTAAATTAAGCATTTGTGCCTTTTAAAACGCTTGTACAATGTTTTTTCCCCCTGAGATGAAATCAAATATCTGAAAGTCAGTTTCATTTAATAATAACGCTAATTTAAGAGGAATCTGAAAAGAATTTCTACACGTAAGAAATGATCACTTGAAGTTATATTAACTGATTGTTCGTGGAAAAGCAAACTGTGTTTAAAGTAACAGACTTCAAATGTTCACATGAGAATTCTTCTCGTCTGAATCATTGTACGAATTATGTCACATTGGCTTGTAAACTATCAGTACAATAGAATAACGATAGTTTACATGCCAATGTGATTTTAAATAACATATCAACATATATAGATACTCTAATTTTACTACCATAAGACGCCCGTTCATTTTACGTTGAGGTAATCAAATATTTATTCCTGTAAGATTTTTCGTCATTCAATTGCCTGTAAGTAGAAAACTTTCTAAATCTGTCAGGTATCACGACTTGAAATACAACGAAGAAATGAAAGCATTACAAAAATTCTCCAGTTGAGTATTAATTTTCTAATCAAAAGATACTTTGAAGAAACAATATATTCGTTACTACGCCTAAAAAATGTTAAGTTGCAAGATATGAAAGAATTCCCACGATGTGTCTTGTTGTTTCTGATTAACTTCTCCTTGATTTACTACTTCAGATGGGGACGAATCGAAAACTTTTAATACCCTTTATGAAAAAAAAAATATTTTGATGAAGGATGAGTTTACTGTTTATCATAGTTATGTATAAGGGACAGGGATGATTGCACTATCCGTTTCATTTATTTTATTGCATATCATTATGAGAAATTTGTAATTTTCGAAACTTGCTAAGTTTTTCAAAAAAAATTCCTATAATGATTACATTATATTATTTTTTTCTTAACCGTTATTATGCTGAAGGAAATTAACTTTTAACGTCCAAAACATTTCTTAGTCTTTTGATAATCACTATAACTGAATTTAATTTTTAAAAAATCCATCAATTATCAGTGCTCTAAAATGTTAAATTAAAGAAATTATCTTTCAAAGGTTGTCGTTCCTAATAAATGAGCTGAACAAGTAATATCCAAATTAAGTAGAACAAAGCAAAGTAAAATTAAAAGATACTCGCGGAACTAATCAGTCGCAGGGGGAAGGGGGAGGAAGTAGGAGCACGTGGGATGTAAACACTTATTTCAGAACCATTACACTGTCTTTAAAATGTCTATTTTGGGAATCAACGAACTGCTCTCTGAGAGTCGCAGAGGAGTAGACAACCCGGAAAACTACTTTTTGTTTGCATTTTTTCCCAGTCTTGTTCCTATCAGACTCTTGAGAACATCCTACACATGCTTTACATTGCTTAAAAGAAAATTGTACATTGTAACGGTTCTTGCCTCCAGCCATGAAAATTACGCTTCTGACAGCGGACTTAATAGAAAAAAATTGTTTAACGTCGTTTTCTTGCTCGGACTTCTTCTACTTAGCCGAAAGAAGTCATTAATAATGCATGACAAAGTATTAAATTTGGCTTTTCATGCTAATCATAATGAAATATTTCATACATCTTGTCAGAGATGTATCTGTCACTTCTTAGCAAACTCACTACATGCTATACAGTGTAATATTACTGAGTAGTCAAAAATGAGGTTTTCTTTTTTTTTAAGGTTACGTTATTTCATGGTAATTACTGATGCATTACAACAGTTTATGTTGAGTTCGTATCCATCGGTTGGACGTTGCTAACTCCTTATAGAGATGTCAAAATCTATGGTCTAAAAAAGTACAATACGGTAAAACCTCGTCTATCCGTATCAGATTTGTAGACATTATTTTTATTTAATGTTCACATTAGATAATAATTTTTAACTGTGATAGCAAGAACGTAACTACAAGTACGCCAAATATTCGCTTTTTAGTTTGATTCAATGTACAGTTCCTGCATACATTGTACAATAAATTATGGTAATAAAATGCTTTTTGTTGACTTTAAGAAAGCTTTACTAGGTTTACCAATTCTTTGTTAACCTTTTCCTTACGGGGGTGGGATAGCATGTATCCCAAGAATACGTGCCCAAGAATGAATATATATATATATATATATATATATATATATGTACATAAGATTAAGATGATAGAGAAAACCAGTAATAGCTCTAAAACTACTTGCAGCCAGGAACAAATAACATGAAAAGAAAAGTATGAAATAGGTTTTAGACAGCATTTCTTCATCAATATATATATATATATATATATATATATATATATATATATATATATATATATATATATATATATATATATATATATATATATATATATATATATATATATATATATGTATATATATATATATATATATATATATATGTATATATATATATATATGTATATATATATGTATATATATATATATATATATATATATATGTATATATATATATATATATATATATATATATATGTATATATATGTATATCTATATGTATATATATATGTATATATATATGTATATATATATATGTATATATATGTATATATATATATATATATATATATATATATATATATATATATATATATATATATATGACCCCCTTAATGGCCTTTTTTGCAAAGGGGGTAGGAAATTTCCATTTCTAAAGAGAGAATCTGAAAAATGGGCCCCGTAAGCTAAAGGTTAAGAAATGATGTGAAAAGTCATTTTTATATTTTTCAATGTCTTGTAAACAATACTATGTAATTTTGTTATAAAAAATAGTTTTTATCGTAATAAACGATAAGTCTGCTTAGTTAAGGATTTCGTTTTGCTTATTACCCGTATTACCCGTATTATTCGGATTGCTTATGGTCCCAGTTACTCCGGATAAACGAGGTTTATCTGTACATATTTGTATGTTCTTTATCACTTTAACTTTAGTGTGTTATCCAGTGGCTTGAAATATTCTAGAAAAATTAGAATTATTCTACTATTTTTTAAGAAAATTTTAATCTTGTAATCGATAAAATTATTCTAAAGAGATAAAAAGAAGTCGGTTGGTTGTTATGTGCGTTTTGATTTTTAAAAAATAAACTTACTTATATCTAAATGTAGGTGCATTTAGGTTATACTATGCATTTACTATTAATTGCTTTAAAAGAGATATCATAAATCAGATCTAAATAACAAAAACTTTGGTAAATATTTTCTTTGAATTTTTTAAAATGTTTGAATATTTTATTATTTTTATGGTAAACATATTCATTACTATTTAGAAATTTTAACATAGATACAAAGCTGCGAAGGACTTTGTTTTAATCAGCTGAAAAAAAGACTATTCTTAAGCATAAAATTTGCAAACCTATTCTGAATTTAT
>OU015492.1:176606350-176738850 GCA_907164885.2 Dolomedes plantarius
AAATGAGCAACCGTCGATAACTCAGTTGGCAGAGCGGTGGACTGTAGGCGAAAGTAGCAGAAATCCTTAGGTCGACGGCTCACCGGACAGTTTCGTTTGCAATGGATTTTTGTTTCCAAAATTGAAAGTCCGGTTATTTTTAGATTTTAGTTATTCTCGGGGAGCAAATTAATTTTTAATTTAATTCCTGAAAGTAACAAAATTTCTTTGAGAGTTCAATCGCGTTCCGAATTTTCCTAAAAAGTGTTCTTTCGTAGCACTTTCTTAAGTATAAACCCAATTGCTACAGAAGAAAAAAAAATTAAAAAGATATTGCATACTAAATGTATTAGAATGCTAAGAAATTGTATCACTTTACATGTCGATGAAACGGAAATATTAATTCATTCGCCGAGGTCTATTTCTAAACATACTCAATTATTTGGAATAGTTTTAAATTGCTCAGTTGTGTTTGCAAGTATTGTTTGTGTTACTGAATAATTAATCTAACAAAATTTCTTACTGTGTATAGAATTATCAAATATTAATGAATATTAATTATTTGTTTGATTTAAATACGTTGCACCAAAGAAATGGAAAAATGTATAAAACTGTACCTTAGAATATACCTCTGCATATTTATACACAAACCGTTAGTAAAATTTGTAAAATGTTAGTAAGATTTGTAAACTGAAACAGATGTTCTCTGACATGTGATTAAAATGAACTTTGCCCTTTTTGTTCCAAGGTACAGAAATATTCTAAAATTTCTATTTTTTTATGTTATAAATCTTAAATTGTTACATACACATATTCTATGATACATGTACAATCTGATTCTGTACTGCATATTTCTATACTGCAAGTCTGTCACATATTGTGTTCATTTTTAAACTATTTTTATATACTTTGCTTTCTTGTTATTTAGATTCTAATATGATAATTTAAAAAATTGTATATTAATATTAGAATTTTCAAAAACTAATTTTAAAACTATATTGAATGCATAATAATGAATTTTTTTATAAAATAGGTTTTCAACGTTTTTTTCCCTACAGCAGTAGAGTTCATGCCAAACATTGCATTGCGAGATATTCCTTTTTATATAAATTTTAAACGTGATTTACCAAACTTCTGTACTGCCTGGCTTGTTTATTTAAATAAAGCATCGAACTTTTTGAAAGTAAGGCGGAATCAAGCGACCGTCGATAGCTCAGTTGGCAGAGCGGTGGACTGTAGGCGAAAGTAGCAGAAATCCATAGGTCGCTGGTTCGACTCCGGCTCGACGGAAAGTTTGTTTTGTAATTTTTATTTAAACTAGTTATATTTCGATAATTTATGTTTCAATAAAATTTATATTCAAATGCAGTAGAGTTCATACCAAACAATTCACTGCGAGAGATGTCTTTCTATAGAAATTTGGAACGGGATTTGCCAGATTGCTCTCTGCCTAGCTTAATCATTTCAATAAAGCAGCGAGCTTTTTGAAAGTAAGACGGAGACGACTAACCGTCGATAGCTCAGTTGGCAGAGCGGTGGACTGTAGGCGAAAGTAGCAGAAATCCATAGGTCGCTTGTTCGACTCCGGCTCGACGGAAAGTTTGTTTTGTAATTTTTATTTAAACTAGTTATATTTCGATAATTTATGTTTCAATAAAATTTATTTTCAAAAGCAGTAGAGTTCATACCAAACAATTCACTGCGAGAGATGTCTTTCTATAGAAATTTGGAACGGGATGTGCAAAATTGCTCTCTGCCTAGCTTAATCATTTCATTAAAGCAGCGAGCTTTTTGAAAGAAAGACGGAAACGAGTAACCGTCGATAGCTCAGTTGGCAGAGCTGTGGACTGTAGGCGAAAGTATTAGAAATCCATAGGTCTCCGGCTCGACGGAATGTTTGTTTTGTAATTTTTATTTAAACTAGTTATATTTCGATAATTTATGTTTCAATAAAATTTATTTTCAAAAGCAGTAGAGTTCATACCAAACAATTCACTGCGAGAGATGTCTTTCTATAGAAATTTGGAACGGGATTTGCCAGATTGCTCTCTGCCTAGCTTAATCATTTCAATAAAGCAGCGAGCTTTTTGAAAGTAAGACGGAAACGAGTAACCGTCGATAGCTCAGTTGGCAGAGCGGTGGACTGTAGGCGAAAGTATTAGAAATCCATAGGTCGCTGGTTCGACTCCGGCTCGACGGAATGTTTGTTTTGTAATTTTTATTTAAACTAGTTATATTTCGATAATTTATGTTTCAATAAAATTTATTTTCAAAAGCAGTAGAGTTCATACCAAATAATTCACTTCGAGAGATTTCTTTCTATAGAAATTTGGAACGGGATTTGCCAGATTGCTCTCTGCCTAGCTTAATCATTTCAATAAAGCAGCGAGCTTTTTGAAAGTAAGACGGAAACGAGTAACCGTCGATAGCTCAGTTGGCAGAGCGGTGGACTGTAGGCGAAAGTAGCAGAAATCCATAGGTCGCTGGTTCAACTCCGGCTCGACGGAATGTTTGTTTTGTAATTTTTATTTAAACTAGTTATATTTCGATAATTTATGTTTCAATAAAATTTATTTTCAAAAGCAGTAGAGTTCATACCAAACAATTCACTGCGAGAGATGTCTTTCTATAGAAATTTACAACGGGACTTGCCAATCATTTCAATAAAGCAGCGAGCTTTTTGAAAGTAAGACGAAAATGAGCAACCGTCGATAACTCAGTTGGCAGAGCGGTGGACTGTAGGCGAAAGTAGCAGAAATCCTTAGGTCGACGGCTCACCGGACAGTTTCGTTTGCAATGGATTTTTGTTTCCAAAATTGAAAGTCCGGTTATTTTTAGATTTTAGTTATTCTCGGGGAGCAAATTAATTTTTAATTTAATTCCTGAAAGTAACAAAATTTCTTTGAGAGTTCAATCGCGTTCCGAATTTTCCTAAAAAGTGTTCTTTCGTAGCACTTTCTTAAGTATAAACCCAATTGCTACAGAAGAAAAAAAAATTAAAAAGATATTGCATACTAAATGTATTAGAATGCTAAGAAATTGTATCACTTTACATGTCGATGAAACGGAAATATTAATTCATTCGCCGAGGTCTATTTCTAAACATACTCAATTATTTGGAATAGTTTTAAATTGCTCAGTTGTGTTTGCAAGTATTGTTTGTGTTACTGAATAATTAATCTAACAAAATTTCTTACTGTGTATAGAATTATCAAATATTAATGAATATTAATTATTTGTTTGATTTAAATACGTTGCACCAAAGAAATGGAAAAATGTATAAAACTGTACCTTAGAATATACCTCTGCATATTTATACACAAACCGTTAGTAAAATTTGTAAAATGTTAGTAAGATTTGTAAACTGAAACAGATGTTCTCTGACATGTGATTAAAATGAACTTTGCCCTTTTTGTTCCAAGGTACAGAAATATTCTAAAATTTCTATTTTTTTATGTTATAAATCTTAAATTGTTACATACACATATTCTATGATACATGTACAATCTGATTCTGTACTGCATATTTCTATACTGCAAGTCTGACACATATTGTGTTCATTTTTAAACTATTTTTATATACTTTGCTTTCTTGTTATTTAGATTCTAATATGATAATTTAAAAAATTGTATATTAATATTAGAATTTTCAAAAACTAATTTTAAAACTATATTGAATGCATAATAATGAATTTTTTCATAAAATAGGTTTTCAACGTTTTTTTCCCTACAGCAGTAGAGTTCATGCCAAACATTGCATTGCGAGATATTCCTTTTTATATAAATTTTAAACGTGATTTACCAAACTTCTGTACTGCCTGGCTTGTTTATTTAAATAAAGCATCGAACTTTTTGAAAGTAAGGCGGAATCAAGCGACCGTCGATAGCTCAGTTGGCAGAGCGGTGGACTGTAGGCGAAAGTAGCAGAAATCCATAGGTCGCTGGTTCGACTCCGGCTCGACGGAAAGTTTGTTTTGTAATTTTTATTTAAACTAGTTATATTTCGATAATTTATGTTTCAATAAAATTTATATTCAAATGCAGTAGAGTTCATACCAAACAATTCACTGCGAGAGATGTCTTTCTATAGAAATTTGGAACGGGATTTGCCAGATTGCTCTCTGCCTAGCTTAATCATTTCAATAAAGCAGCGAGCTTTTTGAAAGTAAGACGGAGACGACTAACCGTCGATAGCTCAGTTGGCAGAGCGGTGGACTGTAGGCGAAAGTAGCAGAAATCCATAGGTCGCTGGTTCGACTCCGGCTCGACGGAAAGTTTGTTTTGTAATTTTTATTTAAACTAGTTATATTTCGATAATTTATGTTTCAATAAAATTTATTTTCAAAAGCAGTAGAGTTCATACCAAACAATTCACTGCGAGAGATGTCTTTCTATAGAAATTTGGAACGGGATTTGCAAGATTGCTCTCTGCCTAGCTTAATCATTTCAATAAAGCAGCGAGCTTTTTGAAAGTAAGACGGAAACGAGTAACCGTCGATAGCTCAGTTGGCAGAGCGGTGGACTGTAGGCGAAAGTATTAGAAATCCATAGGTCGCTGGTTCGACTCCGGCTCGACGGAATGTTTGTTTTGTAATTTTTATTTAAACTAGTTATATTTCGATAATTTATGTTTCAATAAAATTTATTTTCAAAAGCAGTAGAGTTCATACCAAATAATTCACTTCGAGAGATGTCTTTCTATAGAAATTTGGAACGGGATTTGCCAGATTGCTCTCTGCCTAGCTTAATCATTTCAATAAAGCAGCGAGCTTTTTGAAAGTAAGACGGAAACGAGTAACCGTCGATAGCTCAGTTGGCAGAGCGGTGGACTGTAGGCGAAAGTAGCAGAAATCCATAGGTCGCTGGTTCGAACTCCGGCTCGACGGAATGTTTGTTTTGTAATTTTTATTTAAACTAGTTATATTTCGATAATTTATGTTTCAATAAAATTTATTTTCAAAAGCAGTAGAGTTCATACCAAACAATTCACTGCGAGAGATGTCTTTCTATAGAAATTTACAACGGGACTTGCCAATCATTTCAATAAAGCAGCGAGCTCTTTGAAAGTAAGACGAAAATGAGCAACCGTCGATAACTCAGTTGGCAGAGCGGTGGACTGTAGGCGAAAGTAGCAGAAATCCTTAGGTCGACGGCTCACCGGACAGTTTCGTTTGCAATGGATTTTTGTTTCCAAAATTGAAAGTCCGGTTATTTTTAGATTTTAGTTATTCTCGGGGAGCAAATTAATTTTTAATTTAATTCCTGAAAGTAACAAAATTTCTTTGAGAGTTCAATCGCGTTCCGAATTTTCCTAAAAAGTGTTCTTTCGTAGCACTTTCTTAAGTATAAACCCAATTGCTACAGAAGAAAAAAAAATTAAAAAGATATTGCATACTAAATGTATTAGAATGCTAAGAAATTGTATCACTTTACATGTCGATGAAACGGAAATATTAATTCATTCGCCGAGGTCTATTTCTAAACATACTCAATTATTTGGAATAGTTTTAAATTGCTCAGTTGTGTTTGCAAGTATTGTTTGTGTTACTGAATAATTAATCTAACAAAATTTCTTACTGTGTATAGAATTATCAAATATTAATGAATATTAATTATTTGTTTGATTTAAATACGTTGCACCAAAGAAATGGAAAAATGTATAAAACTGTACCTTAGAATATAACTCTGCATATTTATACACAAACCGTTAGTAAAATTTGTAAAATGTTAGTAAGATTTGTAAACTGAAACAGATGTTCTCTGACATGTGATTAAAATGAACTTTGCCCTTATTGTTCCAAGGTACAGAAATATTCTAAAATTTCTATTTTTTTATGTTATAAATCTTAAATTGTTACATACACATATTCTATGATACATGTACAATCTGATTCTGTACTGCATATTTCTATACTGCAAGTCTGACACATATTGTGTTCATTTTTAAACTATTTTTATATACTTTGCTTTCTTGTTATTTAGATTCTAATATGATAATTTAAAAAATTGTATATTAATATTAGAATTTTCAAAAACTAATTTTAAAACTATATTGAATGCATAATAATGAATTTTTTCATAAAATAGGTTTTCAACGTTTTTTTCCCTACAGCAGTAGAGTTCATGCCAAACATTGCATTGCGAGATATTCCTTTTTATATAAATTTTAAACGTGATTTACCAAACTTCTGTACTGCCTGGCTTGTTTATTTAAATAAAGCATCGAACTTTTTGAAAGTAAGGCGGAATCAAGCGACCGTCGATAGCTCAGTTGGCAGAGCGGTGGACTGTAGGCGAAAGTAGCAGAAATCCATAGGTCGCTGGTTCGACTCCGGCTCGACGGAAAGTTTGTTTTGTAATTTTTATTTAAACTAGTTATATTTCGATAATTTATGTTTCAATAAAATTTATATTCAAATGCAGTAGAGTTCATACCAAACAATTCACTGCGAGAGATGTCTTTCTATAGAAATTTGGAACGGGATTTGCCAGATTGCTCTCTGCCTAGCTTAATCATTTCAATAAAGCAGCGAGCTTTTTGAAAGTAAGACGGAAACGAGTAACCGTCGATAGCTCAGTTGGCAGAGCGGTGGACTGTAGGCGAAAGTATTAGAAATCCATAGGTCGCTGGTTCGACTCCGGCTCGACGGAATGTTTGTTTTGTAATTTTTATTTAAACTAGTTATATTTCGATAATTTATGTTTCAATAAAATTTATTTTCAAAAGCAGTAGAGTTCATACCAAATAATTCACTTCGAGAGATTTCTTTCTATAGAAATTTGGAACGGGATTTGCCAGATTGCTCTCTGCCTAGCTTAATCATTTCAATAAAGCAGCGAGCTTTTTGAAAGTAAGACGGAAACGAGTAACCGTCGATAGCTCAGTTGGCAGAGCGGTGGACTGTAGGCGAAAGTAGCAGAAATCCATAGGTCGCTGGTTCAACTCCGGCTCGACGGAATGTTTGTTTTGTAATTTTTATTTAAACTAGTTATATTTCGATAATTTATGTTTCAATAAAATTTATTTTCAAAAGCAGTAGAGTTCATACCAAACAATTCACTGCGAGAGATGTCTTTCTATAGAAATTTACAACGGGACTTGCCAATCATTTCAATAAAGCAGCGAGCTTTTTGAAAGTAAGACGAAAATGAGCAACCGTCGATAACTCAGTTGGCAGAGCGGTGGACTGTAGGCGAAAGTAGCAGAAATCCTTAGGTCGACGGCTCACCGGACAGTTTCGTTTGCAATGGATTTTTGTTTCCAAAATTGAAAGTCCGGTTATTTTTAGATTTTAGTTATTCTCGGGGAGCAAATTAATTTTTAATTTAATTCCTGAAAGTAACAAAATTTCTTTGAGAGTTCAATCGCGTTCCGAATTTTCCTAAAAAGTGTTCTTTCGTAGCACTTTCTTAAGTATAAACCCAATTGCTACAGAAGAAAAAAAAATTAAAAAGATATTGCATACTAAATGTATTAGAATGCTAAGAAATTGTATCACTTTACATGTCGATGAAACGGAAATATTAATTCATTCGCCGAGGTCTATTTCTAAACATACTCAATTATTTGGAATAGTTTTAAATTGCTCAGTTGTGTTTGCAAGTATTGTTTGTGTTACTGAATAATTAATCTAACAAAATTTCTTACTGTGTATAGAATTATCAAATATTAATGAATATTAATTATTTGTTTGATTTAAATACGTTGCACCAAAGAAATGGAAAAATGTATAAAACTGTACCTTAGAATATACCTCTGCATATTTATACACAAACCGTTAGTAAAATTTGTAAAATGTTAGTAAGATTTGTAAACTGAAACAGATGTTCTCTGACATGTGATTAAAATGAACTTTGCCCTTTTTGTTCCAAGGTACAGAAATATTCTAAAATTTCTATTTTTTATGTTATAAATCTTAAATTGTTACATACACATATTCTATGATACATGTACAATCTGATTCTGTACTGCATATTTCTATACTGCAAGTCTGACACATATTGTGTTCATTTTTAAACTATTTTTATATACTTTGCTTTCTTGTTATTTAGATTCTAATATGATAATTTAAAAAATTGTATATTAATATTAGAATTTTCAAAAACTAATTTTAAAACTATATTGAATGCATAATAATGAATTTTTTCATAAAATAGGTTTTCAACGTTTTTTTCCCTACAGCAGTAGAGTTCATGCCAAACATTGCATTGCGAGATATTCCTTTTTATATAAATTTTAAACGTGATTTACCAAACTTCTGTACTGCCTGGCTTGTTTATTTAAATAAAGCATCGAACTTTTTGAAAGTAAGGCGGAATCAAGCGACCGTCGATAGCTCAGTTGGCAGAGCGGTGGACTGTAGGCGAAAGTAGCAGAAATCCATAGGTCGCTGGTTCGACTCCGGCTCGACGGAAAGTTTGTTTTGTAATTTTTATTTAAACTAGTTATATTTCGATAATTTATGTTTCAATAAAATTTATATTCAAATGCAGTAGAGTTCATACCAAACAATTCACTGCGAGAGATGTCTTTCTATAGAAATTTGGAACGGGATTTGCCAGATTGCTCTCTGCCTAGCTTAATCATTTCAATAAAGCAGCGAGCTTTTTGAAAGTAAGACGGAAACGAGTAACCGTCGATAGCTCAGTTGGCAGAGCGGTGGACTGTAGGCGAAAGTATTAGAAATCCATAGGTCGCTGGTTCGACTCCGGCTCGACGGAATGTTTGTTTTGTAATTTTTATTTAAACTAGTTATATTTCGATAATTTATGTTTCAATAAAATTTATTTTCAAAAGCAGTAGAGTTCATACCAAATAATTCACTTCGAGAGATGTCTTTCTATAGAAATTTGGAACGGGATTTGCCAGATTGCTCTCTGCCTAGCTTAATCATTTCAATAAAGCAGCGAGCTTTTTGAAAGTAAGACGGAAACGAGTAACCGTCGATAGCTCAGTTGGCAGAGCGGTGGACTGTAGGCGAAAGTAGCAGAAATCCATAGGTCGCTGGTTCGACTCCGGCTCGACGGAATGTTTGTTTTGTAATTTTTATTTAAACTAGTTATATTTCGATAATTTATGTTTCAATAAAATTTATTTTCAAAAGCAGTAGAGTTCATACCAAACAATTCACTGCGAGAGATGTCTTTCTATAGAAATTTACAACGGGACTTGCCAATCATTTCAATAAAGCAGCGAGCTTTTTGAAAGTAAGACGAAAATGAGCAACCGTCGATAACTCAGTTGGCAGAGCGGTGGACTGTAGGCGAAAGTAGCAGAAATCCTTAGGTCGACGGCTCACCGGACAGTTTCGTTTGCAATGGATTTTTGTTTCCAAAATTGAAAGTCCGGTTATTTTTAGATTTTAGTTATTCTCGGGGAGCAAATTAATTTTTAATTTAATTCCTGAAAGTAACAAAATTTCTTTGAGAGTTCAATCGCGTTCCGAATTTTCCTAAAAAGTGTTCTTTCGTAGCACTTTCTTAAGTATAAACCCAATTGCTACAGAAGAAAAAAAAATTAAAAAGATATTGCATACTAAATGTATTAGAATGCTAAGAAATTGTATCACTTTACATGTCGATGAAACGGAAATATTAATTCATTCGCCGAGGTCTATTTCTAAACATACTCAATTATTTGGAATAGTTTTAAATTGCTCAGTTGTGTTTGCAAGTATTGTTTGTGTTACTGAATAATTAATCTAACAAAATTTCTTACTGTGTATAGAATTATCAAATATTAATGAATATTAATTATTTGTTTGATTTAAATACGTTGCACCAAAGAAATGGAAAAATGTATAAAACTGTACCTTAGAATATACCTCTGCATATTTATACACAAACCGTTAGTAAAATTTGTAAAATGTTAGTAAGATTTGTAAACTGAAACAGATGTTCTCTGACATGTGATTAAAATGAACTTTGCCCTTTTTGTTCCAAGGTACAGAAATATTCTAAAATTTCTATTTTTTTATGTTATAAATCTTAAATTGTTACATACACATATTCTATGATACATGTACAATCTGATTCTGTACTGCATATTTCTATACTGCAAGTCTGACACATATTGTGTTCATTTTTAAACTATTTTTATATACTTTGCTTTCTTGTTATTTAGATTCTAATATGATAATTTAAAAAATTGTATATTAATATTAGAATTTTCAAAAACTAATTTTAAAACTATATTGAATGCATAATAATGAATTTTTTCATAAAATAGGTTTTCAACGTTTTTTTCCCTACAGCAGTAGAGTTCATGCCAAACATTGCATTGCGAGATATTCCTTTTTATATAAATTTTAAACGTGATTTACCAAACTTCTGTACTGCCTGGCTTGTTTATTTAAATAAAGCATCGAACTTTTTGAAAGTAAGGCGGAATCAAGCGACCGTCGATAGCTCAGTTGGCAGAGCGGTGGACTGTAGGCGAAAGTAGCAGAAATCCATAGGTCGCTGGTTCGACTCCGGCTCGACGGAAAGTTTGTTTTGTAATTTTTATTTAAACTAGTTATATTTCGATAATTTATGTTTCAATAAAATTTATATTCAAATGCAGTAGAGTTCATACCAAACAATTCACTGCGAGAGATGTCTTTCTATAGAAATTTGGAACGGGATTTGCCAGATTGCTCTCTGCCTAGCTTAATCATTTCAATAAAGCAGCGAGCTTTTTGAAAGTAAGACGGAAACGAGTAACCGTCGATAGTTCAGTTGGCAGAGCGGTGGACTGTAGGCGAAAGTATTAGAAATCCATAGGTCGCTGGTTCGACTCCGGCTCGACGGAAAGTTTGTTTTGTAATTTTTATTTAAACTAGTTATATTTCGATAATTTATGTTTCAATAAAATTTATTTTCAAAAGCAGTAGAGTTCATACCAATTAATTCACTTCGAGAGATGTCTTTCTATAGAAATTTGGAACGGGATTTGCCAGATTGCTCTCTGCCTAGCTTAATCATTTCAATAAAGCAGCGAGCTTTTTGAAAGTAAGACGGAAACGAGTAACCGTCGATAGCTCAGTTGGCAGAGCGGTGGACTGTAGGCGAAAGTAGCAGAAATCCATAGGTCGCTGGTTCAACTCCGGCTCGACGGAATGTTTGTTTTGTAATTTTTATTTAAACTAGTTATATTTCGATAATTTATGTTTCAATAAAATTTATTTTCAAAAGCAGTAGAGTTCATACCAAACAATTCACTGCGAGAGATGTCTTTCTATAGAAATTTACAACGGGACTTGCCAATCATTTCAATAAAGCAGCGAGCTCTTTGAAAGTAAGACGAAAATGAGCAACCGTCGATAACTCAGTTGGCAGAGCGGTGGACTGTAGGCGAAAGTAGCAGAAATCCTTAGGTCGACGGCTCACCGGACAGTTTCGTTTGCAATGGATTTTTGTTTCCAAAATTGAAAGTCCGGTTATTTTTAGATTTTAGTTATTCTCGGGGAGCAAATTAATTTTTAATTTAATTCCTGAAAGTAACAAAATTTCTTTGAGAGTTCAATCGCGTTCCGAATTTTCCTAAAAAGTGTTCTTTCGTAGCACTTTCTTAAGTATAAACCCAATTGCTACAGAAGAAAAAAAAATTAAAAAGATATTGCATACTAAATGTATTAGAATGCTAAGAAATTGTATCACTTTACATGTCGATGAAACGGAAATATTAATTCATTCGCCGAGGTCTATTTCTAAACATACTCAATTATTTGGAATAGTTTTAAATTGCTCAGTTGTGTTTGCAAGTATTGTTTGTGTTACTGAATAATTAATCTAACAAAATTTCTTACTGTGTATAGAATTATCAAATATTAATGAATATTAATTATTTGTTTGATTTAAATACGTTGCACCAAAGAAATGGAAAAATGTATAAAACTGTACCTTAGAATATACCTCTGCATATTTATACACAAACCGTTAGTAAAATTTGTAAAATGTTAGTAAGATTTGTAAACTGAAACAGATGTTCTCTGACATGTGATTAAAATGAACTTTGCCCTTTTTGTTCCAAGGTACAGAAATATTCTAAAATTTCTATTTTTTTATGTTATAAATCTTAAATTGTTACATACACATATTCTATGATACATGTACAATCTGATTCTGTACTGCATATTTCTATACTGCAAGTCTGACACATATTGTGTTCATTTTTAAACTATTTTTATATACTTTGCTTTCTTGTTATTTAGATTCTAATATGATAATTTAAAAAATTGTATATTAATATTAGAATTTTCAAAAACTAATTTTAAAACTATATTGAATGCATAATAATGAATTTTTTCATAAAATAGGTTTTCAACGTTTTTTTCCCTACAGCAGTAGAGTTCATGCCAAACATTGCATTGCGAGATATTCCTTTTTATATAAATTTTAAACGTGATTTACCAAACTTCTGTACTGCCTGGCTTGTTTATTTAAATAAAGCATCGAACTTTTTGAAAGTAAGGCGGAATCAAGCGACCGTCGATAGCTCAGTTGGCAGAGCGGTGGACTGTAGGCGAAAGTAGCAGAAATCCATAGGTCGCTGGTTCGACTCCGGCTCGACGGAAAGTTTGTTTTGTAATTTTTATTTAAACTAGTTATATTTCGATAATTTATGTTTCAATAAAATTTATATTCAAATGCAGTAGAGTTCATACCAAACAATTCACTGCGAGAGATGTCTTTCTATAGAAATTTGGAACGGGATTTGCCAGATTGCTCTCTGCCTAGCTTAATCATTTCAATAAAGCAGCGAGCTTTTTGAAAGTAAGACGGAGACGACTAACCGTCGATAGCTCAGTTGGCAGAGCGGTGGACTGTAGGCGAAAGTAGCAGAAATCCATAGGTCGCTGGTTCGACTCCGGCTCGACGGAAAGTTTGTTTTGTAATTTTTATTTAAACTAGTTATATTTCGATAATTTATGTTTCAATAAAATTTATTTTCTAAAGCAGTAGAGTTCATACCAAACAATTCACTGCGAGAGATGTCTTTCTATAGAAATTTGGAACGCTATTTGCCAGATTGCTCTCTGCCTAGCTTAATCAGTTCAATAAAGCAGCGAGCTTTTTGAAAGTAAGACGGAAACGAGTAACCGTCGATAGCTCAGTTGGCAGAGCGGTGGACTGTAGGCGAAAGTAGCAGAAATCCATAGGTCGCTGGTTCGACCCCGTTTCTTTACGGAATGTTTGTTCTATAATTTTTATTTAAACTAGTTATATTTCGATAACTTATGTTTCAATAAAATTTATTTTCAAAAGCAGTAGAGTTCATACCAAACAATTCACTGCGAGAGATGTCTTTCTATAGAAATTTGGAACGGGATTTGCCAGATTGCTCTCTGCCTAGCTTAATCATTTCAATAAAGCAGCGAGCTTTTTGAAAGTAAGACGGAAACGAGTAACCGTCGATAGCTCAGTTGGCAGAGCGGTGGCCTGTAGGCGAAAGTATTAGAAATCCATAGGTCGCTGGTTCGACTCCGGCTCGACGGAATGTTTGTTTTGTAATTTTTATTTAAACTAGTTATATTTCGATAATTTATGTTTCAATAAAATTTATTTTCAAAAGCAGTAGAGTTCATACCAAACAATTCACTGCTAGAGATGTCTTTCTATAGAAATTTGGAACGGGATTTGCCAGATTGCTCTCTGCCTAGCTTAATCATTTCAATAAAGCAGCGAGCTTTTTGAAAGTAAGACGGAAACGAGTAACCGTCGATAGCTCAGTTGGCAGAGCGGTGGACTGTAGGCGAAAGTAGCAGAAATCCATAGGTCGCTGGTTCGACTCCGGCTCGACGGAAAGTTTGTTTTGTAATTTTTATTTAAACTAGTTATATTTCGATAATTTATGTTTCAATAAAATTTATTTTCTAAAGCAGTAGAGTTCATACCAAACAATTCACTGCGAGAGAAGTCTTTCTATAGAAATTTGGAACGGGATTTGCCAGATTGCTCTCTGCCTAGCTTAATCAATTCAATAAAGCAGCGAGCTTTTTGAAAGTAAGACGGAAACGAGTAACCGTCGATAGCTCAATTGGCAGAGCGGTGGACTGTAGGCGAAAGTAGCAGAAATCCATAGGTCGCTGGTTCGACCCCGGCTCTTTACGGAATGTTTGTTCTGTAATTTTTATTTAAACTAGTTATATTTCGATAATTTATGTTTCAATAAAATTTATTTTCAAAAGCAGTAGAGTTCATACCAAACAATTCACTGCGAGAGATGTCTTTCTATAGAAATTTGGAACGGGATGTGCAAAATTGCTCTCTGCCTAGCTTAATCATTTCAATAAAGCAGCGAGCTTTTTGAAAGAAAGACGGAAACGAGTAACCGTCGATAGCTCAGTTGGCAGAGCGGTGGACTGTAGGCGAAAGTATTAGAAATCCATAGGTCGCTGGTTCGACTCCGGCTCGACGGAATGTTTGTTTTGTAGTTTTTATTTAAACTAGTTATATTTCGATAATTTATGTTTCAATAAAATTTATTTTCAAAAGCAGTAGAGTTCATACCAAACAATTCACTGCGAGAGATGTCTTTCTATAGAAATTTGGAACGGGATTTGCCAGATTGCTCTCTGCCTAGCTTAATCATTTCAATAAAGCAGCGAGCTTTTTGAAAGTAAGACAGAAACGAGTAACCGTCGATAGCTCAGTTGGCAGAGCGGTGGACTGTAGGCGAAAGTAGCAGAAATCCATAGGTCACTGGTTCGACCCAGGCTCGACGGAATGTTTGTTCTGTAATTTTTATTTAAACTAGTTATATTTCGATAACTTATGTTTCAATAAAATTTATTTTCAAAAGCAGTAGAGTTCATACGAAACAATTCACTGCGAGAGATGTCTTTCTATAGAAATTTAGAACGTGATTTGCCAGATTGCTCTCTACCTAGCTTAATCATTTCAATAAAGCAGCGAGCTTTTTGAAAGTAGGACGGAAACGAGTAACCGTCGATAGCTCAGTTGGCAGAGCGGTGGACTGTAGGCGAAAGTAGCAGAAATCCATAGGTCGCTGGTTCGACTCCGGCTCGACGGAATGTTTGTTTTGTAATTTTTATTTAAACTAGTTATATTTCGATAATTTATGTTTCAATAAAATTTATTTTCAAAAGCAGTAGAGTTCATACCAAACAATTCACTGCGAGAGATGTCTTTCTATAGGAATTTGGAACGGGATTTGCCAGATTGCTCTCTGCCTAGCTTAATCATTTCAATAAAGCAGCGAGCTTTTTGAAAGTAAGACGGAAACGAGTAACCGTCGATAGCTGAGTTGGCAGAGCGGTGGACTGTAGGCGAAAGTAGCAGAAATCGATAGGTCGCTGGTTCGACCCAGGCTCGACGGAATGTTTGTTCTGTAATTTTTATTTAAACTAGTTATATTTCGATAACTTATGTTTCAATAAAATTTATTTTCAAAAGCAGTAGAGTTCATACCAAACAATTCACTGCGAGAGATGTCTTTCTATAGAAATTTGGAACGGGATTTGCCAGATTGCTCTCTGCCTAGCTTAATCAATTCAATAAAGCAGCGAGCTTTTTGAAAGTAAGACGGAAACGAGTAACCGTCGATAGCTCAGTTGGCAGAGCGGTGGACTGTAGGCGAAAGTAGCAGAAATCCATAGGTTGCTGGTTCGACCCAGGCTCGACGGAATGTTTGTTCTGTAATTTTTATTTAAACTAGTTATATTTCGATAACTTATGTTTCAATAAAATTTATTTTCAAAAGCAGTAGAGTTTATACCAAACAATTCACAGCGAGAGATGTCTTTCTATAGAAATTTGGAACGGGATGTGCAAAATTGCACTCTGCCTAGCTTAATCATTTCAATAAAGCAGCGAGCTTTTTGAAAGAAAGACGGAAACGAGTAACCGTCGATAGCTCAGTTGGCAGAGCGGTGGACTGTAGGCGAAAGTATTAGAAATCCATAGGTCGCTGGTTCGACTCCGGCTCGACGGAATGTTTGTTTTGTAATTTTTATTTAAACTAGTTATATTTCGATAATTTATGTTTCAATAAAATTTATTTTCAAAAGCAGTAGAGTTCATACCAAACAATTCACTGCGAGAGATGTCTTTCTATAGAAATTTGGAACGGGATTTGCCAGATTGCTCTCTGCCTAGCTTAATCATTTCAATAAAGCAGCGAGCTTTTTGAAAGTAAGACAGAAACGCGTAACCTTTCGATAGCTCAGTTGGCAGAGCGGTGGACTGTAGGCGAAAGTAGCAGAAATCCATAGGTCGCTGGTTCGACTCCGGCTCGACGGAATGTTTGTTTTGTAAATTTTATTTAAACTAGTTATATTTCGATAATTTATGTTTCAATAAAATTTATTTTCAAAAGCAGTAGAGTTCATACCAAACAATTCACTGCGAGAGATGTCTTTCTATAGGAATTTGGAACGGGATTTGCCAGATTGCTCTCTGCCTAGCTTAATCATTTCAATAAAGCAGCGAGCTTTTTGAAAGTAAGACGGAAACGAGTAACCGTCGATAGCTGAGTTGGCAGAGCGGTGGACTGTAGGCGAAAGTAGCAGAAATCCATAGGTCGCTGGTTCGACCCAGGCTCGACGGAATGTTTGTTCTGTAATTTTTATTTAAACTAGTTATATTTCGATAACTTATGTTTCAATAAAATTTATTTTCAAAAGCAGTAGAGTTCATACCAAACAATTCACTGCGAGAGATGTCTTTCTATAGAAATTTGGAACGGGATGTGCAAAATTGCTCTCTGCCTAGCTTAATCATTTCAATAAAGCAGCGAGCTTTTTGAAAGAAAGACGGAATCGAGTAACCGTCGATAGCTCAGTTGGCAGAGCGGTGGACTGTAGGCGAAAGTATTAGAAATCCATAGGTCGCTGGTTCGACTCCGGCTCGACGGAGTGTTTGTTTTGTAATTTTTATTTAAACTAGTTATATTTCGATAATTTATGTTTCAATAAAATTTATTTTCAAAAGCAGTAGAGTTCATACCAAACAATTCACTGCGAGAGATGTCTTTCTATAGAAATTTAGAACGTGATTTGCCAGATTGCTCTCTACCTAGCTTAATCATTTCAATAAAGCAGCGAGCTTTTTGAAAGTAAGACGGAAACGAGTAACCGTCGATAGCTCAGTTGGCAGAGCGGTGGACTGTAGGCGAAAGTAGCAGAAATCCATAGGTCGCTGGTTCGACTCCGGCTCGACGGAATGTTTGTTTTGTAAATTTTATTTAAACTAGTTATATTTCGATAATTTATGTTTCAATAAAATTTATTTTCAAAAGCAGTAGAGTTCATACCAAACAATTCACTGCGAGAGATGTCTTTCTATAGGAATTTGGAACGGGATTTGCCAGATTGCTCTCTGCCTAGCTTAATCATTTCAATAAAGCAGCGAGCTTTTTGAAAGTAAGACGGAAACGAGTAACCGTCGATAGCTGAGTTGGCAGAGCGGTGGACTGTAGGCGAAAGTAGCAGAAATCCATAGGTCGCTGGTTCGACCCAGGCTCGACGGAATGTTTGTTCTGTAATTTTTATTTAAACTAGTTATATTTCGATAACTTATGTTTCAATAAAATTTATTTTCAAAAGCAGTAGAGTTCATACCAAACAATTCACTGCGAGAGATGTCTTTCTATAGAAATTTGGAACGGGATGTGCAAAATTGCTCTCTGCCTAGCTTAATCATTTCAATAAAGCAGCGAGCTTTTTGAAAGAAAGACGGAAACGAGTAACCGTCGATAGCTCAGTTGGCAGAGCGGTGGACTGTAGGCGAAAGTATTAGAAATCCATAGGTCGCTGGTTCGACTCCGGCTCGACGGAGTGTTTGTTTTGTAATTTTTATTTAAACTAGTTATATTTCGATAATTTATGTTTCAATAAAATTTATTTTCAAAAGCAGTAGAGTTCATACCAAACAATTCACTGCGAGAGATGTCTTTCTATAGAAATTTGGAACGGGATTTGCCAGATTGCTCTCTGCCTAGCTTAATCATTTCAATAAAGCAGCGAGCTTTGTGAAAGTCAGACGGAAACGAGTAACCTTCGATAGCTCAGTTGGCAGAGCGGTGGACTGTAGGCGAAAGTAGCAGAAATCCATAGGTCGCTGGTTCGACTCCGGCTCGACGGAAAATTTGTTTTGCAATGTTTATTTAAACTGGTTATATTTCGAAAATTTATGTGTCAATAAAATTGATTTTTGAAATTAATTTTGAAATGCACTACATCTCATACCAAACAATTCATTGCGAGATATGTCTTTCTATAGAAATTTGGAACGTGATTTGCCAGATTTCTCTCTACCTAGGTTAATCATTTCAATAAAGCAGCGAGCTTTTTGAAAGTAAGACGGAAACGACTAACCTTCGATAGCTCAGTTGGCAGAGCGGTGGACTGTAGGCGAAAGTAGCAGAAATCCATAGGTCGCCGGCTCGACGGAATGTTTGTTTTGTAATTTTTATTTAAACTAGTTATATTTCGATAATTTATGTTTCAATAAAATTTATTTTCAAAAGCAGTAGAGTTCATACCAAACAATTCACTGCGAGAGATGTCTTTCTATTGGAATTTGGAACGGGATTTGCCAGATTGCTCTCTGCCTAGCTTAATCAATTCAATAAAGTAGCGAGCTTTTTGAAACTAAGACGGAAACGAGTAACCGTCGATAGCTCAGTTGGCAGAGCGGTGGACTGTAGGCGAAAGTAGCAGAAATCCATAGGTCGCTGGTTCGACCCAGGCTCGACGGAATGTTTGTTCTGTAATTTTTATTTAAACTAGTTATATTTCGATAACTTATGTTTCAATAAAATTTATTTTCAAAAGCAGTAGAGTTCATACCAAACAATTCACTGCGAGACATGTCTTTCTATAGAAATTTGGAACGGGATGTGCAAAATTGCTCTCTGCCTAGCTTAATCATTTCAATAAAGCAGCGAGCTTTTTGAAAGAAAGACGTAAACGATTAACCGTCGATAGCTCAGTTGTCAGAGCGGTGGACTGTAGGCGAAAGTATTAGAAATCCATAGGTCGCTGGTTCGACTCCGGCTCGACGGAGTGTTTGTTTTGTAATTTTTATTTAAACTAGTTATATTTCGATAATTTATGTTTCAATAAAATTTATTTTCAAAAGCAGTAGAGTTCATACCAAACAATTCACTGCGAGAGATGTCTTTCTATAGAAATTTGGAACGGGATTTGCCAGATTGCTCTCTGCCTAGCTTAATCATTTCAATAAAGCAGCGAGCTTTGTGAAAGTCAGACGGAAACGAGTAACCTTCGATAGCTCAGTTGGCAGAGCGGTGGACTGTAGGCGAAAGTAGCAAAAATCCATAGGTCGCTGGTTCGACTCCGGCTCGACGGAAAGTTTGTTTTGCAATGTTTATTTAAACTGGTTATATTTCGAAAATTTATGTGTCAATAAAATTGATTTTTGAAATTAATTTTGAAATGCACTACATCTCATACCAAACAATTCATTGCGAGATATGTCTTTCTATAGAAATTTGGAACGTGATTTGCCAGATTGCTCTCTACCTAGCTTAATCATTTCAATAAAGCAGCGAGCTTTTTGAAAGTAAGACGGAAACGACTAACCGTCGATAGCTCAGTTGGCAGAGCGGTGGACTGTAGGCGAAAGTAGCAGAAATCCATAGGTCGCTGGTTCGACTCCGGCTAGACGGAATGTTTTGTTTTGTAATTTTTATTTAAACTAGTTATATTTCGATAATTTATGTTTGAATAAAATTTATTTTTAAAAGCAGTAGAGTTCATACCAAACAATTCACTGCGAGAGATGTCTTTCTATAGGAATTTGGAACGGGATTTGCCAGATTGCTCTCTGCCTAGCTTAATTATTTCAATAAAGCAGCGAGCTTTTTGAAAGAAAGACGGAAACGAGTAACCGTCGATAGCTCAGTTGGCAGAGCGGTGGACTGTAGGCGAAAGTATTAGAAATCCATAGGTCTCCGGCTCGACGGAATGTTTGTTTTGTAATTTTTATTTAAACTAGTTATATTTCGATAATTTATGTTTCAATAAAATTTATTTTCAAAAGCAGTAGAGTTCATACCAAACAATTCACTGCGAGAGATGTCTTTCTATAGAAATTTACAACGGGACTTGCCAATCATTTCAATAAAGCAGCGAGCTTTTTGAAAGTAAGACGAAAATGAGCAACCGTCGATAACTCAGTTGGCAGAGCGGTGGACTGTAGGCGAAAGTAGCAGAAATCCTTAGGTCGACGGCTCACCGGACAGTTTCGTTTGCAATGGATTTTTGTTTCCAAAATTGAAAGTCCGGTTATTTTTAGATTTTAGTTATTCTCGGGGAGCAAATTAATTTTTAATTTAATTCCTGAAAGTAACAAAATTTCTTTAAGAGTTCAATCGCGTTCCGAATTTTCCTAAAAAGTGTTCTTTCGTAGCACTTTCTTAAGTATAAACCCAATTGCTACAGAAGAAAAAAAAATTAAAAAGATATTGCATACTAAATGTATTAGAATGCTAAGAAATTGTATCACTTTACATGTCGATGAAACGGAAATATTAATTCATTCGCCGAGGTCTATTTCTAAACATACTCAATTATTTGGAATAGTTTTAAATTGCTCAGTTGTGTTTGCAAGTATTGTTTGTGTTACTGAATAATTAATCTAACAAAATTTCTTACTGTGTATAGAATTATCAAATATTAATGAATATTAATTATTTGTTTGATTTAAATACGTTGCACCAAAGGAATGGAAAAATGTATAAAACTGTACCTTAGAATATACCTCTGCATATTTATACACAAACCGTTAGTAAAATTTGTAAAATGTTAGTAAGATTTGTAAACTGAAACAGATGTTCTCTGACATGTGATTAAAATGAACTTTGCCCTTTTTGTTCCAAGGTACAGAAATATTCTAAAATTTCTATTCTTTTATGTTATAAATCTTAAATTGTTACTTACACATATTCTATGATATATGTACAATCTGATTCTGTACTGCATATTTCTATACTGCAAGTCTGACACATATTGTATTCATTTTTAAACTATTTTTATATACTTTGCTTTCTTGTAATTTAGATTCTAATATGATAATTTAAAAAATTGTATATTAATATTAGAATTTTCAAAAACTAATTTTAAAACTATATTGAATGCATAATAATGAATTTTTTCATAAAATAGGTTTTCAACGTTTTTTTCCCTACAGCAGTAGAGTTCATGCCAAACATTGCATTGCGAAATATTCCTTTTTATATAAATTTTAAACGTGATTTACCAAACTTCTGTACTGCCTGGCTTGTTTATTTAAATAAAGCATCGAACTTTTTGAAAGTAAGGCGGAATCAAGCGACCGTCGATAGCTCAGTTGGCAGAGCGGTGGACTGTAGGCGAAAGTAGCAGAAATCCGTAGGTCTCCGGCTCGACGGAATGTTTCTTTTGTAATTTTTATTTAAACTAGTTATATTTCAATAATTTATGTTTCAATAAAATTTATTTTCTAAAGCAGTAGGGTTCATACCAAACAATTCACTGCGAGAGATGTCTTTCTATAGAAATTTGGAACGGGATTTGCCAGATTGCTCTCTGCCTAGCTTAATCATTTCAATAAAGCAGCGAGCTTTTTGAAAGTAAGACGGAAACGAGTAACCGTCGATAGCTCAGTTGGCAGAGCGGTGGACTGTAGGCGAAAGTAGCAGAAATCCATAGGTCGCTGGTTCGACCCCGGCTCTTTACGGAATGTTTGTTCTGTAATTTTTATTTAAACTAGTTATATTTCGATAACTTATGTTTCAATAAAATTTATTTTCAAAAGCAGTAGAGTTCATACCAAACAATTCACTGCGAGAGATGTCTTTCTATAGAAATTTGGAACGGGATGTGCAAAATTGCTCTCTGCCTAGCTTAATCATTTCAATAAAGCAGCGAGCTTTTTGAAAGAAAGACGGAAACGAGTAACCGTCGATAGCTCAGTTGGCAGAGCGGTGGACTGTAGGCGAAAGTATTAGAAATCCATAGGTCGCTGGTTCGACTCCGGCTCGACCGAATGTTTGTTTTGTAATTTTTATTTAAACTAGTTATATTTCGATAATTTATGTTTCAATAAAATTTATTTTCAAAAGCAGTAGAGTTCATACCAAACAATTCACTGCGAGAGATGTCTTTCTATAGAAATTTGGAACGGGATTTGCAGATTGCTCTCTGCCTAGCTTAATCATTTCAATAAAGCAGCGAGCTTTTTGAAAGTAAGACGGAAACGAGTACCCGTCGATAGCTCAGTTGGCAGAGAGGTGGACTGTAGGCGAAAGTAGCAGAAATCCATAGGTCGCTGGTTCGACTCCGGCTCGACGGAAAGTTTGTTTTGTAATTTTTATTTAAACTAGTTATATTTCGATAATTTATGTTTCAATAAAATTTATATTCAAATGCAGTAGAGTTCATACCAAACAATTCACTGCGAGAGATGTCTTTCTATAGAAATTTGGAACGGGATTTGCCAGATTGCTCTCTGCCTAGCTTAATCATTTCAATAAAGCAGCGAGCTTTTTGAAAGTAAGACGGAAACGACTAGCCGTCGATAGCTCAGTTGGCAGAGCGGTGGACTGTAGGCGAAAGTAGCAGAAATCCATAGGTCGCTGGCTCGACGGAATGTTTGTTCTGTAATTTTTATTTAAACTAGTTATATTTCGATAACTTATGTTTCAATAAAATTTATTTTCAAAAGCAGTAGAGTTCATACCAAACAATTCACTGCGAGAGATGTCTTTCTATAGAAATTTGGAACGGGATGTGCAAAATTGCTCTCTGCCTAGCTTAATCATTTCAATAAAGCAGCGAGCTTTTTGAAAAAAAGACGGAAACGAGTAACCGTCGATAGCTCAGTTGGCAGAGCGGTGGACTGTAGGCGAAAGTATTAGAAATCCATAAGTCGCTGGTTCGACTCCGGCTCGACGGAGTGTTTGTTTTGTAATTTTTATTTAAACTAGTTATATTTCGATAATTTATGTTTCAATAAAATTTATTTTCAAAAGCAGTAGAGTTCATACCAAACAATTCACTGCGAGAGATGTCTTTCTATAGAAATTTGGAACGGGATGTGCAAAATTGCACTCTGCCTAGCTTAATCATTTCAATAAAGCAGCGAGCTTTTTGAAAGAAAGACGGAAACGAGTAACCGTCGATAGCTCAGTTGGCAGAGCGGTGGACTGTAGGCGAAAGTATTAGAAATCCATAGGTCGCTGGTTCGACTCCGGCTCGACGGAATGTTTGTTTTGTAATTTTTATTTAAACTAGTTATATTTCAATAATTCATGTTTCAATAAAATTTATTTTCAAAAGCAGTAGAGTTCATACCAAACAATTCACTGCGAGAGATGTCTTTCTATAGAAATTTGGAACGGGATTTGCCAGATTGCTCTCTGCCTAGCTTAAGGGGACTGGGACGTCTTCGACAACTAAGAAGTTGGAAATTTGGGCTATTCTTTTAAAGCCCATATCTTATACAAATATGCATGTATCATTATGTTTTTTTTTATGTTAATTTAGTAAGACCTTTATGAATATTTTAAGATAAAAAAAAATTTATTTTTGGATTGAAAAGTAAATTTCAAATAACAATATAAACAAAAATATTTTTCCCCCTGAAATTTTTGAGGTATTCACTTTGTAACACTTTTTCAAAAATTTAGTGAAAATCTTACCTTGAAATCTTGTGTGATGATTATACACAGTTTATTTTATATAGTGAACCCATTTAAGTCTTTGTTACACTTTTTTAAAAAATTTTAAAAAATTTTAAATTTCACTTATCAGAAATTTGCATATTTTTGTCATACATTTTCACCATTTACAAAAATATCTTAAGGTTTAAAAATAAAAAATAGGTCATATTGATACAACAGCACTTATTCTATTGACTTTTAAAATTTCAGAGATGTACTTGCAACAGATTTTGCAGAAAGTGTACCATTACATGAAAAAATCATATTTTGAGAAAAACGCAAAAAACACTTTCCCATTACATGGGATTTAAATGTATGTTTACATTTTTAAGTTGCTAATAATTGATGCTAGAGTGTCAAAAAGTACATAAATTATATATTTTTGTAATCTGTAGAATCTGCTCTATTTTTTAAGCCACAAATTCAAAAATAAATTTTTTGAAGGTATTTGACGTCCCAGTCCCCTTAATCATTTCAATAAAGCAGCGAGCTTTTTGAAAGTAAGACGGAAACGAGTAACCGTCGATAGCTGAGTTGGCAGAGCGGTGGACTGTAGGCGAAAGTAGCAGAAATCCATAGGTCGCTTGTTCGACTCCGGCTCGACGGAAAGTTTGTTTTGTAATTTTTATTTAAACTAGTTATATTTCGAAAATTTATGTTTCAATAAAATTTATATTCAAATGCAGTAGAGTTCATACCAAACAATTCACTGCGAGATATGTCTTTCTATAGAAATTTGGAACGGGATTTGCCAGATTGCTCTCTGCCTAGCTTAATCAATTCAATAAAGCAGCGAGCTTTTTGAAAGTAAGACGGAAACGAGTAACCGTCGATAGCTCAGTTGGCAGAGCGGTGGACTGTAGGCGAAAGTAGCAGAAATCCATAGGTCGCCGGCTCGACGGGGTTTTTGTTTTGTAATTTTTATTTAAACTAGTTATATTTCGATAATTTATGTTTCAATAAAATTTATTTTCAAAAGCAGTAGAGTTCATACCAAACAATTCACTGCGAGAGATGTCTATCTATAGAAATTTACAACGGGACTTGCCAATCATTTCAATAAAGCAGCGAGCTTTTTGAAAGTAAGACGAAAATGAGCAACCGTCGATAACTCAGTTGGCAGAGCGGTGGACTGTAGGCGAAAGTAACAGAAATCCTTAGGTCGCTGGCTCGACGGACAGTTTCGTTTGCAATGGATTTTTGTTTCCAAAATTGAAAGTCCGGTTATTTTTAGATTTTAGTTATTCTCGGGGAGCAAATTAATTTTTAATTTAATTCCTGAAAGTAACAAAATTTCTTTGAGAGTTCAATCGCGTTCGAATTTTCCAAAAAAGTGTTCTTTCGTAGCACTTTCTTAAGTATAAACCCAATTGCTACAGAAGAAAAAAAAATAAAAAAGATATTGCATACTAAATGTATTAGAATGCTAAGAAATTGTATCACTTTATATGTCGATGAAATGGAAATATTAATTCATTAGCCGAGGTCTATTTCTAAACATACTCAATTATTTGGAATAGTTTTAAATTGCTCAGTTGTGTTTGCAAGTATTGTTTGTGTTACTGAATAATTAATCTAACAAAATTTCTTACTGTGTATAGAATTATCAAATATTAATGAATATTAATTATTTGTTTGATTTAAATACGTTGCACCAAAGAAATGGAAAAAATGTATAAAACTGTACCTTAGAATATACCTCTGCATATTTATACACAAACCGTTAGTAAAATTTGTAAAATGTTAGTAAGATTTGTAAACTGAAACAGATGTTCTCTGACATGTGATTAAAATGAATTTTGCCTTTTTGTTCCAAGGTACAGAAATATTCTAAAATTTCTATTTTTTTATGTTATTAATCTTAAATTGTTACATACACATATTCTATGATATATGTACAATCTGATTCTGTACTGCATATTTCTATACTGCAAGTCTGACACATATTGTGTTCATTTTCAAACTATTTTTATATACTTTGCTTTCTTGTTATTTAGATTCTAATATGATAATTTAAAAAATTGTATATTAATATTAGAATTTTCAAAAACTAATTTTAAAACTATATTGAATGCATAATAATGAATTTTTTCATAAAATAGGTTTTCAACGTTTTTTTCCCTACAGCAGTAGAGTTCATGCCAAACATTGCATTGCGAGATATTCCTTTTTATATAAATTTTAAACGTGATTTACCAAACTTCTGTACTGCCTGGCTTGTTTATTTAAATAAAGCATCGAACTTTTTGAAAGTAAGGCGGAATCAAGCGACCGTCGATAGCTCAGTTGGCAGAGCGGTGGACTGTAGGCGAAAGTAGCAGAAATCCTTAGGTCGCCGGCTCGACGGACAGTTTCGTTTGCAATGGATTTTTGTTTCCAAAATTGAAAGTCCGGTTATTTTTAGATTTTAGTTATTCTCGGGGAGCAAATTAATTTTTAATTTAATTCCTGAAAGTAACAAAATTTCTTTGAGAGTTCAATCGCGTTCGAATTTTCCAAAAAAGTGTTCTTTCGTAGCACTTTCTTAAGTATAAACCCAATTGCTACAGAAGAAAAAAAAATTAAAAAGATATTGCATACTAAATGTATTAGAATGCTAAGAAATTGTATCACTTTACATGTCGATGAAAGGGAAATATTAATTCATTCGCCGTGGTCTATTTCTAAACATACTCAATTATTTGGAATAGTTTAAATTGCTCAGTTGTGTTTGCAAGTATTGTTTGTGTTACTGAATAATTAATCTAACAAAATTTCTTACTGTGTATAGAATTATCAAATATTAATGAATATTAATTATTTGTTTGATTTAAATACGTTGCACCAAAGAAATGGAAAAATGTATAAAACTGTACCTTAGAATATACCTCTGCATATTTATACACAAACCGTTAGTAAAATTTGTAAAATGTTAGTAAGATTTGTAAACTGAAACAGATGTTCTCTGACATATGATTAAAATGAACTTTGCCTTTTTGTTCCAAGGTACAGAAATATTCTAAAATTTCTATTTTTTTATGTTATTAATCTTAAATTTTTACATACACATATTCTATGATATATGTACAATCTGATACTTTACTGCATATTTCTATACTGCAAGTCTGACACATATTGTGTTCATTTTTAAACTATTTTTATATACTTTGCTTTCTTGTTATTTAGATTCTAATATGATAATTTAAAAAATTGTATATTAATATTAGAATTTTCAAAAACTAATTTTAAAACTATATTGAATGCATAATAATGAATTTTTTCATAAAATAGGTTTTCAACGTTTTTTTCCCTACAGCAGTAGAGTTCATGCCAAACATTGCATTGCGAGATATTCCTTTTTATATAAATTTTAAACGTGATTTACCAAACTTCTGAACTGTCTGGCTTGTTTATTTAAATAAAGCATCGAACTTTTTGAAAGTAAGGCGGAATCAAGCGACCGTCGATAGCTCAGTTGGCAGAGCGGTGGACTGTAGGCGAAAGTAGCAGAAATCCATAGGTCGCTGGTTCGACTCCGGCTCGACGGAAAGTTTGTTTTGTAATTTTTAATTAAACTAGTTATATTTCGATAATTTATGTTTCAATAAAATTGATTTTCAAAATTTATTTTCAAAAGCAGTAGAGTTCATACCAAACAATTCACCGCGAGAGATGTCTTTCTATAGAAATTTGGAACGGGATTCGCCAGATTGCTCTCTTCCTAGCTTAATCATTTCAATAAAGCAGCGAGCTTTTTGAATGTAAGACGGAAACGAGTAACCGTCGGTAGCTCAGTTGGCAGAGCGGTGGACTGTAGGCGAAAGTAGCAGAAATCCATAGGTCTCCGGCTCGACGGAATGTTTGTTTTGTAATTTTTATTTAAACTAGTTATATTTCGATAATTTATGTTTCAATAAAATTTATTTTCAAAAGCAATAGAGTTCATACCAAACAATTCACTGCGAGAGATGTCTTTCTATAGAAATTTGGAACGGGATTTGCCAGATTGCTCTCTGCCTAGCTTAATCATTTCAATAAAGCAGCGACCTTTTTGAAAGTAAGATGGAAACGATTAACCGTCGATAGCTCAGTTGGCAGAGCGGTGGACTGTAGGCGAAAGTAGCAGAAATCCATAGGTCGCTGGTTCGACTCCGGCTCGACGGAATGTTTGTTTTGTAATTTTTATTTAAACTAGTTATATTTCGATAATTTATGTTTCAATAAAATTTATTTTGAAAAGCAGTAGAGTTCATACCAAACAATTCACTGCGAGAGATGTCTTTCTATAGAAATTTGGAACGGGATTTGCCAGATTGCTCTCTGCCTAGCTTCATCATTTCAATAAAGCAGCGAGCTTTTTGAAAGTAACAAGGAAGCTAGCAACCGTCGATAGCTCAGTTGGCAGAGCGGTGGACTGTAGGCGAAAGTAGCAGAAATCCATAGGTCGCTGGCTCGACGGAAAGTTTGTTTTGTAATTTTTATTTAAACTAGTTATATTTCGATAATTTATGTTTCAATAAAATTTATTTTCATAATTTATTTTCAAAAGCAGTATAGTTCATACCAAATAATTCACTGCGAGAAATGTCTTTCTATAAAAAATTGTAACGGGATTTTCCAGACTTCTCTCTGTCTATCTATTCATTTAAATACAGTAGCAGCGAGTTTTTTTAAAGTAAGGTGGAAATGAGCAACCGTCGATAGTTCAGTTGGCAGAGAGGTGGACTGTAGCTGATTGTAGTAGAAATCTGTAGGTCTCCGGCTCGACGTTAGTTTCTTTTGCAATTTTTAGCAGCGCAGAGTCATTTTCTGTTATTAAGTAAGCACATTTTTTTCCTCATTTTGCTGATATTTAACGAAATTCCTATACTGTTAATAAAGAAAAAAGATTTTTTACTTACTCTGTAATCAATGGACTCTTTGAGATATGAGAAGACAACACCATTTGGAGGAAAATAATTGAATATTTTTAGTCCCATTACTTTCCGATTTTAGTTATTCTCGGGGCTATAGAAGCGAATAAATTTCTAATTCAATTCTTGGAAGAAACACGATTTCTTTCAAAGTTCGATCATGTTCCGAATTTCTATAAAAGGACCTTCTCATAGCGCTATTTCTACAGAAACAAAATCCCTAAAAAATTATTCCAGGTTAAATCTATTACCGTGCCTAAGATGAAGTAATATTAACTTACATAATGGTTAGAATTAAATATTTCGTGGGGTTACAAGTGAAACACTAAGTCAAAATTATCAATTTTTGGATTTTCATCTTTCTAGACCAGAAAAATGATATGCTTCTGCTGGGGAAATCCACGAAGTCATATCTTTATTTATTTCATTTTTTTTCAAAGTTTTGTAATCACATTAGGTACTCTAGCCTAGTAGACTGTATCGGTGAAACACACTAAGCATCCTATGGATAATAATTTGAAACTAGTTGATACCCGTCAAAACATGACGGCTAGATAGTAAATAAATGTCCTAATACGCAAATTATACTCAACACATCATTGCCAAATGTTGAAAATCATAATAATGCGCAGAAACAAAATAATGTGTTTAAGTGGTCTCGGTCTTAGTGAGTATCTAAAACTAAAAATATCACTGAGCATGCGCAGAAAGCAATTTTTTTTATTGTAAATTATCGCTAATTAAACAGCGCAAAATAAACAATTTCCATGAGGTTTAATCTTATTTATCACAAACATAATTATCATAAAACTAAAAATGGCAGAGAGAGATCTTGAGAGACTCCTCGGAATAAACGTGTTTATCATTAAAACATGTCACTGAGTTTGGGCAGAAACAGTGAGTTTCTAAAGACAGATTTAAACATGCCAATGAGAATGCGCAGAAATCAATTTTTAATTGTAAATTATCGCTAATTAATAGAAATTGTGGTTACAAAAACCAAATTTGACAAATCTACAGACTACAATCTTTCGTTTGTACAATTTTTCAAGACCAAAATGAAGTAAATTGATGCAGTAGTTTTTTTTCTCACGGACTGTCCAAAGAATCGTCTTAGTAACTTAAATATAGAGATATGTATATGAGAGCCAAGACTGTTTCACAGTTAGCAAAAAAATGCCAGAGCTATAACTTAATTTGATTTAATAATGTTAGTACCAAAGAAATTAAAAGAAAAAATCTTTGATCAGCGTTTTCTCAAAATCAGGTTTTTACTTAGTGGTTTCACCTTTAACCCCGTGGTTTATTCACTCGCCGTGTTTCACTCTAGATTCAAAGGTTCAACTTTTTAGAATAGTTATCAATTGTTCAGGTGTGTTTGCTAGTAATGTTTGGGGGATAATCAATTTAGCGATTTTTCCTACTGTATATGGAATTATCAATGGTTAACAAATATTACTTATTTAGTTTTAAATATGTTTAACCAAAGAAATGGAAAAATGTGTAAAGTTTCGCAGTTTCTGATTTTTTATTGCTATAATTTAAAATTGTCGCATATACGCATTCTATTACATTTGTACAATATGATTCTATACAGCATTTTTCCAGTTAATCGTAAAAGAATTGAGTTCTGTTATTTAAAGCCCAGTTTAGAGTACCTTTTTTATGGTAATTTTGTAATTATGAATATTTAATTTTAATTCACGAAATCGACAATTTTGATGGACAAATATTTCGGTTTTCTGCACCTATTAATGTCAATTTTATGATTTATCGACTTTTGCTAGATGTTTAGCTTCCAAACTATACTAAGTACATTTAATAAAAAAAAGTTATCATTCTAAAAAACGTACTGACAGAACTCACTTTTGAAATTTCCCGCTCTGATCACCATAGTATCTTAATGTAACTGAATGCCGAGTTCGCAATTATTCGACTTATTATTTTATTCACTAATAATTCCAGCAAGTTCGTGAAATTTGTTTCTAATTAATGAGCAACTGATGAGGATTCTTCCGCAACCAGTTTTGAATTTATCAGAACTGTCTTTCTATTCTTTTAAGCACTTCCCCCCCCCCCCATGAGATTTAATATTAACATTTTTATATTACATTTATTACGTTTTATTGATATTACATTTTAATATTTACATTTACAATAGCGTTATGACGTATGGATTTCGGCCACGTTGCCAAAAGGAAAAATTATTAGTTGAGAACGAGTCTGAGAACGAGTCATTTAATAATTGAAATTCAGAAATAATTTTAAAGTACCAGAAATAATTTTAGTTTTGGGAAATGAGAAGGTAAAACCTTTAGAATTTTTTCTAATTGAATGAACTTCTTTTTTGTTTAAAAAGCAAAATTTGAAAACAGAAATTTGGAAGAATTATTTCAAAAGCCAAAAACTAAAATTTGAAAGAGAGAATTTTAAATAATTATTTCGTTTTTTAAAAATTCTAATTTATTTTTTAAAGTGATTAAACAGTTTTTAATCTTTAAGAAATAAAACCATTTCACTTTAAATCGAAAAAGCAACACATCGGGTTGCCACTCAGCTATTTATTTTTTATTATTATTACTATCATCGATGACAGATCAGATCTGTAGTAACAATATTACTACGTCCTGTATTGCCTGGTGATAAAAATTCAAGGAAGCATAAATATATTTATTTCATGCTTTTAAGCATAACTATTTTTTTATATTTCTTTGCGTGTCAAAAGTAGCGCTACGCCAGTTACTATTTTGCCAATAAAATAAATGTAAGTATTACGATTAAAAAGAGAGGGGAGAAAAAATTCCGTCGAGCCGGAGTCGAACCAGCGACCTATGGATTTCTGCCATTTCCCACTACAGTCCACCGCTCTGCCAACTGAGCTATCGACGGTTACACACTTTGCTCTTACTCTAAACTAGTTTACTGCTCTTTCTACTTCATTGAACACTCGGGTAGGGTAGAGGCTTCTGTTGAATATCACTCCAGAAACCCCAATTTATCTCCCTCATAGAGCTAAAATCTAGCCCTCCGATGTATATCTCCTGTTTTCGATAGACGATTCGATTGGCCAGGGAATATATTACTATATTCTTATATATCACTATGAACTATATTACTATATTTGGTACGTTTTGGTTAACAGGGAATACAGTCGAACCCCGTTATAGCGAACCTGGTATATAATGAACTCACGGATATAACGAACGAAAAGCTTGGTACCGACGATTTCCTATTGTACGTAATTTAATTAGTATTGTGTCAGTTTAATGTGATCGATTTTTGTCGATTTAGTTCATTAATGATCATTTTTATTACTATATTTGGTACTTTTCGGTTAACAGGGAATACAATCGAATCCCGTTATAGCGAACCCAGTATATAATGAACTCACGGATATAACGAACGAAAAGTTTGGTACCGACGATTTCCTATTGTACGTAATTTAATTAGTATTGTGTCAGTTTAATGAGATCGATTTTAGTCGATTTAGTTCATTAATGATCATTTTTATTACTATATTTGGTACTTTTCGGTTAACAGAGAATACTGTCGAACCCCGTTATAGCAAACCCGGTGTATAATGAACTCACCGTTATAACGAACGAAAATTTTGGTACCGTCGTTTTCCTATTCTACGTAATTTAATTTGTATTCTGTAAATTTAATGTAATAGATTTTAGTCGATTTAATTCATTAATGATCATATTTAATATATTTTATCATTTTTTTAATACATCATTATTGAATACACATTGCAACTAATGAGTTATACATTTTGTGAACTTTATTTAGCATTTTTCTTAACGGTATTGAACCACTGGATAAAGCGAACAAAACTTTTGGTCCCTTGAAGTTCGTTATAACGGGGTTCGACTGTATATTACTATATTTCCTGCTCTGCTTATCTGCATATGAATTAGATGTGCTGTTCGGTCCATTTTATTGATTTTAATTCTCAAAATGATTCTCAAAAACTGCTGTGTCTTGCAAATTTGATTTATTTCATAGTTAAACATTTTTTACCATTTCTTGTATTCCCCTATTCCACCAAGAATTCTCCGGGGAATTTAGTCATCATGCACGTGACGATAAATTTATTTAAAGTATCAGAAAAAGAAATCACGTGATCAGCATTTAATAAATTAAATTCTAAAAATTAATCTTTAAAAATTCACCAAAAATCAGAAAATGGAGGTAAAGAATCAAAAAGATTTTATTTTAAAGGAATTTTTATGATCTTTCTCGTGATATAAATTTTATAACCCTCAAATTATTATTTTAAATGTAAACTTAAAAAAAGTTACTAAAACAGCTTAAAAATTTAATTTTATTTCATTTATTTCATTTAAAAAAATCTAAGAAAATTTTTTGAAAAATCTTTCTTAGTGCACCCCTACACTATAAGAAGAATCACCATGCAAAATTTCAGTCCTGTAGGTTCAGCGGTTTGGTCTGTGCGTTGTATGTCAGTCAGTGAGTCAGTCAGTTACGGAACTGTTTTATATACAGGGTGTAACGAAACTCTTGGGCAAAACTTTAAGGGGTGATAGTACACATCAAGACAAACAATATTATTTAAGGAACTTAGGGTCCCAAACGTCTTCCAAAGGAGATAGACGCCATTAAAGTTTAGGGTCCAAAATTTCAAATGATTATAAAAAAACGGGTCAATTCGTTAGCGGTTTTAGCTAAAATTATTCTTTTTGTCAGTTTTTTCTTGAAAAATAAATGTAAAGATAAAGTTTAAAAAAATGTCGGTAGAGGGCGCTTTAGACTTTGGAGTAACGAACAACTATTTTTTACCGTTATTTTTTTTATCACATTAAATGCTTTCAAAAGCTTAGCCTTAAACTTAAATTTTGAGCTCAAAATCTGATTCGTTGGGGGTGGTTAAGTAGCGCAAACGGAATTGTGTTCAGGAGTTGAAATTTGAAACTCCCTCCCTCCTGAACAGAGTTAAGTTATTCCCGATCTTGGTGTCGTAGGACTTTGTGTCGTAGACCAGGCAGCAACTACTACCTCCTAGACGTAAAATAAACTAGAGAGGGATGACAAAATTAAAAAAATTATTCATAATACTAGACATGAGCAATTTCTCCTCTCGAAATAAAAAAAAAAATTGATGTACGCACGTCGTGCGCATGAATGAAGGTTGAATGAATGATGACACGTAGAATATGGTACACGCATGATTTTCTTGTGGAATCACAAAAACTGCTCGAAAGAGCGTCCACCAGCAAGGATGCAGGCCTCACACCGCCGGCGGAGGGACTTTCGAACATTAGCAAATACCCCGGGCATCTCTCGGATATCGCCTGCTACGACGGCAATTCTCGCAACCAGTTCCTCGTTGGAGTCGACAGGGCTTGCGTAAACAAGACTCTTCATATGGCCCCAGAGGAAGAAGTCTAGACAGGAGAGGTCAGGCGAGCGTGCCGACCAATTTACCGGACACCCCGTCCAATCCATCGCCCTGGATATGCTGTATCCAATGCACTTCTCACATTTGCGCTGAAATGTGCTCCATCATGTTGGAACCACATACGAGCCTTTATGTTGGCTGGAACACTTTGCAGCAGAACTGGAAGCACCTCTTGTAGGAATACCAGATACGTTCAGCCGTCCAGGCGCCTTGGCAAAAGATATGGCCCGATCAAATGATCGTGGATAATTCCGGCCCACACATTTTTGTCATCCCTCTTTCGTTTATTTTACGTTTAGTGGGTAATAATTGCTGCCTGGTCTACGACCGAGCATCAAAAATCGTGAATAACTGAACTGCGTACAGGGGAGGAGGGGGGTTCAAATTTCACCTCCTGAACACTGTTGAGTTTTCGCGACATAACCACCCCAACGGTTCAGATTTTGAGCTCAAATTTTAAGTTTAAGTCTAAGCTTTTGAAAGCATTTAATCTGATACAAAAAATAACAGTAAAAAATAGTTGTTTGTTACTCCAAAGTCTAAAGCGCTCTCTATCGGCATTTTTTTAACTTTATCTTTAAAATTTATTTGCCAGAAAATCTTGACATAAAGAATAATTTAATCGAAAACAGCAAACGAATCGACAAATTTTCCCGTTTTTTATGATCATTTGAAATTTCAGACCCTAAACTTTAATGGCGTCTATCTCCTTTGGAAGACGTTTGGGACCCGAAGTTTCCTATATAATATTGTTTGTCTTGATGTGTACTATCACCCCTTAAAGTTTTGCCCAAGAGTTTCGTTACACCCTGTATATAGATGAAAAATACCTGCAACATGGGCCCTTAAAATTATCATTCTTGAAATATCGAAATTTTTAGTACATTCCTTGTGAACGAAAACGCTGGAGAAAAAAAAAAGACGACACAAAAAAGGGACCACCAAAAATCTTTCCATCGAAACACATTACCTTCTTTTCTCATAGATATACATATATATTTTTTTCTCCTCTATAACGATTATACTTTCTGGGCGCATTAAATAAACGACTGCATGCATTTAAATCAAGCGTACCTTGACTATCGCGACACATGTCTTTACAATCTCTCTTCCCAAGACAAAGAAAAACTCGCGAGTTAGAATTCAAAAGCGGTCCGTCACATCTCCCTGATTCCTTGTTCGCAGTGATTTGGTTGTTGATAACAGCCGGCGGAGCGTGACAAGATTCGGAATCATTTGTTACCGTGGAACTACCATTTGTCTCGTGCTTTTCATCCATTTTTTTTTTCATTTATTATTATTTTCTTTTTTTTTCTTCTGTCAGGTAGATAATTACAGGACCGTTCAATACAAATTTCGCGATTGTTCGGTTCATAATGCAGATACGGGTGTGTGTTTAAAGGTAGAGTGTGATGACTGTTATTCGATTATCATTATTATGTTTGGCGAGGTGGTTAAGTTGGAGGGAGGGGGAGCGTCCCTTCCGTGAGAGCTGCTCCCGAAGATTTCGGAGAAATGTTTATGGGACGAGCAAAAATGAAATGATGAAGATATCGATTTTCCGGGTTTGTTTTGTATTGGGTAACTTAATTGTACCTCCTACTGTCAAATTTTCTTCCCAGAGAATTTTTCTTTTTTTTTTTATTTAGTTGATCAGTGGCAGAGTTTGTTTAGTTGATGACTGCGAAAAGAAAGTTTTTAATAGACGGAAAACTCCAGATAATACGTGCATAGGCGTAGCGTGCTTCTAACTTTTTGGGGGAGGGCACGAATTGATTTCAGTTAGGGCCCTCTACCGCGCAATGACTGCCAAGCAGGGCCCGATTATGAACGCTGGGGGCCCCTGGGCAGATGCTGTTTGGGGGCCCCCTCTTACGGACATTTATAAAAATACATACTATTAGAAGTACTAGGTGCATACACCAAGGGGGTTTGGGGGCCCCCTAGCATCACGGGGCCCTGGGCAAAGTCCCGATTTGCCCATGCGATAAAAAGGCCCTGCTGCCAAGTGGTCCTTAAAATATGAAATATCATGATTTTTTTAAAATTGAATAACAATAAAATTGATGTTTGAGTAGTATCCAAAAGTTATACAATGAGAAAACTAAATATAATATAAATAAAATGAGAAAAAGAGTATAGCGTCGAATTTTTGCTATGGATCATATCATTGTTGAAAACTATGTTAAGGCTAAAAGGCATAATCGGAATCTTCAGTTTCACAGTTTGAAAAAGCAGGAAAAAACCAACTTTCGTAAAAGTTTTCTACAATTTTCCGGTTTTAACTGAACCTCTATTAACGTTTTAATTTATTTCAAGTTAAGTCATGTGCCCCCAATATTTGGTGGCCCTGCTGGTCATATAATAATTTTTGTGGTATAATTTTTCCAGTCATAATACTTAAAATACGTATATGCCAGTTTTGTTATTATATTTTGATTAAACTCAATTCTTATTGGAACTTCTAATTCATTTAAAAACTTGAATACGGAGCGCAAAGAAAAGTGTGAGCTTACAGGCTTTTCCAGAAGAAAAATTAAAAATCAAAGTAAGTTTTGTAATTCACTTTTGTTAACTGTATTCACATCGGTATTCATTGTTGATACCTTTTCACCGCTCGTCAACAAAGGAATGCAACCCACTCTTTCCAAGAATAGCATTCCTCATTACAGAACCTGCGTGCTAACTATTCAAATATTCCATTTAAACTTTATTACAAGTAACATGCCCATAACTTTTGCACCCTTGTAATTGTCAATCCAATTAATAAACTCTCCTAGCACAGTAATCCAATCCGAACTTATCAGACGTTACCTCAATTTTTACTTTATTTTGTTTTCATATTTAAAATATTCAGTTCTGGCTTAAAATTTATTCAGTGTAGCGCCAAGCCGGGATTGACCTGGTCCAATTTCCTCCTTTTCCTCACGATCCCAGGTGTCAGGGGGAAGTGGGGATCGGCAGAATAAAGCTTCCTCTTTCTGGGGGCCCCTTGCGGAGACATTGGATACATAGAGGAGTGGCAGGCCTTTTACAGGGAAACCAGATGTCACATCTATTCCCCAACAATGAAAGTATTATGCCCTCAGCGTCATTCGATCTACAGAGGCCAGATCACACAACCAAACAGCAACAGGCAAAGCCGCGAAGAAAAGGCGGGCGAAATGTATGAGTAAATGTACAGTGCTATTTAATCTATTCAGATATTAGATTGAATAGAAAAGGAAGAAAGATAAATGATTTTACCTACGTTTTTTTTGTTTGAGGAAAAAAAAAATTCAAATATTCACTTTATGTGAGCAGAAAGGGAACTCTAATCACTAATTTCGAAGAGCCGATTTTTTAACTTCCTCCTTCCAACTTCGGGTAACAAAATACCTTCATCGTGGGCGTTCTCTCACTCTTCTCCGTTGCCATTTTACTTGTCATTTTGTAAGCAATACAGGATAAATAGCAGAGATTGGTGGTGTTAATCTGGATATTGTTCGGGAAATAATCCGATCAGTTGGATATCATTGGCTGATATGGAAATTTTAAGATGGCCATCTTGCTTTCCTTTGCTTCCATTCTGGGTGTTCCTTCTCTCTTTTCTAGAAGAAGGATGATGTAATGTTTTCGAAATTCGTTTTAAGAGTGTACCTTTTGCTTATATAGGGAGAAAAAAAAACGGTTTTTCTCTCCTAACTTGTTTAACTAATTTCGGTGAAATATTTTGTAGTGTATTTGCGTATTTAAAATCTAGTGAAATAAAACCTTGTACCATAGGCGTAGAGTGCTTCTAACTTTTTTTTTTTTTTTTTTTTTTTTTGGGGGGGGGGGGGGGCACGAATTGAATTCAGTTAGGGCCCTCCTCAGAGCATTAACTATCGGACGATCCTTAAAATATGAAATATTATGATTTTTTTTTAATTGAATAACAATAGAATTGATGTTTTGAGTAGTATTCAAAAGTTATACAATGAGAAATATGAATATAATATAAATAAAATGGGAAAAAAAATTTAGCATCAAATTTTTATTATGGATCCTATCATTGTTAAAAACTATGTTAAGGCTAAAGACATAAGCGAAATCTTCAGTTTCACAGTTTGAAAAAACCAACTTTCTTAAAAATTTTCTATGATTTTCCGATTTTATTTGAATTTTTATTAACGTTTTAATTTATTTCGAGTTAAGTTGGGGGGGGGGGGTGCCTCGCCGTGCCCTCCCCTCTCTCCCGACGCTACACCTATGCCTTGTACAGTCACATATATTGGAACTGCATATCGAAATACTCTGATGTTCTGATTTCCAAACAAAAATGTGTGTACGAAAAATGTGCGAAAAAGCGATGTAAACATAATTTCGTAAAATTTTTATTTTATTTGTACTCCCTTTCTTTTGGAATTCATGGAACGAATATCGGTCACGGATAATCGTAAGTTATTGGGCGATTACTTAAGTCTGCCTTGAACTAACCCTATTGGATTCGATCACCTCAATGTTAACCTATGGAGAAAATTTGTCCAAGGATTGCCGACTTGGATCTAAAGATTTTTTTAAAAATTATTTTTAAATGTACTCCCTAATAGAGAAAGAAATTTTACACCTTGGGGCATTTTTCGCCTTAAAAAAAAAACGAAAAAAAAAAAATAATAATATTTTAAAATTTAAATTATTCTGGGGAAAAAATCTGCTATAGCGTGTTTTAAATCCTCATAAATGCCTTTGGTGGACGAAATTTATAAAATGAACCCTGTTGCAAGTTGCTGAAAAGTTCAGGCTATCTGAAAATGTCATTTTTATTGGAATATCGGCATTTATGTAGATGTAAATGGAAATTTATGTAGCTGTAATATCCACGGAGTGTAATACAGAATTTTGTTGCAGGAGTATGCCAAATTGAAGATTCACTGTCGATGACTAATAGCTTTAAGTAAAATTGTAAATACCTGTTTGCATATAAATATACAAAAAATGACATGTTCATACGAAAATCAGACTCAACAAACGTTAAAATTTTGTTATTGAAAGAGTTAAAATTATATTAAAATATGTTTGCTTTAAATGAACTGCTTTAAATTTGGAGGGAGAGAGCAAGTCTCCAATAATAAAATAAAATGAAATTTAGTTTAATACTTTATACAGGGATACCTTCTCCTAAATACCTTCAGGATTAAAGGAAGGGATCAAAATCTTTGAACATAAAATTTTCGGGGAAAAAAAATCAATAAGTATCTAAGCTAAATTTAATTACTTCATAATTGAACAATTAATTGAATTAGGAAATTATGTGAATTTCGTGTCTTCAGTTGGCCCCAAAAAGGTGCAGCTTTACATCTTCTTGTGCCAATTACAAAGAAGAATGTCTAATACAAGATCTAAAACAAAGTTACGCTAGAGATGGCTTGGGAGTACTTGAACAGTCTTGAATTCCTATCTGCATATAAGATATATCTGTAAAGAACATTTCTAGAACGTTGGTGGTGCTGGAATTTTGAGTTTGGGTCGCATTCGGTAATTAAAAGCTGGAGAATAGCTGGTTCCCGTTTTCTCATAGCAACTATTATAATCATTGAAAACAAATACGTCGAACCTCCATATATCGAAGTAGCAAAATGCCGGAAAAAAATTCGATATATAGAATTGATCTTAGTTTTATCATAATTCTCCTAAAACATTAAAATTAAAGCTAATTTTCGTATACGAAACTTCATTTCCAATTTATATGCATATCACATTAAATGAAAGTTAATAACTAAAAAATGAATTAACATGAAAGATTTATTGAGTACTATATACCTTTAAAAAAACAATAATCCAGACAGTGGTTACAGTGATCACAGTTACATTATTTTAAAAAAAACTCCGAATATCTTGCTGAACAGTTAGTTTTGTAGAAAGTTCAAAGAAATGTTCGTATTTATTCAGTCCACTGAAAACTTCATCAGGAATATTTTGCGCGAATTGAAGTCCACGACGTAATGTTTCAAATGCAAAAATCGGGAGATTTTATACTAAAGTGGAATAAAATCTCCCAATTTGTCTTGAAAAAAATTTCGATATATAGAGATTTTTTCGATATATAGAAACAATTTTTCTATGTAATGAACATGGAGATTTGCTATGAGTTCGATATATAGAAAATTTCGTTATAGAGAAGTTCGATATATGGAGGTTCGACTGTATATTATCGACATCTGCTAACTGTATGTCTTCCTATATATTTCACCACAAGTACAATTGTCCTCTTGATTTCCTGTTACGCTCGGTGACAAAATTTAAAAGAGCTATCAAAAACCTTGTGGTATTCCCTCACTGTGTCATTTTCATTTATCTCCCTATCTGGAACTGCATTGAAATTTACACACTCAAACGGAAATCCTCTTTCCCTGTAATCCAGTTCTGATTAAATTCTTTGTTCTTTGTTTAACTTTATAATAAATGAATAAACCTGAAGCAAGTACGTGCACAAGACTTGATATATAAATTAAAAGCTACTGCGTAGAAAGAAATTAACATGTTCAGCACAATGCAAAATGTGATTAATTTTCTACATTTAACTTTTGAATGAAAGATTTGGTACAAAGTCTGGTTTATAAAAGTATTTAGCTGCTTAAAATAGAGCAGCAAAGGTCGTTTCTATCTTTTTCTGAATCTCATTTGGGAATATTTGTTGACTTATTTTTAGGAAAAAGATATTTGTAATTAAAAATGTTATTAAACAAAACCTACGGGTGGCAATGTTAAATTTGTCACTAAAGCATAGATTTTTAATTTCCTTGGTTTCTCCCGCTGTACCGATCGATATTTGCTATCTGTTGAGTATCGGCTTTAATATTTATCTCTTTCGGGATGTTCACGAAATAAACATTCATTCAAAAAAGTGCTTTTCACGAATATTTACGAATCACAGTTTTTAAATTACTTCCTTTTCTCTTCTTTCAGTGCTACAAAATGTTTTACTACACTGTGTTTCACTTCCTCATTTAAATTTGCATATTTGAAAAAAAAAATATATGATATACGAGTATTTGACCTGAAAGGTGTGAATCGTGTCCTAAAATTTTCCTAAACCAACAAAACTGAGCCCATTTGCATTTCAAAGTACTTACATGAAGGCCTTATTTGAGTAATAGCCACACTCCACTTTTTTTAAAAATGGAGTTAGCCTCACTTTCATGTTCATAAAAGTCATTTCTATCTTATTTTCAAACTGGTAGACCTCCAGCTTATTTCTGCTGCCAACAGAGGGTATTACAAATCAGACTTCAGCAGTCATTTCTCAGCACTCATTAGACTTAAGGCTCTGTATCTAAAAATGAACAAATAATGGAGTTAGCTCACTATTCAAATAAGGCCTTCATGTGTAATATAATCATTAGTAAGTGAGTTAATACTTGATTTTTCCAGGGCTTACATCAGCCTTTCATAATTCGTGGTTGAAATATGGGGACTTAGAAAATATTGCAAGCTCAAAAGGGATTTTTAAAAATTTTGATGAAAGTGAATTAAAATAATATTTAGAGATCCTGGGCCCCCAGCTAGCTCTTCCTTTTTACCTTTTCGCTGTGGATCTGTCCCCGACTACTTCTTAAGAAAGTGCAGAGGCTATTTAATTCCAGTATTAATTATAACAGTAGGCTCTGTATCTCAAAATGACAGAAATGGGGTCGGCCCACTATTCAAATAAGGCCTTCATATGACTAAAACAGTTTGTTATTCGTCATTTACAAAGCATATGGGTAATTTAAAAGTCATACTCTGTTATAACTTACTATAGAATCAAAATGTGAGGTATAGAGATAGTACTTTTTTAGTACAATGATTTATTATTATCATATTTATGTATTTAATACAACGATCATCTTTCATCTTGCAATACATACCCTGAAAGCATCCCTTTACTGTCTGCAAATTATTATTATCTTATAAAGTTTCAAATACATTTAAAATTATCACGGGTTATTTTAGTGAAAACAGCATGTAAATTTAAATAAGTACCGCGTAACGTAGAAATTTTGGTAACAGGAAAGAATAAAAGCCAAAATAACAGACGAGAATGGGATTTATATAGCCTCGAAAGAAATAAAAACATTATATCTTAATTTATCATCTCATTAACATGACATTATTCTGAAACGTGCCTGGAATGAAGATTAAACGAAACTCCAGGCTCACAATTAATAATTGTTAATGATATTTCTTTTTTATTATTCTCTCGTCGTAATTGCCTGGATACACTTTTTGTATGCCAAAAAAAAAATAAATAAATAAAAAAAAATAAAGAAGAAGACATTTTCGAATTAGCTACGCATAGAAAAATAAGATTTTTCCCAGAATCTACTGTTGTAAAATTTAAAGAAACGAAAGGAATGAAAAATCTTGTTTTTGCATTCTTTGAATACTCTTCTTTGAATACTGATGTCGTTCAACTAACCGTCCTTTACATACTGCGTCACCTCAACCTGATTTGACCTTCATAAACACTTTGTTCTGCAAACTGCAGGCCTATTTAGGCATTTGGAAATGCAGCGTAACAAAATAATAAAAAAAAAATCGCGTCTGTTTGTGTGGTGGTGGTTGGGAGGAAGGGGGTACAATTTCAGGTGGAAACATAAGTTACAGCTGTAATAATGTAAGAAGATGCATTAGGGGTCAGTTTCGATATGTCCCGCGCCCCTCTAGCTATCCCTTTGCCCATGTCCCTTGCAGATATGAATATGCTTTAACAGTTGACAAATCGCACCTCTGCTAGAAGATTGTTATATCTCCGAAACTTTTGATTTTGAATTAATTGCTCCACAATGCTCTATAGGAAGTGCTTCTCATTCTCGAATAATGTTACAAGCCTAGTGCCAACACAAGATGGCGCTTATTACGGATTGTACGCTTGTCCTCCTTGGCACTTATATCTAATGAAACGATCTCTCATCTTTGGAATTTTCACTTATAATAAACAATTTTGCTGCTCAGAAAGCAAAAAAAAATTGCTTTATAACCAACAAATTCATACATGTAAATATTTGTTTTTAACAATTTACATTGTCTAAATCATGTAAATAATTTTTCCATTGTTTCATTATTCATACGAATTGATTAATTTTATATTTTAGAAGACCATTTGTAATTTCATGTAAATTTTCTTTTACGTAGCTAGAATGTAGTTTTTTTAGTATCGAAACGTAATGCATTAAAAGTAATAATTATTAAAATCAGTAGTGGATGCAGTTTTTTTTCGGGGGGGGGGGGAGGGGGGAGGATCGGGGTTGCCGTACAAGATCCATTACTCAGTGCGTAGAGAAATTTGATTGCCAGTAAATGTGTTTCGCCCAGGGCCGCTAAAACCCTAAGCAAGTCCCTGATCACAGTATTCCCTCAAGCATTTCGGTCCATGTTGACAAAATGAGGTTACTCGAAGAGGATTATATCTTGTAAATAAAATTTTAAAAATCATGCTTTAAAAACTGAAAACAAGTATATAGTTTTACCTTCTGAAGTGATTCGAACTATAAGTTTTCCCCCAAATTATCATAGGCATTCATGAAACAAGAAATGAAATTTCGACATATATCTTCTTCAGCTCTTCCTGAAAATATGGCTATTTTGAGATGTAACGTTCTTCTAGCAGAGGTGCGATATTTAATTCAAAGGTAAAAATAACAAAATAAACAACAGCAAAAAATTCCCTTATTTTATAATTAATTTAAATTCCTCTTTATAAAAAAAATAATAAAAAACATACATCTCCTCCTTTGGAAATTTGCACGAATGAAGTACACAGTTTTCCCTTCTAAGGGTGTGGAGAGCGGACGACGATCCCGGTCAAAAAATTCTAATAAAGGCCCCGGTCGAAGCCGGGCCGTGGGAATCTTAACCCCTCAGGCCCAGATTTCCGCATGGGCAAGTGGGGCACTTGCCCAGGGCCCCCAAATTTATGGGGCCCCCTAATTTAGTATTAAGTTGTACATATTTTTGAAAATTTGGTTTAGGTTAATTCAGTAAAAAGGTGGGCAGTGGCGGATACAGAAAAAAATCCTGGGTGGGGCACAGTGCACCCACTATATTCATTTCAAAAGAAAATTTCCTGAATTTATTTATTAACATTAAAAGTAAATTAATTAACACATTATTATTATTATTATTATTTTTCAAATGTTTGACTTGGTCGAAAATTTTTTGAATTTCCGGTCCGAATTTATGGGGGGGGGGGGGCTTGGTGAGTGTCCCACATGTTCATGTGGAAATCTACTCCTGGAGGGGGAGGGCACATGGCCTCCCTCTGGATCTGTCCTTGGAGGGGGCCCCCAAAGTCTGCTTTGCCCAGGGCCCCATTGGGTCAAAGTCGGACCCTGTACCCCCCTCATCTCAGACTGGGATATCATGAGCTTCACCATCTTTGCCCACAAGACATTGGCATTTGTCGAAATTTACGCTAATTAAAATTGTCAACAAGTAATTTAGTACACTTTCTTAGTCGGTTTGACGTCAGAAAGCTCTAACGCAGGAATCTGGAATCGATACAATGTTACGGGCAACCATCAAAATGCGCTGAATTTACATTGAAAGTAACAGGAAAGCTGATTTTCTAGAGATAACGCTATTATTATGTTTAACGGAGCAGATTTACAGAGAGATAACGCTGATTACTTGCCGAAACCTCTGATAGCTTGAGAATGCCCTTGCAAGTCATTATCTTCCTTGATCGAGACCAGGATAGCTACACAAAGGCGAAGAATGCAGAATTTAAATGAAATTGCCAACTAGGGAAGCAAACTAATTTTAATAATTTTCCTGTGTGTCGGTAGGTTGATTTCAATTGAGAGTCAAAAACTGATATCTGTTCTTTCAGATGGGGTAGCTCCATCTTCGTAAGAATGGAGACCCAGAATAAAAGACAAGAGAACAGGAAAAATAATAAATACTTTTTAAAATTCCAGTATATTGGTCACATGATTTTAAGTTTTGAAGAATTTACTCTCTTTCTTCAAAACCTCTATTTATCTCAGTAAAATTGGGAATTACACTTTGATATTTATTGAACATAACATCCAAAGGAAAATGATTGCCGTAAAGAAAGGGAGTTTTGGATATATTTGATAAGGAACTATTAACTGTTTGTCAATCATAATATTAAAAGTTTTTTTTTTCATTTATATGGAAATTTTAAGGACATTAAATTAACGAAGAAAACAGTCTTTATAATTTAAATTGATAAGTACTGAAGAATTGTAATGCTTAAAAGGCCGCTTAAAATGCAATTTATTGTAAATAAATAAAATCCTGTCTGCCATGGGTGAAATTTAGTGGACAAAGCGCAGAATTTATCACCAGAAATTTCACTATATTTCTAGCATTTATTTTACAACTGTTTAATTCAACGAAGACTCATATTGAACGTCATTGGTAGTGCTAGTGGTTCCTTTTGCACTGAATGTAGATAAATGTCTTGAATTGTCCGAAATGTCTTGAAATGTCCGAATGTCCTTTTGTTGGTACCTATGCAAAGATCACATGGCCACAGTGGCCCAGTTGGCAGGAGTAACGGGCTAGTGATATGAAAGTCACTGGTTCGATGCTCATCGCTGACAAATCCACTGCCGTGAACACTAATGGCGGCTGGTGCATAAAACCTGTCGTGGTTGCTGTGAGACTCTCACATAGTCTGAAAACAGACTCAATCCTAACTTTGGATAATGGGCTTTTGGCCCGTTGCACACACGGCGTTTTTATCAATGGCGGAAATTTTTCCATCGGACGTCGTTCTAAAAGTAGAGCTAGGAGCCCTCCTTTTCGAATCCCCTTTATGATTCCAAGAAAACCAGCGCCCCCCCCCCCCCAGCAAACCCCCAACCACACCCTCGCAAATGACCCTACGACGGTAGACTCCGCTGTGTGTGTAAGCGTGCATAGGGTCAAATGGATAACTAGTTCAATCTGGCGTCAACGAATCCGCCAGCGCACAAGTGGCACTCGACAGCTGCACAAGCTACCGTAGAAGAAAAATGTCGATTTCCGCTGTGTGTGTAAGCTCCAATTGACTTCTGTGCTCTACTGTTGGAACGACGTCCGATAGGAAATTTCCGCTAGAGATAAAAACGCTGTGTGTGCAACTGGCCTTTGGCTGCAATGTCCTCCAAGTTCTCAAAATTACCTCTGGAGGTGCGGGGTCAAGTGTTCTGGTCGCGTCACTTGAATCGGTTCAAAATTACGGGACTGGTCCTTTGTCCAAGTCGGACTCCGACCCTTGTGGTGCAAGTCAAAATAGAAGCCGCACCTTCATCGCCCATAGCTTACGGGACTTGATCTGATGTTGCTGTCGGTCAAGTGACATAACAACAACCACACAAAGAACACATACAATTGGCATTTTGTTCATTTACAAAGTGGGCTCTTCCAGATAGCAAAAGCAGCAATGAGGTAAGGTGGTAATCCCTTTTAAGAAGAAGTCCCTTTTAAGAAGAAGATATTTTCGTAAACTTGCTTATTGTCCCTGGGAAATTCCTGGACAAACGTCCGTATCTGTCTATTTCAGCGCTGGGGGAAAAAAAAGCACTCAGAATATTTAATAATTATTGATTAGTTAATTTATTTTGAAGGGCAGTTTCAGTTGTAGCAATGTGTTCCCCTAGGAGATGAAACTTATACTGTGGAATCAGAAAATTGCCATTTATATTGCAGTAAAGAATTAAGTTTTATTTACTGGTTTTTGAAAGATAAATTGCCTTAAAATCACCTCATTCTCAAGTGGTTTATAGATATCCTTTCAAATGAACGATGAATGATGATTGAATGATGAATGAATGATGATTTAAACACTTTCATTGCAAACATTGCTCGAAGAAACCAATCTCGATTTTCTAATCGAGTCTTATGACTGCTACCTCAAATTTTGAAATAGTTAGTTAATTTCAAAACAAAACATTTAAATAAGTTGTGTCTCCATTTATGAGATTGCTTGTGTGTGGAAAATTTAACTTCATTTAAAAAAATACAGGCATTGTATTTATTTCAAATTTAAGGGGGAAAAAAGCTACCTTTAAATTTCTGACTTTAATGCACTTACACAGAACTAAAAATTGTATATACATACATATATATATATATATATATATATATATATATATATATATATATATATATGTGTGTGTGTGTGTGTGTGTGTGTGTGTATGTATATATACTCACACATACACGTTGGAATTTTATAAGTTAGATTATATAATCTATTTGTTTGTAGACAGTTAATTACATATTGCTTCATTCTTGTATAATGTCAGACTGAACTGATATGTAACCCTATATTTTCTGTGGTTTCCGAAAGTGTATTCACAGGCTGCAGAATATCCAGAAACTCTTGTGATATTTATTGTTTCCGGATGTACTCCGGTATCCCGCAAAGTCAAACCTAATTATCCCTGGACGTCTGAAATGTCTAATAAATCTAGTGTTGGAATTTCCGGTCCCAGAAATCGGAAAACAAGCCTGACTAGTTGATGTTAGTTATTTGATACACGAAAAAACACAAGATTTGTTTCTTCCATGAAAGGCTAAATTATCACTTTTACCCCACTGTGGGAAAAAGTGGTGTGTTTAGGTCGAAGAGTCTGGTATTATATCTGTCTTTGCATTGTAAAGATTGTCAATTCCAAAATCGTAGTTTTGAGAAAAACGGAATTGAAAAAAAAAAAAAAAAAACGGCTTTTGTAAAGTCAATGTTTAAAGTTTAATTTTTAATTACATTTTTAAAGTAAGTTTTTCCAATTTTATTTTTATTGAGTAAAGAGTATTAAGTCTTTGACTGGGACATTACCCCTTTAGCACTAACATGTTTGTGTTTTGTCTCACATATATCCCAAATTTTCACTGATGAATAAAAATATTTAGTAGTTGAAATGGACTTAGCTTTCTGTACCCTACAGTAGCCCTTGATTTTTCAAACATGCCTGGTTTGATAACACATTTTAGCCCATTTTGGACTTAACTAACACCCTTTGTACAACAAACACAAATATAAAAAAATTGATTTAAATTTCTGTTTATGTTATCATATAAATGATCAATTTTTTCCCCAGAGTTTTATGGATCAGAACTTATTTAATTTCCCGCTCATATATTTTTTGGCTTATTTCGTGTAAATTTTTGGATTTCATAATGATGTCAGGCAGGGCCGGATTAAGACATTGTAGGCTAGGGTACTGTGAGGCCCCCAGTGTTAACGGATCGGGTCATAAATCGCTTGACAAATATCCATTTACTACATCATTGTATTTTTGTCTTTATCTAAATCTTTCTAGTTTTATCATTTTTATAGTTATGTAGTTTTGTGCAATACGACTCTGTTTTCTATTGTCGTTGTTTCCACTGCCATTGTTAGTTTTTGACCCCACCAATTGCTACTTCTCTGGTCACCGAAGAGATGAACGTCTCAAGTGGGTTTTTGCCTCGCTGTAAACTTTTAAAAAGCAAAAGAGGAGTTTGAGACAAAATTAAATTTATTCTTACGAAGTTAACAACGATTGAAATATAAACACATGCTTTGCGTAATTTCTTTTGAACAGATTTCTCTAAAACATCGGAAAAATTGTAAGTCCTTTAGAATATCATTTTCAATTGTCGTAAGGGCAAGTCTGTTGAGTTTATGTTATCTCATCTGTTTTCGATTTTTGTGCCATTTTCGATCTGTATGCATTCTTCAATTGTTTCATCTTAGAAAAACTCATTTCTCCAGTCGTATTAGTAATCATCAAGCACGTATAAATTCACAGAGCTATTTCAATAGTATTAAGCATAAATAAGTGTCCTTTGATTGCGACAAGAGTGTAGATATCAGAAGACGTAAAAGATTCGTGTTTTTGTCTGAATTCAATTTCGACTTTCCTTATATCTTCTCGAGGTCCCCCCCCCCCCCATTTGGCCGAGGCCTCTGAGATGCAGTCCCAAAGTCAATTCTTTAATCCCTCTCTTATGTCAGGTATATAACGAAGCTAGAGTTGTATCATATTCCTTTTTTTATCAGAAAGACGGTAAGTGATAAGTGTTTGAGAACGTGTAACAAATATGCATTACTTTTCTTTTTTTGTTATATAGTTGCTCAGGACAGTTATTCGAAGCTTTGTTGATTGAAGGACATTTTTCTGATACATAAAGGATATTTTAGTATCGTTTCGCATCAATAAATAAACAAAAAAAAAAGCGAGTTTGATTGACTTCGTGAATTTGAGATATCGGTTTTACAATTACGTTCGTGCCAAAGACAGAAAAAGGGGAAATTTCTCTTATATTGGAAGATTCTTATCTACATTTTTACATCTGTTTTCAAATGTAATCGAAATTTCGATTTGAAGAGAGAGCTACAGAGAAACAAGTTTAAAAAAGGACAAGGATATATTTATAGAGAACTATTTAAATAAAATGGATTTTAAATAAAATGGAATTTAAATAAAATGGATAATTTATCTGTTTTTCAGGACTCCAGACACGTACTTGAGTTTAATTTTATATCTCAAATTTTAGTTATTTTGCCCTCCAGATTTGGAGAAGTTAGGTTGGACAGATCACTTCGCTCATGTAGAAATTTCCTCAGTATTTCGAGGTCTTCTCCCTCTGCTTCCCCCCCCCCCTTGTTCTCTCCATGTAAATGACCACAAAAAGTAAACATAAAAAGAAAAGTGCGCCATGTATTGTAACCGTAGGTTTTGTAACTTTAACGCATACACGCACATTTATGTATACTACAATACAGTACTGAGTCTAATGTAGTATTTCGTTACAAAACTCCTGAAAATTTCTTTTTTTTTTCTTCTCTTTATTGGGGTTAAACTCTCCCAAATAATCAAATCCCTCAAAGTTAAACCGGTTGCGGGTAGAATGTATTTCTTTAGGAAATATTTAGTAAATATTCCAGTAAACTAACCGGTCAATCGACATTAAGTGATTTTCAACTGGTTGAAAAAGTGCAAATAAATAAACTTTGCAGAAAATTCCATGTACAGCCTTTTAGTAACGAGAGACAGGATTAGAATTTCCCCCATCACAAATCTGTTTTGTAAATGAATGAAAAAAAAAAAAATCTTCCGAAATTTCTACGAATAGCTCTTTACAAAGACAGATGGTCTTCTTCTCAGCAAGGTGATAAATTTTTAGCCTTATATTTTAAAAAACGATTTGCTTATTAAACGAAAATGATGATGATCTCCCTTATTTCCCCTAGAATCTCATCTCAGACCATAATAGAAATCATGAACGTTGGGTATTTTAACTTCATAACTGCAGGCGGAATGTGGCCATTAATATAGCGTTTAATAGTCGATTTCAGGAGCAAAGTCAGTTAACGTTTATTTTCAGCCTGGGATCGAGTTAAAAATGGCATCTCCAGGGCCGTTTTCTGAAATATGTGCGGCAGCTGGTGACATGACTGATTTTTTTTGCTGGTCTGTGGAACATACACGGGAGTCATAGGCCAGGGATCTTCGAGTTTCCCTAATAAAAGCAATTAAAAGGCTGATAAGCTACATAAAAGAATTAATAATTATTTTCAGTGGAAGGTTATAGATACATATGAGAAATGGAAAGTTGAAATTGATATTCAAAACACAAGGAAAGCGAAATGCATCAGAACTTAATGAAGGTCAATGAAGATTTTAAAAATAATCTTTCTTTTAACCATAATGTTCGAACTATTTAGGTAGAAATGGTATCAATAAATATAACTCCGTTTATTTTTTCTCTGTATTTTATTGTCATCTTTAAATGTTTTGAGTCCATCATATATATCTATATATATAAAACTGACTGACTGACTGACTCACTGACATACAACGCACAGACCAAACCGCTGGACCTAAAGGACTGAAATTTTGCATGGCGATTCTTCTTATGGTGTAGGGGTGCACTAAGAAAGATTTTTGAAAAGTTCTTCTTAGATTTTTTTAAATTAAATTTTTAAACTGTTTTTGTAACTTTTTTTAAGTTTGCCTTTAAAATAATAATTTGAGGGTTATAAAATTTATATCACGAGAAAGAGCATAAAAATTACTTTAAAATGAAATCTTTTTCGAACCTTTACCTCGATTTTCTGATTTTTGGTGAATTTTTAAAGATTAATTTTTAGAATTTAATTTATTAAATGCTGATCACGTGATTTCTTTTTCTGGTACTTTAAATAAATTTACCATCACGTGCATAACAACTAAATAGATAAAAAAAATGTTTGTTTTTTTTCTTTCTAATGCAGCATACGATTGGATATTATCGAAAAAAAATAAATATCCCTCACGATTTTTTTATAAATATTTATTTATATATATATATATATATATATATATATATATTTTACATCAATTGTATACATTGATCGTCGCATTTATTATAAATATATATATTTATTTATTTTTGGCATTAATTGCATACATTGACCGTTGTATTTAATTTGAATGTACTCCGTAGCGAAGCGTGGGTTTTCAGCTAGTATATATATATATATATATATATATATATATATATATATATATATATATATATATATATATATATATTGTTACATCTTCAGAGTCGTCGCCAATTTGGCGATAACTCTCAAATTTGGCTAGATTACCATAGACTCCCATGTTAAATACATAGCTATAGGAGCTCTTCCACAGAAGCCATTTTAACGAAACAAAATGCAATATTTACAAAATTCGTAACAATATATTAATTATTGTTGTTGTTATTACCAACACATGTGAGTGGGGTATGGATATTTATTGTTTTATTTGCCATATGACATCTATTTCTACTATGGAGAACTGTCTCTCAACGAAAGAATTAAACATTGATTCATCGTTGTAGGGTCTAATTTCAAGATTGAGGTAGGGGGGGGGGGGCGGTTATCAATCCTTCAATTTTCCTACCGAGTACCTCCAACTCCATGCCTCAGTCATTAACCACGTCGGCGCTTTGTAACGAAACTGTATAAAGAGTCCCCACGCAATCTGTTCATATTCTTTTGCATGCGACAGGAAGATCGTGGTACGTTACCCATTGTTTTCCTTTCATGCATCCTTTGAAAGATCCCTTTTCTTCCATTTCTACTCCTTTTAAAGATTTCCATCGGGAGATGTTTACTATATCTTTTTACCACTCACAATAAAACTTTACAACAAAATCGGGTTTTTTTTCCTGAAATCTATCCTCTTCTACTACATTCATTTCCACATATAGCCCTGCTCGCGGATATATGATACCATCGTTTCACCAAAGACTCTTGTTTCGTCGTGCGGACAAACAGACCTTTACTGCGGAATTTGGGAAGTAATCCGTGTCAGGAAGTAATAAGTCTAATAGCAGGGCTTGAAAAACAAGATTTAGGCTTGTTGAGGAAAGAGATCGATGGCTGAAACTAAACACCGTTTCCGGCTGGGTGACAGAAGCTTTTATGGAATCAGGGGGTTGTGATGAATATGTCGTTGTCGTTATCGCTGGGCTTATCTTCTGCTTTTACCATCGCCATATGTGTACTTTTCACACAGAGTTCCCTTTTATTTGAGATGTTTATCTTTATTCATCTATTTTTTTCATTCAAAATAAAATATATTTTAATAGTTCTTTTGATTTCAATTCAGTTGCAACTTCAGTAGAATATCTGCAGCATCCTAAAATAGTTGCTTGTTTACATAGTTTAAAATGGTCAACAGTGTATAAAGAACTGCTATTCCTTGAATTTTCTTTAATAATTACTATACACCCTAATCCCAGTATTAACTCAGGATGAATTATGAGGGAGACCATATTTTGTTCCAGCTCGCCAAAGTGTGTTCCTTCGTCAGTGAATGTACAGTGGAATTATGACATAATTTCCAGTCATTTAAAATTATTTTTAATTAACGGTTGTTAGTTTTATAACCCTTAATAATTATAATTATGATTAATTATAATTATTAAGGGTTATTATGGCTTATTTTAGTAATTATTGTTATTTATTGTTTCAGTTATTGTTTAGTTATAATTCAGTTATTTGATAGAAGATATTTTCCACCCGCTGCATTCAGAGATATTTATAATCTCTTTTAATAAATTTCATCTGTGAAGAGAAAAGAAAGCCTTAATGCATAACTTCATAAACACGTGGAACATTAAGAAGGACCAAAATAAGACGCATCTCGATTTAATGCGGCCATAAAGATTTAAAAGCTCTTTTACTGCATCACTGAAAATGCTAATGTTGCACTTGATCCTGCAACCTTTTCGTTCACATCTTTTTTTTTATTATTCTTTTTTTTTTTTTACTTTAAAAAATGCACGCTGGGTAATATCTAAATCGAGTTTTGTGTATATTTATGTCTGGGCTACATATAAATGTTTTAGTAGTCTGAATTCCTTCACATCTTCTGCATTAGAATTCTATCTGAGCTTCTTTTTAAAACACCAAAATGAGACATTCAAAGCAAAGTTTACGTTTGAAGCAGTCCATTTGCGGCTGTATATGTATAAACGAGATGAAGTTTTGAAGTGGGAAAATTCTGCGTTATAAAAAAGCCTAAGGACAGAGACGTCATGTAGGTTCAAGTTCTAAAAGTAGGTGAAACGGCCTGATTTTTTTCCCCTCAAGATTAAGTTATTTCTTTGCCTCTCAGACTTTAAAATGTTAAATATTGAGGCTTACATTTAGCCCTCTGTATTTTGGATGTTTTCAGTAATTCGCAAAAGTTTATCTGGAATTTAAATCACTATGTCGGATTTTTAAGACAGTCTTCTAATTATAGGTACCTAATTATACCTAAGCTGAAATGTTGTCATAAGGGTATGTGAAGATTATCTTAGATACAGTTATCTTATTTGAAGTATATCTTAGATACAGTTAGATAGATACTATACCGACAGTACAGTCCGATTGTCTTAAACACAGTCGGGCATTCATCTGCACATATACCCTGTAAAGACTACTTTCCTTAAATACAATTGCTAACATCAATGAAATTCAAAGTAATTGCTGTGGGATGACGAATAATTTCAAGCGTCGGCTGATTCTCAAAACAGCAATATAGTAGTTGACTGGATCTCTTTGGGGATACACACAGCAACACCACTGAAATACAATCATACACCTGTGCACAGGAGTACAGGAGTTTATAGATGACACTCTGAGCACCATCATCAAGCGTAAAGTGAAAGTTGGAAATCCCCTACGCATATGATATAATCATGGTCCAGTGGGACGAATGTGATTCACCTTTAAGCAATTCTCTAGGAAATGCCCAAGTCACAAGTTTTACCAATAAGTGATATAGTTGTAGAGTTTCTTGTGTATAAGAGTATTTCCAAGCTATTGTTGAGAACAAGGAGGGTGAATAGCTATTATTTAGGCCACATGTATTGTGTAAATTCTTAACTTTTCGAAACTACCCAGAGATAAACATTGAAGACACAATAGCGTACTCTGTTGGTCGATGGCTAGTCTGAAGTTCCTGAAAGGTTGCAACTCCAACTGTTATCATCGAGAATAATCGCTTCTTGATAGTACCACTTATGCTGTGTTAAAAAAACAGGTATTTGTAGAATGAAGGGGATTGTTAAGGTAGTGTCTTGTTAACATTACCATCTAAACTTCAATCTCGAAATAGTAGATTGTCCATACCTATATATCATAGTAATTATCATAGCGTTTTTTTACGCTCATAACGTCTATCACAGTATTTTGGGAAAAATTTGTGAAAAGACGTTTGTGAGTTAAAAAAATTTTCTGACTTAATTTACATTTCCGGTTAACTTTTTTTTTCGCCCTTTGGTAGTTTTACTTTGCATTGTACTACCAGAGTATTATATGGCAATGGATGGTTCTAGGAAATGTCCGTCCTTCCCCAAAAATATTTTCAAGAAAAAAAGCTAAGACTCTTTTTATTTAAATATTTTGAGTTAATCATAGAGCTTTTGTACCGTTTGAAACATTAACTAAACACAGTATGTTTAACCATTAATAGTTATATTTGACAACTGGTTGGTCAAAAGCACTTTTGAAAACATCCGTAATTCTAAATTTTATACTTTCATTTATTTTACAAATAACAAATCACACCGAGCAGTTTTTCTAATAATAAAGATGCCTATCTGACGTTTCTATTGCACTAAATATTTCCTCATTTTAAAATTTGAAACGTTTTTCCTGTCAGTTCCCAAGTATTACTATACCTCTCAATGGCAAAAATCGTGGCCTCTTCCTTTCGGAGGTAATACAAATTTATAGAGATATTTACAAATATTCTTTTGCAAACGCAATAGATCTTTTATGATAAAAATGTGGCATAAATGATATGGGGGCAGTCTGTTTTAACAGGTACATAATTAGGTTTCGGATAGTTATCTTCCTAAGTATAAGCGATGGAGTTAATATGTTTAAGTAGGCAGTCCTAATTATACAGGAATTCGATAGAGTATTTTTTTTAGTTGTCTTATGGTGCATATACATTGGCGCAGAGTTCTCTGCCTGCAGACCCCCGACTCCTGTCATCACATTAGTCACGGTAACATTAGACACGGTATTTAGAACCACCCCCATTCCCGCCCCCAAGGTCCCTCGAGTTTCTTTGATCTGGTGTCTCCCCCGACCCCGCTCGACACCATTTGACCCTCTGACCCCCCGCCCTTTCTTTGATGCTATGTATCCGAACCGCCAGAGGAGGCGATCCACGCATATACAGAGTACAGAGTGAACATAAATCACTGGATTCCCCAAGGCACAGGCAGAGAACTCTGCACCAATGTATATGCACCATAAGAAAAAGTACGTAAATAGAGATTGAAAAAAAAATAGAAAAGCTCAGCTATTTTTTGTAATTTTATTATGGTGAAATCTTCTGCTAAAGCCCCTTTGAGCAGAGTAAATAAAAAGAACAATATAGTCCTATTCAGTTTCCTTCCAATTATCGTGAAACTGCCGCAAGATCTGCCTAATTTTAACCCATTCATAGGGTTGAGTTACGGCTCTAGAAATAATAAGGTCCGAATTACATGTTTCCTTTCTTTCTTATTTTCTTCTTCTTTCTCATCTCAACCCCAAATAGACAATGGTCCAATAACGCAGCACTAGGCGACTAAAGTGCTCGAGGAGGTCATAAAAAAAAGGAGTTAGGTGTGTATTTCATCCGCCTGAATCACGAGACTGTCTGAGGGAGGGCTATATTTCAACTAAAATTGCTGGGACTGTATCTTACCACGCTTGGTATCTTGTAATGCTGACATACATTGTGGGTTGCGGGTTTCTTTTTTTCTCTTTTCCCTTGCTCCTGCTACTGCGGTTATGTTTGTGGCAAAGGATTTTTCTTTGTTACTTGGTTATGATTTCCGTTTCACGCTGAAATATTTCGATTTTTTTTGGTAACCTTTTTTTATTGCCTATACATTTATTTATTTCTGAGTTACAGTTGCGGCACTAACCTATTTCACCTGTGGAAATACATGCGTAATTTTATAGATCGTTCGGTTGGCGTTTCCTGTCAGACGTTTCAAATCCCAGAAAAGACCTTTTTTGAGAACGGAGTAGTTCATTTCTGTGGTCAGGATAACGGATAAATTGTTTCCAGTTGCTTTATCCCCGCGAAGACTTTATGGTAGCGTTTTGTGCCTAGCGGCGTCAAAAACTTTCAACCTTTGGTAAACGTTAAATGTACAACCCACTTTTTATGCTATTACGTTACGTGCTCTCTTACCGTATGCTCTTAATAACTGGGTTTTTCCCCACCATTTAAGGGATGAAGACCTTACCGTTAAATTCGTAAGACTATGCCCACCACCAGAATGAATTGCTAGGTACGTGTCCAGTTACAATACACTTCGTACTTAATGAAACCTAAAAAATAACAACAATCTATATACATATAACAGTCCGTAACTGACTGACTGACTGACTGACTGACTGACATATAACGCACAGACCAAACCGCTGGACCTCAAGGGCTGAAATTTTGCATGGCGATTCTTCTTATAGTGTAGGGGTGTACTATGAAAGATTTTTGAAAAATTCTTCTCAGATTTTTTTAAAATTAAATTTTTAAGTTGTTTTTGTAACATTCTTTAAAGTTTGCATTTAAAATAATAATTCGAGGGTTATAAAATTTATATCACGAGAAAGATCTTGAAAATTCCTTTAAAATGAAATCTTTTTCGAATCTTTTTCTCCATTTTCTGATTTTTGGTGAATTTTTAAAGATTTATTTTTAGAATTTGATTTATTAAATGCTAATTACGTGGTTTCTTTTCTTTTTGTGAAACTTGAAATTAATTTTGCGTCACGTGCATAACAACGAAATAGATAAAAAAAAAAATTTCTTCCTAATGAGGCAGACGATTGGACATTATCCAAAAAATTATTAAAATACAGTAAAAGAAGTGTCCCTCAAACTGTACTATATTCTTTAGTATGTTCTATTAGATTTAATTTGAATATTTTCTTCTTCATTATTTTGTCTATAAAAATATATCCGTTACGATTTTTTTTATAAATATATTTTTTTTTTTTTTTTACATCAATTTTATACATAGATCGTTGTATTTATTATATATATATATATATATATATATATATATATATATATATATATATATACAGCCATTAATTGCATACATTGACCGTTGTATTTAATTTGAATGTACTCCGTAGCGAAGTACGGATTTTCAGCTAGTTACCTATTAATATATCACAGTTACACGTATTGCTGTAATATTTTCACTGCAGCAAGGATGCAAGTCGTTGCAGTCTTAAGGGAAACATGACATTCCTTTTATTTTACTAAAGGTGGTTGAAAAGGGATAATTCCCGATTGACTCAACATATTTTCATGCTAAAAACTTGCTTTTGTTATTGGTTTTATGTTCTACGTAAAAATCCTATTTATCAGACATTCTTGATTGCGATGCTTATTACTTATTCTCGTAAGAGCTAATACCTGTAACAGTAGTTTAGAGCCCCGTCACATTTAATCATGTTTTCGAGAGGGGTTGCGAATATAACACTACTAAATTCTCACGCACAGATCGATTTAGTGATAAATAGAGCGCAAAAATTCCCCCCCAAACCCTTTCAATGTGCACTTATCTTTCTATCCTCCCCATGCGATTTTGGTATGAGAGAGATTTGCCTTTCTTGCAGATTTCACGTGTTTCAAATTCCGTTTTAAATCACGTGAACTGGTTTTGAGGGCCTCCCCTAGATCGCGGGACCCCTACCGAAAACGATGTTCTTTCTTCTTTCTATTCTCTGTAAAATGGAACTCCATCAAAAGAAGAGTTTTTCTCACATATGAAACATGTGCTCCCCAAATCAACACGTGGGGAACATAAAACATTTCCCATCTTAAAAAAAAACTAATACCATATTATAAGTTCAATATATGTTATTGCACGCAGGTATTGAAATGGTCGGTCTTTCCAGCATTGTTAGGTAGAAATATTCTGGTTAGACTATATGCTAGTCTAACCAGATTTTATAAGACCTAAATTTATAAAATCGGAAACAGAAATTTTTAAACTAATATATTTCTTTTTTTTTCAGCAATACGAAAATATTTAAAGGCAGGAAGTGAATTTTGTAATAATTTTTAGCAATATCGTTAAGACCAGCTTGCTGAAAAACGGTCTATGCTACTTACTAAAGTTTCTCTGCTTTTAAAGGATTACATTTTTTTCTAGGTTACTTAACGTATTAAATATCTTTCCAAATATGTTATTGTAATCAAGTATAATTTTCTGCATTTTTATAGTAACTTAAGAACTTTAATCATTTTTTTTTCGGATTTAGTTACAAATGGTTACTGAGCTTTCAGTACAAATAGGTTGTATGAAGCGACAGCTTTATGCCATATCGTACGAAGGAAAAAAAAACTTATTGTATACAGAAGTTTTACACCTTGCCGTATTATGTAATATCAAAAAAATAATTTCATTATAATGTATTGCCGAATCATAAATCATTCTGAAAAGGAGAAGAAAAGGTTTCTTTTAAATATAATGGCAAAATTTACTTCACGCAATTACTTAGTTCTAATGCATGCAAGAGTTTCAAGTCTAACATCTATTAAAATAAATGATATTAAGCATTAAGGTATTCCATTTAAACCGTAACGTTATGATATAAGAATACTAAACTACGCTTAGATTTTGTATCACGTCAACGATATCTCTTGGCGGTCATTTATCAGAGGCATTCATATTCATATCTAAGCAAAAAAGATTATATCCGCTTGAATATCTTGCACTTAAAAAAAAAAGGGATATAATGTTCAAACTATGAAATTAACTTCACATAACTAAACCATTTCGATTCCGTCGTTGTAAGCAAGGTATTTAATGATCATTCTATCGTCATTTGCGTGTGCGAAATGTTGGAATGATAACTATTCAAGTAACGTCCATGCTATTTGCGAGAATGGTTATTTAATTAATAGGTTAATGGTACTAGATGAATATCATCGTACAATCATCGATTTTTCATACGTTTCGAGGAGTACGACCCATGAAAAACAGACATTTTTTTTAAATGTGCTCAGTATTATGCTTGCTGATTTTACTTTTATTTTAGGTGATAACATAACAAAAAATATGGAAGTTCAGAATAATCAAATGGCTGTTATTGCCAATATACACAGTACATTCATACAAATATCTTATCAAATTGACATTTCGTAGGCAAAAAAAATTTTCCTGTAAAGATAAAGAAATATATAGAAAAGGATTATAAAGATATAAAAATGTAATTTTTTATTGGAGACCAATATAAAAAAATATCTAGGTAACAGTTGAATATTTATGGTTTTGCATTTATCCCAAAACAAACTGCTTAAGCAGTAACAACAAAGCCTTTTTTTAGGTAACAATTAAGTTTAAAAGTTTCAAAAATATATCCATCGGCTGTTGTAACAAAAGTAATATAAAAATGTCCGCTATCAGTTACAAGAAAATTTTAATAACTGATCAAACTTCACTGTCATTTTTTCTCCTAATAATTCATGACGTATACTTTTGTCACAAACTTTGATGACACTTTGATTTTAACAAATTCTAAATATGGGATTCTGCTTTCTTGTAATCCCGGCATTTTTTCTCACTTTAGGTTTTTTTTTCCTAATAAAATCTAACTCTATATATGTAATATACTCATTAGTAAGTGAAGTAATACTTTTTTTCAGTGCTTATTTTCAGCCTTTCAGAATTGGTGGTTGAAATATTGGGACTTAGAAAATATTGCAAGCTCAAAAGGGATTTATAAAAAAATTTTAAGAGAATGAATTCAAATAATATTTAGAGATCCTGGGCCCACAGCTAGCTCTTCTTTTTTTCCAGGGCTTATTTTCAGCTTTCAGAATTGATGGTTGGAATGTTGGGACTTAGAAAATATTGCAAGCTCAAAAGGAATTTATAAAAATTTTGATAAAAGGGAATTAAAATAATACTAGTTGGTACCCGTCAAAACATGATGGTTAGATAGTAAATAAATGTACTAATACACAAATTATACTCAAAACATCATTGCCAAATGTTGAAAATCATAATGATGCGGAGAAACAAATCAATGTGTTTAAGCGGCCTCGTGCTTAGTGAGCATCTAAAGCCAGATTTAAAGTTGTCACTGAGCATGCGCAGAAAGCAATTTTTTAAAATTGTAAATTATCGCTAATTAAACAGCGCAAAATAAACAATTTCCATGAGGTTTAATCTTATATTTCACAAACATAATTATCATAAAAATAAAAATGGCAGAGAGAGATCTAGAGAGACTCCTCGGAATAAACGTGTTTATCATTAAAACGTGTCACTGAGCATGCGCAGAAACAGTGAGTTTCTAAAGACAGATTTAAACATGCCATTGGGCATGTGCAGAAATCAATTTTTAATTGTAAATTGTCGCTAATTAATAGAAATTGAGGTTATTAAAACCAAATTTGACAAATCTACAGATGACAATCTTTCGTTTAAGACTAAAATGAAGTAAATTGATGCAGTAGTTTTCTCTCACGGACTGCCCAAAAAATCAGCTTAGCAACTTAAATATATAGATTTAAAGATCCTGGGCCCACGGCTAGCTCTTCTTATTTTTCCAGGGCTTATTTTCAGATTTCAGAAATGGTGGTTGAAATATTGGGACTTAGAAAATATTGCAAGGTCAAAAGGGATTTGTAAAAATTTTGAAGAAAGTGAATTAAAATAATATTTGGAGATCCTGGGCTTACAGCTAGCTCTTCTTTTTTTATCTCTTCGTTGTGGATCTATCCCCGACTACTTTCTAAGAAAGTGCAGAGGCTATTTAATTCCAGTATTAATTATAACAGTATCTGAGAGAGAAAGCCTTTTTATCTTTGGCAAAATTTTATCAAAAATTATAGCCGTATCTAAAAAGACTAATGTAAATCCACATTTGAAAAAGAAGGTTTCTTTGTTTTCATATAATATTTCATCTCAAAAAAGTTACACGTTATTTCATCCCCAGGAATAATAATAATAATAATAATAATAATATGTATTTATTCCCCTTGAAAAAGCCTCCTAGAGAGTTATAATGAATGATCCTGCAACGCTGTTTTTCTTTCCAGCTTTCTCATACCATACATATAGGCATGAGACACTAATGAAAAAGGATTAAGGGGAAACAACAAAAAAGTGCTCTAACCCAGCGCTGTTCTTAATGGGTGCAAGGCAAGATAATGATGCGAAAAGAGGTTGAACAAGTCGTCTTTGTGTCCTGTTGTAAAACGACCAGCATAAAAAAGCGATGTGACATAAAAGATGTGATCGTATGACCGACATTTATTTTTATAAACAGTGTTATTATTTTTTTTATTCCTTTTCCCTCTACCCAGCTTTTGACATAAGCCTTCAACTGCCTGTTGGGGCAATTTGGCTCCGGCATTATATATGTGGAGACTCGAGCCGCTTTCATGGTAGTTGGAGATGTGAAAAGAAAAATAGCAATTTGTTTCTTCGAATATCATTTACGACAGTTTTTATTTAATAAACAGTTCGCTTTTACGGCTTGAGATATGTCAATAATTTTTTTTTTTTTAAATGAGTTGTTGACTTCGAGTCGTAAAAAGGGATAATTCATAGTCTCTTCGTTGACTTCGATGATAAACGAAGGAATTTGATATTTTAACTGTTCATTCGTTTATACACTAAGCTTTCCCGGAAGAACACAATACGGTACAATTTAGAATATTGAAAAAATTAATAAACAGTTCATTTTTACTATCCGAGATACAACAATGATAAAAATGAAACCAATGATAAATAGAAACCTTCTTTTTCAGTAAAAGAGTAATGTTGAAAATTCTCTGCTTTGAGGATAATCGAAAGAATTCGGTGCTTTATCTATTCATTCATCCCCCCCCCCCATGAACTCAGGTAAGAATTAATAAATGCAAAAATGAAAGGTTAACAAAGGACATTAATAACTTAAAGGTAAAGGACTTTTTACAGCATGTTCTAGGAATAACATTTCTCCATTTTTAATTGCATATGCCATGAAATAAACATCAGTACTCATTAGAAATATGCTTTCTCAGAGAATCATTTAATTATAATTAAAAGGATTCTAAGAATGTAAATAAATTCGAAGTTTTCCCATAAGGCTGCATAACAAAAACTTGAAGTTTGTTTGACTGTACTTTAATCAGTGGCGTACGCAAGGGGGGGTTGATGGGGGTTATAACCCCCCCCCCCATTGGTTCTGATTACATATATTATTTAATTAGGTTTACGCTTTGCACTGATTGCTCAAAACTACTCTTTTATAGTAATAGTCCAGTCAAATTAGATCAAAATGGCGGCGAATAATGCATTAAATGAAGGGATTGAGATTTTATCAGGAATGTGTAGGGGATGGTCCCCTGAGCAACGCCTAATAAAGTCCCCTCGATTTCAGGCACCGTGGAAGGGGGGGTGGGGTGGTGTCCAGAGGTCACTTTTTTCAGTTTTTGGCGTTTATCTCGAAAACGGTGCGTCGCAAAGAAAAATGTCAGCCCAAAAATTAAAGCTTATAAAATTCCTTTCCAAATGGTATATCCATGCTTCTACCCAAGTGTTACCGTTTTCGAGATATGAGCCGTTGAATATGAAATTTTTTCAAAAAAAGTGGTAGCGGTTCAGGTATCTCGTCAAACTTCCTCTTCTAACTCTTTTCCCTTCCATTTCTCAGAAAACTCGTGATAGAGAAAGTTGTAGAGCGAAAAATTTCATTCAAAAATGTATGTGTTATGCAAATTTATCTTCACCAGGTAAATAGTTAGAGCGCTTTGAAGTTTAGGAGTTCTTTTCAACATTTTGCTTGTAAAATGCTCGTCACTCAAGTTTCGTTTCCATGGTCTGTAACTCTCTTAATCACTTTGTATGCTGTTTAATTAGATACGTATAGTATTCATAACCCATATAAATAATAAATTATGTATACCTGTACGTATAATGCCCATAATATACAGAAGAACACTTGTAGTACAAAGGAGGAAGTAAGAAAACAAACCAAAATGTATAAAAGTTGTTCATATAATCAAAAAATGGTTATCAAAAGTAAGTTCAAACAACAGTTACTTACATTAAATATATTATATACAATTTATTTCATCAACTACTTTCCTATATATTAAAAGCCGTCAATCTGATACTTTGGAAAAAATTTCAAACAAGTCAAAGTCTTCACTATCATTTTAGCTTCTGTAGAATGCCCGAATTTTCATGAACTGATTTCCCATAAAGGTGGCATCCCACTATAATGCCACGATCAAAGTCACTAAGCTCCTTTGACTTACTCATCGTCTCACAAACGCATAAATATAACCTGACAAACCACTACCAATACTTTTATAGCTTTCGGTTACGCATCAAATTACGTCACCTGCTAGATCCACTTCTTTAGGGGGGTGTCCGGATACTTTTGGCCGGATAGTGTATAACGTATTATGGAATATTAATGAATTATATAAATTATTAAATTTACTTAATGGGGTCAGTACGAGCAAAGAACAATGAGAGGTACCTGTGGTGATTGAGATCATGCTCATTTGGCGGGGCCTGGAACATGAGCAGGAACATTCGTTCCTCAGCTCCAGCAATGTCTCCTGGTGAAGATTTGGAGTCATAAAACACTTTGGCGATGTTTGTTGATTCATTGGCATACCGCTGGAAACATTGTACTATTGCTGCTTTGCTTTTACCATAAATCGTTGACGTAGTGTCATATCCTGAGAAACTATGGATGCAGAGAATGTACTGGCTGAATGATAATACCTGAAGATGTTGGGAAGAGTAGAGCCTGTGTTCTGTGTTGCCCCGTCCGGCCTTCATGAAAACACATTCGTGTCTCGTGGGGTGAGTGCCACAAGTAAGACGAACAGGTCTTACCTATCTACTATCACCACAGTTGAATGAGAGGTGTTTTGCCACTCACCTCTGACAATACTGCAGTCAGCATCTCCTTTGGCCGTAGTAGACTGTATACCTCTTACACCCACGTCTTGAACTAACATAGTAATGAGCTTGGTTTTGTTCCTTTCATTGGAAAGGAAGTTTTCCCGATGAACAGCAGCCACCATGTTCTTATTGAAGTCAATATCCACTGATGTTTTATTTGATGCTCTCCGATGTTGTTCGTCTCTTTCCGTGGAGTTCGTGTCTTCATAACCATCAAAAACCACAGCTGAACTGCTGCCGTAATGGTTGATTATGTACGATATATATTGATCGCAGATGGAGGCGAAGGTGGTGTTAGTGTTCCACTTTACTCTATGAAGCAGGAAGTCGCCATCGATTACCGTGAAACTGTTCTTCACATTGATCAGTTGATTAAATTTTGGGAAAGCATCAGACAGTGCTGACCTTTTGATTTTTCTCATTATCCCCTCGGCGAATAGAGACATAGGGTATGGGGCTAACTCGTACGTTAGCAACTCCTCTACATACCCTTCTTTCTTCTTGGTGATTAGAGTTCTTTGAAATTTCATCAGAGGCTCTACCACCACTACCTCATCATTAACTTTGATCATATTGCTCATCGCAGCTAAAGGAACGACTGAGTCCTTCGTGGATTGTTTCACTTCTGAGAAATCCATTCCAAACAAAAGTGCTCATTGTGCGAGTTCCAAGGACTGCTAGCAGTTGACGTTACTTGTTCCAATTACTCCCGTTGAAAGTTACATCAAACAATTACGTTCAGCAAAAGGCGGGTGATCAGCCAACCCTTGAGTAAGCTTCCTTCTGTCTAGATCATCTGTGGTTATGCGTGATGCTCGAAACTCAACATGTTGTTCTCCTCTTGCAGTATGGACGTTACAAAACATCTCAAGTGAACTACATATTGCTGTAGCTGTGCTAGCTCCCCCATCCCATTCCGCCAACACCGAATCACTAAAGCCTCGTCCACGTGTTAATTCTCCTTCATTCTTCCTGTCACACATGAGTGTCACCTCAATTGCCCTGTCAGACCACACACCAGCCATTGGTGTTCCAGTTCTCTTGACAGTGAAGTATCCACGATCTATAAAATCCTGTTTAAGTTGAAGGTAGCGAGTTGTTAGTCCCAGCATGTGTTGTACATGTAGGTGAGTACACTTTGCATAATGAAAATGTCCGCTGGCATGGAAGTAAGGTATCATCAGTTGGGCACATGTCATATGATCTTCCCAGTTGCGCTGTGATGCAATAAATTTTTTCATCAACACCACCATTTCAAAGTACTGGATCCAGAAAGCTGCTATTGGCCCATAACCTTTGAGACGTGACAATTCGTTGCTCAATTTCCACTGAATGCTGGCAAGGGAGGTATTTGTAGAAATGTGTTGTGGAATTATTTCTACTGAGGTCAGAAGTAACTGAACTACTTCTTCTTTTTCATATGGTGTGGTAACTAAATTTTCCAAAATGATCTGAGTTAAAGTGACACTTTTATACATTTTGGTTTGTTTTCTTACTTCCTCCTTTGTACTACAAGCGATCTTCTGTATATTATGAGATATACATTATACGTACAGGTTTACATAATTTATTATTTATATGGGTTATGAATACTAGACGTATCTAATTAAGCAACATACAAAGGGATTAAGAGAGTGACAGACCTTGGAAGCGAAACTTGAGTGACGAGCATTTTACTAGCAAAATGTTGAAATGTACCCCTAAACTTCAAAACGCTCTAACTAGTATTTACCTTGTGAAGATAAATTAGCATAACTATACATTTTTGAAGGAAATATTTCGCTCTACAACTTTCTCTATCACGAGTTTTCTGAGAAATGGAAGGGGAAAGAGTTAGAAGAGGAAGTTTGACGAGATACCTGAACCGCTACCACTTTTTTTGAAAACATTTCATATTCAACGGCTCATATCTCGAAAACGGTAACACTTGGGCTCTAAGTTAGCACATATCCTTTTTAATATTTTTATTAATGATATTCCTAACTCTCCATTCACTACACTAGCCATGTTTGCGGATGACACGGCAATACTAGCTAAGCATCAAAATGTTAAATATATGCACAAGTTCCTACAGAGACATATTGGAATTCTTGAACGATGGTTCGAACAGTGGAGGCTCAAGTTAAGTCCTTCAAAATCTAAAGCTTTTTTTTCAGTTACAATAGAATTCCACCTCCCCCGGTCACAGTATGCGATCAACTGGTTCACTTTGAGAGAGAGGGCAAGTGCCTAGGAATTTACCTCGATAGTCGACTGACGGGGAAGAAAAATATTGAACATAACATTAGAAAATTTTTTAAAGCCCGTAAGGATATCTCCCACCTGCTGCACTAGAAGGGTTTAGATAACAAAGTACTCTTGTATAAAACCGTACTGCGTCCCATCCTGTTGTACGCCGTTCCTGTTTGGGGCTCAGCGGCTGACACCCATATCCAGCGATTGCAGACAATTCAAAATAAACACTCCGCTGTATTAGGAAGGCACCCTGGTGCCTTAAAAACGTACTTATTCACAGGGATCTGAGAATCGAACCCATCCAGCAACACATTAAAGATCTCGCATCTAACTTCTACAATAGATTATATTCAATAGACAACGAAGAAATAGCTAACCTCCCCGACTACGACCCAAGGGGCTATAGGCGTCCTAAGGCCACTTTGATTATTCACCCTCGTCTCCTTCCCCTTTCTTAACTCTCCCTTCAACCTCGTCTAAATTTTAATTTACATTTGCCGTTGCTTCTGGTTCTGACCTGCGTTTTTTTGATGGATCGACCTCAAGACTATCCTTACTAATTTTTGCTTAATCGTCTGCTACCGTAATTTTTTTAAAAATAAAACCTGCCACATTATTTACTTATTTATTTTTTGCTAGTATTAGTATTATTTATTTATTTTTATTATTATTATTATTCTAACTTTCAAGTCAACACTTTTCTTTTAATCCTGAGAACTGAAATATTGCCACAAAAAATTATCCATACCGAGGATATGGAGCCCTGCTCTCTGGTGCCTCGTTAATGTTCTATGTCTATGTCTATGTCTACGTCTACGGTAACACTTGGGTACAAACATGGATATACCATTTGGAAGGGAATTTTATAAGCTTTAATTTTTGGGTTTGACAATTTTCTGTGCCACACCCTGTTTTCGAGATAAACGCCGAAAACTGAAAAAATTGACCTTTGGACCCCCACCCCACCCCCCGCGGCGCCTGAAATCGAGGGGACTTTATTAGGCGTTGTTCAGTGGACCAACCCCTACACATTCCTGAAAAAATCTCAACCCCTTCATTTAATGCGAAATGAAAACCTAATTTGACTGGACTATAACACCCCCCTTTGAAAATTTCTGCGTACGCTACTGACTTTAATACAGCAAAAACTTCTCAGATATGAACTACATTTTAAGACCCTGATATGAGTAGAGACAGAAAAAAAAATTTAATTTTCAAAATTAAATTGTCCTATGTATTAACGACACTTAATGATTGATTTACAGTTATGTTCGGATGAAAAAATGGAGGCTTCATTTCAAAGATCTCTACTGTGATCATAGACGTAGCATGCTTCTAACTTTTTTTTTTTTTTTTGGGGGGGGGGGGGGGGGGGGCACGAATTGAATTCAGTTTCCCTCCTCCGCGCATTGACTGCCTGGCGGTCCTTAAAATATGAAATATTATGAATTTTTTTTAATTGAATAACAATAAAATTAATTTTTGAGTAGTATTCAAAAGAGAAAAAGTACAATGAGAAAAATAAATATAATATAAATAAAATGAAAAAAATATATACCATCAAATTTTTGTTATGGATCATATCATTGTTAAAAACTATGTTAAGGCTAAAGACATAATCGGAATCTTCAGTTTCACACTTTGAAAAAAGCGGGAAAAAAAACCAACTTTCTTAAAAGTTTTCTACAATTTTCCGATTTTAACTGAACTTCTATTAACGTTTCAATTTATTTAAAGTTGAGTTGGGGGAGGGGGGGGGGAGCTCGCCCCCCGACGCTACGCCTATGGCTGTGATCTACTGGCTGCAAGAGAATTTTTTTTATTTACAGCAAAGTTATTTTCTTCTTGAAAAAACATTGCTTATTCCCTCTACATGATTATGCCTTGATCTAAATGATTATTTAAAACGGAAATTGTTAATGCATATTGCGACGTTTTTGAGTACGTGCCATAAGTAGTGATAGGTTGACAGTTTGAGCTTATTCGTATAGGTTCAATATTTTGCTGAAAGTAAATATCAATATCCAAATAAGCTGTCTTTTCCCTTTTGTTTAGCTGTATTTCGTTATTCCAAGACTTTCCATGGAAAAATTTAAATACACCATGTTATCCTATGTACAATCTAAGTACACAATTTCCCCAAACATGGTTAATTGACATGCAACCGGATACATAACACTACGGTCCATGCAAGCGTAATTTATTTTAATCTCATCTAATACAAACAACGTTTTTTAAACAAACACACACTATTTACATGAAACAATTTCGCAAAGAACTACAAAAATTTTACTTTTTCTTGAATTCGTAAACACGTTTTTTTTTCTTTCTTTTTGTCATACTGTTGAGATAATTTGTTCTCAGCTAAGCTGTTTGTTTACACAGTGAATTAAAATAAATAAATATTGGAAGAAAATTTTCTCCATGCCGTCTTTCAATCAATAAAATAAGTAGATATGTTTAGTTTTCACAGATTATGTGCCCTTTTGTCCGTTTACTCGTAGGCTCAGATCAATATGTTATATTAAGATGGGTTTATGTGGATCCAGCTTACATTCACTTTTAAAATGCATGTTTTGATTACTTTCCATTCGACTAAAAAGGCTTAAACTTTATTTACATTTCTGAAATTATTCAAACCTTAGAATTCAGCCTGGGGTATCACAAAATTTGTTTTCAGTTTGGTCCGCTTAGCTACCTACTGCCGAAAAAAAAAATGCTGCATAAAATTCATAAAAATCAGTTATGTTTTGAAAAATATCTATTAACGTAAAATTTTTAGAATTTGAATACTAGATTGAAAATTTTCCAAATATTATAGTTTTGTTTTACACATATTACTCCCCGAATAAAACACACATGCGTACTAAACAAAGAATTTTGATTTATTTTAATTAACATCAGTAGAATTTCGCAGCGATAATTTTCTGATTAATCTGAAAAAAAAAACTGTGAAGTTATATCGAATTTCAGTTACAGATCAGCAGATATCATGAAATTTACTATGTGCTAGACAGACATCTTTCTAAGTCCTTTATTAAAGTGAAAGAGCTAGACACTTTAAAAGGAGAAAAGCTGTATATAAGTATAAAATAAACTGACATAATATAACAATCGGTGCGAAATTTCGCATTACCATGTAGCGATATATACAGTCGAACCTCCATATATCGAAGTAGCAAAATGCCGGAAAAAAATTCGATATATAGAATTGATCTTAGTTTTATCATGATTCTCCTAAAACATTAAAATTAAAGCTAATTTTCGTATACGAATCTCCATTTCCAATTTATATGCGAATCACATTAAATGAAAGTTAACTAAAAAATTAATTAATGTGAAAGATTTATTGAGTACTATATACCTTTAAAAAAACAATAATCCAGACAGTGGTTACAGTGATCACAGTTACATTCTTTTAAAAAAAAAACTACGAATATCTTGCTGAACAGCCAGTTTTGCGGAAAGTTCATCAAAGAAATGCTCGCATTTATTCAGTCCATTAAAAACTTTATCAGGGGTCCACGAAGTATTGTTTCAAACGCCAAAAAATGGGAGATTTTATTCCAAAGTGGAATTAAATCTCCCAATATGTTGTGAAAAAAATTTCGATATATAGAGATTTTTTCGATATATAGAAACAATTTTTCTATGTAATGAACATGGAGATTTGCTAAGAGTTCGATATATAGAAAATTTCGATATAGGGAAGTTCGATATATGGAGGTTCGACTGTATATAAAAAAAAAAAACTCTTAGAATTTGTCAAGTGCTCTTTAGTAAGCTATTTAAAATTAATCATAAGAATTAATTTCAATAAAGCCGTCATTCTTCTAATCTCATAAAAACAAACTTAATAATCCAACTTTTCCCATTCTGTCAGCTTTACTGTTACACAATTGCCTGATTATCACTCAATCTGCTCCCATCGCTAAACTGATAAAATAGGATTTACCCTCCTTTTATGCCAGTCCGTCGCATAAGGGAGACGAGAATGGAAAACACAAAAGACACCGTAAAACAATCACGTGGATCCCTTTATAAAGCCCAGATTAGTAGCATTTTGGGGGCTAATCCTTTCTTTACATATGACAAAAGATTCGGCTCCTATCATTATATAACAACCCCCTCGCTCTTTTTTTTTTTTATCTTTTATTCTTTTAGCTCCTCGGGCTCTAGTCAGCTTATGCCATTGTTGAGCTTCGAGTGGTTTTGAATTCTCATACAGCTCCGCCCCTTCTCTATCCATTGAGAATGACTGCCTCCGAGTCAAAAAGAAAGGTCTCTGAGAAGTTTAAACCGCAAGCAGCTCGTATCATGGATCAAAAGAATGTCTTCCTTAGCACTCTTTGCACTCCAAAAAGGGAACGACTGTAAATGCAACAATAGATATGGAAATGAAGTGACGTCAGGATACATGTATTTAATTTACCCGGTGGCTCTGGGCAATCGATAATTCGGTTGAAGTATGTTGTTTGAACAGCAGTAAACAATATTGACGAAATTTGTTTTTAAGTGGAAAGCTCATTAGTTGGTAATTTGTAACATTTGAATACTGACGCAGTCTTGATTGCAGAATCCAAAAGGGGGGGGGGGGATAGGCCTGTGAGCTGCAAGCCCTCGCTTCCAGCATTACAAGGAAAATATTCTTTTCAGAAATTCGATATAAAAATGGATAGGGTAGCTTTGAATTTGAGATCGAGTTCATAGGAGTCGGTTTACTATTAGTAAAATTTACATTCAAATTAAGAATTAATTTTAAAATGTTTCCTATTGGGAATTAAATATCTCATGTCAGTTTTCATAATGACGTTAGAAAAAGAATTAAGAATTTAAGAAAACTTAATGTTGATAACTGAAGCCTGTCAGAGGTGATCTAAGGAAATAATTGATTCTATCATTACTGAGGTTTCTTTGAACCCACCGCAAGATGCGGATGACTATATTGGGTGATGTAACAAGTCCAACCACTTTCACAAATCTATAATCGGTAATTCCGATTGTCCTCTCAGTGACCCTCCAGAATCCCCTCTTTTTCCAAATCTTGATATTGACATATCTATAAAATTAATCAGTAAATTAGTTTTCCTTCTTATTACAATCAAAACCTTGATGTTGCCTTTACTTTTTAGTGGCTATCATAAATGGCTATCTTCAAATTTAATTGACTATCAACAGCCTCTCTGTGCAACCTCCGTATCCCCCTCCCCCTGAAAATATCGATAGAAGTCTTTAATTACTGTATAGAGACCAACTAAAAATCCTAATCCTTAAGGCATCTTATATAAAATAGATATTTTTGCTTCTCCCTTCCAACTGATTGAGATCTATGAACATGTTTTTTTACTGACGCCACATATTGGAAATCCTAAAATAAACTTCGTGTAACCTCAGTTTTTTTTTACATGGCTGATTCTTTATATTAAGAGTATTAACTATGCTGGCAACACTTATTCATCCGTAAAGTGCACATTTGAACCATAATCGGTATTTTGAAGATATCTGTTGCTATTACATACATTCGAGGAAGGATTTAACTAAGTAATCCTGCGAGTTACGCTTTTTGGTTCCAGCCAACTGGACGGGATCATCTAATTTTAAATAACATTACTTATTGTTCCAACAGAAAAAAAAGAAAAAAAAGAATACGTGCTTGAGTTGTAATTTGAATACTCTTGTAAACATTCGATTAGGCAATGACCGCACTTTGAATTTGGATACTTAACTTGGAATGATATGCGATCATGTCGACTGCTTTTTAATCTCATTTACTGCGAAAATACACCATGCATAATTAATAAGGACAAGATCTAGAGCTAGATATTGAGTTTGGGAAACAGGAGAATTGATAATTTCTGACCACAAAAAGGTTATTTGTAACCAAGTGTTGTTAATGGCTATTTTATGCACATGATTTTATACATAAGATTTCTCCGTGACAGGTGTCAGAAACATCACTTGAGTAACAAGAAGTTTAACATGCTGTTGACGAACCCGTAAAACAAGCTAAAGGTGAATTTGAACTCAGTTTTCAATGTCCGAGACAGACACCCCTAAACCAACCCCACCCGACATTGATTAATTTTAAGTGAGATCGGTCTGTTGCCTTTGTTTATTTAAAAAAGAAAAGGTTAGTCAGTACGGAAGAAGCTGTTAACAATTTTTATTGTTCCTTTTTTATGAATATAGTTTGAAATTTGCATATATGCTATTTCCTAATTTCTCGAAACTTTTTTTAAAAAACTTTTGAAAACAATCATTATGGGAACAAAGGGTCCAGGGGGACTTGAATTCCACTCTTTAATACAGACCCCGAGCCCGCGTCGGGCTGAGCTTGACTAATAGGATATAATTGGACAGTTGGGGACCAATATGAGTGATGCGTCCTGGATCCTGAGGCAAGCAAGGGTAAGGGAGCATCCAGGGTCAATCTCTGATTAGCGCATTCTCAATTTCAAGATAGATAGGTGCTGAAGTTTTTTAGTTATGTTTTGTGGCATAATACATGGCACTCTCTTGCTTAACTGAAGTTAAACTTACATCTTGATAAGTTTTGGCATAAATACACAATGGCTTCCTGCTTGTTTTGGACTGATACGTCCTAGTATGCAAATTCATTTTAAGTCCTTGACAATGACAAGAATCTTCCTTGTATTTACAACTCTGATTTCATTTTAAATCCCCGTTGGACTGGAATTTTTGAATATATTCCAGGTTTTTATCACGTGTTTTACATACCTTTGGAACATTATCGATCATACTTTTCCATTACATACATCGTGCCATTCCACTCGTGCTTACCATGCAAAACTATAGATTGAAATGGCGATTCGCAGTTACGTTAGGGAGGTTTCTGTGCGTAAGAGGGGATTGTTATTCAAGAATTACCCTTGTTGAGACATCAGTAAAAGGATTGTTGACATCACTTTCAGAGGAAAATGCTGCAATTTTACGCTTTATTCATAGTGCGGCAAATGCTCACGCAGGGCACAGACGTCAACACATGTTTGGAATAATTCATCACTGTTATTCCATGTCCCGTTTCTCACAAGAAAGCCGGGGGGAAAAATAATCCATTACTATAGCCTGACTGCCACCCTCATAATATCCACCACGTCGCCATTCGTTCCACACTCCAGTGAACTCTGCGCACAAAGCCCCAAACGTTTTGTCGATCCTCAATGGGCAAGCTCTCCAGCCAAACACAATTGTACCCTGTAGCTGCAAAATTGATTTGCCCAACGGGAAAGAACCCATGACTGTGAAGCCACTGAATGGTACTCCACTCCTGTTGTGATAGGCAGGACTATCTCTACCACATGGTAGTTTTACAGAATAAACAGTCTTAGATTTCATCCCACTTTTCACTTTAACCTTAGTCGCTTAGATTATTTTTTTTCAATACTTATCTGAAGCAAGCATGTTATAGAAAAGAAAATATTTGCTGTTCAAGGGTACATAAAAACTTATTTTTCTTTCATGAAAATGTTACATAGAGGGAATGTAACTGAATGGAAGTTACAAAGAGATAATTTGAAATAATTTCTCATATTGACTTCTAGATAATGTCCTTAAACTTACTACAGGTGCTGATAGGTAGCCAAAAACTCAATACTTTTTCAAAATTAAAAATTGCACACATTTACTTATTATATGCTTTTTATTCAAATTCATTCGTTTGTACAAAAACACAGCTCTAGCTTTCCATTAAAGTCGCATCTAATGTAACCTCACATCAGATCATTACAATATTGGTGCATTTAGATCCCAAAGATGTTTCCCACGAGGGGGTTGTTTTAAATGCTGTTTTAAAAACAGTAGTAATGTAGATTTTTGGATAATGAACTTAAAGTACATAATGAACACTAGCACATTCAACAGTATCGGCGAACTTCGCTATTTTTGATAAAAACAATGTTTCTCTTACTAATAAAAACAGCACTTATAAGTCTTCTGTACAGTAACCCTATTAGCGCCCTTTACACGTACGTTCTTTCGCGAGTGCTTGGAGCGTACGGCATTGCGCGCGGGAAAACTTGCAGTACACTCCAAAGCAGCTTTCACTTCCTCTCCACCTTCACACTTGCACTCAATAAATGCACGTGAAGGTTTCGGAGCGCGGGATCGTGGTTTCACGCGGGAAAGAACGTACGTGTAAAGGGCGCTAATGTCTTCGCTCAACTCTATGTTAACCTACTGAGAAAATTTGTCTACTATTTACAGCTACATAAATGCTGACAATCAAATAAAAATGGTCAGATAGCCCGAACTTTTCTGCACCTTGCAACAGCTGTTGCAAGGTGCAGAAAATGAATCCTAGGATTTATTTTATAAATTTCGTCCACCAAAGGAATTGATGAGCGTCTAAAGTACACTATACCAGATTTCCCCCCCCCCCGACTAATTTAAATCTTAAAATATTATTTGCATTTTTTTTTTAAACAAAAAATCCCCCGAGACGTAAAATTTCTTTCTCTATAACGGAGTACAATTTTTAAAAAAAATCTTTCAATCCAAGTCAGCAATCCTCGGACGAAGTTTTTCCATAGGTTACCATTGAAGTAAGCGAATCCAATAGTAACTTATCATTGTCGTAAAATTGTCCTCCGTTTAAACGAAGTTATAATTAATTTCATCTTTTGAGATAAGCTTTTCTCTCTCTTGAACCAAACTCCCAAGTCAGATATATAATTACCAAAACATGTATTAGTTATACCATTGTCAACGAAGTATGTTTATCGTTCCCAGAAGTTACTCGTGTTCAACCATGCTAATAACGCAACCAAAGGAAGAAATAAAAAGAGAACCCATGGGTGTACGGCATTAAAGCAGTACTGAGCAACAAGAAACATTTGCATTTTATTAAAGTCGGAATTTCCAGCCTATTGTTATTTAACTGGATTAAAATTGTGGAGGGAAATATCTGGAAACGTTGAATATTCCAGTATTGTCTCTCAGTCATATGACCCATTGTGTGTGGACGCCACCGCGGGGGTCTTTTTCCACATTTCCCATTCAATGAGTGCCTCAGGGAAGGTAGGTCTCCTATTACAAAAGGACTCTGTTCCCCCTATGGGAGGTATTCCCTTTCCCAGATCTGAAATTTCACTGCGGCGGAAGACTCCCCAGCTCAGGAACTGAATAGCTCCAGATTACAGGCTACTGATGATAGACACTGCTTAGTTGAATGTAAAAGATAAACATAAAAAATTCGACAATCAATACGTGCCGTCTGTTTCTAATTGATATATATACACACACATACATAAATAAATATATATATATATATATATATACAGTGGAATCTCGTTCTATCGAGTTCGGATCCATCGTTTTTCCGTATGTGTCGTTCATTTTATCCAGTCCGAACGATCATATTGCTTTGTTACGATTCCGCTTCTATCGTTTTCCCACAAAATCTAGCAGTAATTCCCCATGTAATCCAGATTACATGGGAGCCATTCAGTTCCCATGTAATCTGGAACTGTATACCTCCAGATTACAGGCTACTGATGATAGACACTGCTTAGTTGAATGTAAAAGATAAGCATCACAAATTCGACAATCAATACGTGCCGTCTGTTTCTAATTGATATATATATACACACACACACACGCATACATACATACATACATATATATATATACATACAGTGGAATCTCGATCGATCGATTTCGGATCCATCGTTTTTCCGTATGTGTCGTTCATTTTATCCAGTCCCAACGATCATATTGCTTTATTATGTTTTCGCATCTATCGTTTTCCCACAAAATCTAGCAGTAATCCCCCATGTAATCCAGATTACATGGGAGCTATTCAGTTCCCATGTAATCTGGAACTGAATAGCTCCAGATTACAGGCTACTGATGATAGACACTGCTTAGTTGAATGTAAAAGATAAACATCACAAATTCGACAATCAATACGTGCCGTCTGTTTCTAATTGATATATATACACACACACACACGCATACATACATACATATATATATATATATATATATATATATATATATATATACAGTGGAATCTCGATCGATCAATTCGGATCCATCGTTTTTCCGTATGTATCGTTCATTTTATCCAGTCCGAACGATCATATTGCTTTGTTATGTTTCCGCTTCTATCGTTTTCCCACATTTATCGCTCATTTTATCCAGTCCCAACGATCATATTGCTTTATTATGTTTTCTCATCTATCGTTTTCCCACATTTATCGTTCATTTTAATCGGTCCCTTGAAAAACGATAGATCGAGATTCCACTATATATATATATATATATCTATATATATAAAAGAGCTTGTCTGTTTGTTTGTCCGCTATAGAATCATAGACTGTTTCACCCACCGGGACCAAATTCGGCACAGTTAATGTTTTGGACCCGAGAAACTTAAATCAGGAATAACGAAATTTGGGGCTCAAATAGTCATTTTAAAATTAATTTTTTACTGATTTTTGTGCCCCTAAGAGCACCTCTTAAATGTGGATACAGTCCCTTTACGACAACTCTTCAAATTCGATACGCGGGGTGGTTTGAGAGTTGGTCTGGGGGTAACGGGGGGGGGGGGAAGGACGAGGTGTTTATTTTTCTTACGTTAGTGGAATCGTTTGTCTGAACAGGTAGAGAACCGCTGCTTTAGACAATTTTAGACAATGGCGTTCAAACTAATAGAACTTAATAAAATGTGGAAAAAAAAGCAAGAAAAAAAAAGAAAAATTAAGCTTGGAAGTTTTTGGAAGCCTTCTGTTGATCTAAATATATTAATTGTTTGAGGATCATAAAATGGGAAGAAGTTTAATAGTTCTACAGGTTTTTTCCCCTAAGTTCGCGAAACAGAGTTAACATACGATATGTATTTAAATTACTTATTCCGTGAAATCATATAAGATAAATCTTTTAGAGTTTTGGTATTTTTTAAGCAGTGGGAGGAAAAGCTCTTTAAACAGAGAAACATAACGACACATAACTTTCATTCCGAACTGTTAGTCCATTAGTTATATTAAGGCATAAGAAGATTAATGAAATTATTTTTAAAGAATGATTGCCCGGGTAGATATATAGATATAAAATTTTTCATGCTTTCCATCAAAAGAATACTGGGTATATCATAGAAACGCGCTAAGCGCATTTTGTCTGGCCAGATGAACATTAAGAGCGGGGGGTGCAGCCCAGTATTTTTTTGATGGAATGCATGAAAAATTTTATATCTATATATCTACCCGGGCAATGCCGGGCAATAATGCTAGTATATATATATATATATATATCACCAGTCTACAATTTTACACATATAAAGCTGTGAGGAGTGGATTTTTATCATTAATTCTCCCTTAGTCCTTTAGTAGGTGCAAAACACGTTGCTTTCAATCCTCTACGGCCCTTCTATACTTTCAACACTGTCAAATATTTTCCAGTGCCAAGGCGTGGCCATCTTAAAGATCACATTTTTCGAAAACAATCCATCGTTTAATGATAATGTTGGCCCTGAAGATAAAGAAATGCGATCATTAAACTTTATACCTCTGGTTCGCCTGGCTTTGTTTTCTTTCTTGTGTTTTATTTCAGTTTCAACTTTTATGTACAACGGACGAGGTTTTTTTTTTTGTTTTGTTTCTTCTAATTTCAGTACACATTACCTACCTCTCCCCCTCTCACTAAAACGAGTAAACGGAAACAATTCTCTTTATGTCCATAACTGCATGTACAAATGAGAATGGAAACCCTACCGTGAAGGTAATTTGTAAAAGATGTTGAGTTTAATAACAACTTCTCTTTTTCAAAAGGTCCCACGTTATCAGTAAACGATACATTGTTCCAAAAGTTCGTTATGATCTTGAAGATAAACGCACCTTTGACACTAGAGGAACTTTAGTAAATTTTTTTTCTTCGAGAGAGACATACATGCACAGCCAATGAGGGCAAAAAGCCTTCTTGATTTTCTGTAAAATTCCTAAAAGCAGTTGTACTGCTTACGAATATTGCACGGCATGGTGACCCAGTTGACAAGAGCATCGGGCCAGTGCTTTGAACGTCGCTGGTTCGATGCTCGTCGCTGACAAATCCACCTCCATATTCACTAATGGTGACGGGGGCACGTAAAGTAGGTCGCGACTGCAATGTCCTCCAAGTTCTCAAATTTACCTCTGGAGGTGCGGGGTCAAGTGTTTCGGTCTCGTCACTTGACCCGGTTCAAAATTATGGCACCGGTCATTTATAGCCAAGTTAGACTCTGACCCTTGTGGTGCTAATTCAAACCAGGAGCCGTCCCTTTCAGTCCAGTAGCCTATTAGGACCTGGTGAATGGAACCTCCAACCAGGGCGCATTAACAACAACAACGACGACGAACATTGCGTGTACCATAACACAGACCTGCCAACCTCAGTAAGAGTAAAATCCTGCAATATTCTACCATGCATAAGATAATTGACATAACGACATAACACAAAACAATATGTAGTAAAAACTCATAAAAGACATATAATGTATACTTACTTATAGTTTATAGAATATCTTTAATAATATTACACACTAGTTCAAAATATGTCCTTACTGTTCAGCACATTTTGTAATTATAATATTAAACAAAAGTTATATATTTGGAATTTGTAATCATACATTTTAATGTACATTATATTTACACTGGCAGGGACCCCAGCAGTCTATATTTTGAGTACTTCTATTTATTTGTAATGTTTGTTTTAATTAACTGCAGAAAATCTTGGAATTTTTTTAGCATATACTGTAGCTGATTTTGCTCTTTTTAAAAATTCATCATCAAATTGTTCTTCATAACAGTGTCCTTGTGGGTTCGATTTGCATATTAGCGAATTTTCTAAGGTTTCCCTTGACATAGATGACCTGAACTGAGTAGATATTTTTGTTATGTAACTAAAAATCCGGTAATAATAGTCTCTATTCCTGAAACCCGGAATATTCTTTAAAAATCCGTCATTGCCGGGATAAATCCGGTAAGTTGGCAGGTCTGATAACATAATTTAAAATGTACAATGCGTTTCTAATTTTCATTTTACACCTGCATCTTTCTCTTATTCTTCACACACAATCGACTCGTTTAATCGAGTATCATTGGGAGTAACTGTACTCCAGGATCCGTATGCAACTTCTGAACGGATCGGTCAATTTGATGCGAATGGGATATCTATCACAAACACCGGATAGTTCAGACTGGGACTTATAAATTCACGCTCATTTTAAATGCCGTTTTACCGCCCATCATTCCAGAGCATTCACGAGCGCGGGCATATAACTATTTTATAAAACAACCATTGGCTCTCTAAATGGACTCTGGGGCTCAGGGATCTCGGTGCGAGTGTTTTTCTCCTAACAAATGACTGTATTTTCGTGCGGGGCGTTGTTTTATGGGCGGATATGCAATATTCACGATGCGGAGACCATTCGCTTCTTGCATGGCTGGATGAGCTGCCGACAAACACTCGGGGAATGGCCCCAGGATGAGGGTGTGTGTGCACAGGGGGAGGGGGGCGAAAGGGGGCTCGCACAAATTGAATGCGCGAGGAGTTGTGACAACTGCAATAGTACGTGCTCTTTCTAGAGCCATTCGTTCATTTATCAGGTTCGCAGGGCATTTATTCATCTGCCGGAACTAACCACAAAGGCGTTCCCAAATAATAACACCAGTCGGTAACGAGTATTTAAGAGTGAAAAAATAAATAAGTAAAGCTTTTATCCTACGTGTTATATCAACAGCTTAGGTTTCAGAAGCGAGGTGCATCACATATAATATTACTCTCTCTTTTTACGTTCAATAAGTACTACGAGTGTATAGAAGTATATTTACAAAATATAGGATTCAAATAGTGGAAGATTAGTTCGCTTTGATATCCTTGTTGTAGAATGAAAAGTTTTCTTTTAGTGATAAATATTAATGAATTAATAATTGTGCTGGTAAACGCAGATAACATCAATTTTAATTCACATCAGTATATATATATATATATATATATATATATATATATATATATATATATATATATATATGTGTGTGTGTGTGTGTGTGTGTGTGTATTATTTGCTTACAGTTACGGTACAGAAATCTTTGGGCATGACTTTTGTGTCATCTTGTTCAAGTTGTTCCAGTATAACATGTCGTGCAGCTGTAGAACTTCTTAAAACTCTTCAATAATGTAGCTGAAATATATTTTCCACACTATATCAGTGATATAAATCTCTCCGCAAGTTATCCAGTTTGTGGCATCATCCTTTTTATGTGTTGGGAGAAAGAAGGTGCAGTTACAAGTGAAATCCTTTTATTTGGGGGGGGGGGGGGATGTTTTTAAAGTGTGAAGGAGTATAAAGAAAATATCCATCTTAGAAGTTATTCTAATGATGAATGATCGGGTAGAAAAAAATATATTTCATAATTTGTAGAATTTTCAAAGACCTACTTTAGTTTCCGGAGAAGAGAACACAAAACAAACTTCATATAAAAAATGTTCAAGGCTTAATTCTGTAGTTATGTGTAACGTATTCATGGAAGAAAAAGTCTCATCATTTCTAGTTTTAAGTTTTCAGTACTAAATATTAGCGTTACAATAAACAGGATGAAGAATACAATATCATTGGACAACACTGCTCTATTTATTAGAAGTACTTTTACTTTCAGTATTATACCTAATCAGTTGAGAGTGTAATGAAAGAAACAGGGGGAAAAAAGGAATATGTTCCTGTCTTACTTTTTTCTTAACTGTTACATTTTTTACGCAGTACATTTGATAATAATTCATGATTAAAAACACTTTTGAATACCGAATATGAAATCATTTAATACAAAAGCTTTCTTCGAAGCTTGTTTGAAACCTAATCCTATTTTTCTCGTACTTTAAATAAGTATTTTTAAACGAAAAGATTAACCACGATATATTTCTTTTTCTATTTACACGAGTCTTACACAGATGAATGAATCTGATACATTTATTATAAAGTATATGATTTACAACTAATGGATTTAAACCACCAAAAGATATCTATAAATACTGCTTCCGGCATTGCTATAAATCCACGTATCAGAAGATCAAAGTTTAATATAATACCGTATTAAATATTATTTTACACATCGTGTTTCTTTGTGAGTGAGAAAACTATTAGATAATCCTACCATAATTCTTACATTTTATAAATAATTTTTAAGCGCTATATTTAAACAAACACTTAAAAGCGCAATTTTTAAGAGTCTAAAATTTTATTCATTTTTAGTGTCGCATTACTTTTTTAATACTCACAGAAAACTGTATATATTCATATCAAAGTACAAATTTTTAGAAAGCTTTAGGGAGAAGAAAAACGGAAAAATAAGTAGGGATTAATGTAGTACTAATAAAAGACATTTAATAGAGATTAATCAATTTTTTAAGAGATATAAGTCGTTCACAGAAAAATTTTAAATTAAATTGTCAAGGTATAGGGAATTTCCAAAAATACTTAAGTATTATTTTTTCGATAGCTAAGCATTTTGGCTTAAGAGATTTGTTTAATTCCGATCTTTATATTTTGAATTTTTCACGACTTTTTTACACTAATTCTACTATACCATTTTTTCGCGCGTTTAAAAGAGATAAAATCAGTCTCCTATTATTACTGATATGCAAATGTAATTTGTTTCACTGATTTTGAGGACATAATATTTCAGAAAAAGATAGTTCTTTTTTAGAAATTCATTACAGTTTGTCTTTCATCACATCACAGGTTTTTGCTTTTATTTATTTTAACGAAAATTGAGGTCACTTACGCATAGGTCATATTAATATGCAGTTTACACACACAGTGTGAGATTTTCACTGTTTATAGTGAGATTGCATTTTTTTTTAGAGGTTTCATTTAGATACTAAATAAAAAATATTAAGCTATTTTTGTTGCATGATCTGTGAAAAAAAGTGGGGAATTTGAAAAAAAGATATGTTGTGTGCGGAAATAAAGACATTGCGAAAATATTTGGTTAATTTAAGAAGTAGTAGATGATTCCTGATTTCTTTGATATGGGAGATGCTTAAATCATCAAAAGAATTGTACATTGAACTCCTTAAAGAGGATTCAGGAATACTAACATCACTTGAAAACGAAACAATATAACAGGCTTTCTTTAGAAGAAAAAATTTCACAATTTATGTTACTTTTATTAGTAGATTGAAACCCAATTAATGCAGGGTTTCTTATTAATTCAAAAGTATTTTAAATGTTGTTCACTTCTAGGGCACACTGCACTGGTTTGAATGATTCATATTTTACGATTTTCAGTTTATCTCCTGTGTATTAATTAGCATCTGGAGTTCAAAATAATATGAATGTGTATTTTGCTTGCTTTTGTTGTTTAGCACAGGATGTTTGAATTCAAAAAGATAATTTTATATCTTAATTTTTTCTTAGGACAGAATAAAATTTTTGAACTAAAGGTAATTTAATGAAGAATTACGCATAATTACTAATTGAATTATACAAGGATTTCTAGACCTTTAGCATTATATTTTATTGAATATAGAGTTAGAGCAACTTCCATTTTTCTAAAATGTCCCCTGTTTCTTATCCCTTCTTAGTTATTGTAATTAATTACAGTTTACCACAATTACAGTAAGCCACAATTACTATTAAATTGTGCTTTCAAAGGAATTATGCTTATATCGTGATAATCCACTTTCTGTGAAGATATCCATTATATAAGAGCATTTTCCGAATCACTTTTGGAGGGATTATCAAGCACAATTTCATTTAAGCACATACTTCACAAATTATCAGGGATTGTTAAATGTCTATATTCGTACTTCCGTGTGAATAACTGAAAAATTTGAAAAATCAGATTCGAAGCATTCCTTTGTTAGATTAGGAAAAATAGAAATCATTATCGAATGAAAGGAAAGTAATAGTTTTTACGTAGAGAAAAAAAATAAACAGAAGTTTTTTCAAAATATTTTCATTCAAAACAATTACGAATAATCGCTTTACAATGGACCCTCCTTAGAAGGTCAGATATACGCCTTTTAAAATAACCATGCGGATACCTGTTATTTACATAATTATTTTGAAAGGCGTTGGTTAATAACAGGTAACGGATTGCCGCCGGTAGAAACAGCTATAATGATGCTAGTCACTCCCCACGAAATTCAAATAAGAACGAAACCAATTAAAAATACATATATATCACAGATCATTTGTAAATGACGGAAATTTCTGTTAAATTTAATGAGCTACATTAACCGCTAATTTAACCAATTTTTTTTTTCCGTGACAACAATTTATATACAGTATTCCCACTCTACAAAAGATAAACCTGAAAAGTTGAATCTCATTTGCTCTCTGGAGCGTAGCTCATAGTCGCCAAAGCTAAAATTACAGCTTATTTTGTTTCCCACTCTCCCTTCTAGCTCTGTTGACCACATGCATGCTGCAGGGGATAAAGTCCCTCCCCGTCACGGGTTTGAAATTCCTCCCCCTCCCTGCTGGATAACAATCTTTTTTTTTTTTCCCTTTCGAAACAGCTGTGAAAGAGAACCGGTCCTGGCCCAACGTGATGATACGATCGGCGTGACTGATCCCTGGAAAATACCTCCCCCCTTAAGGTTAAGGGGTCATATTTCCCCTCTGTGGGTAGGGAGGGGGAAATTTATCACCTCTTGGCCACAAGAGCTTGATGTGGCGCCAAAGCAATAGTGTCTGGCTGATATTTGTGAAGAGGCAGAGATGTTTCTTGGGGCGTGATTGAGCGAGGCAGGAACGTCGGACTAGTATTATAGTGATTTTGCTGCAGAACAGGGGGTTTCCCAGAAGTTCCTGTAGTAATTTTTCCGAGAATTATCTGCAAAGTAGGTTGTTCAGCTGGAGATTTCCTTGACCGTTTGCAAGCAGCGATTATCGCATTTCTTCATATGGCGATCGAAAATTAACATAAATAAACATCTTGGTTGAAAGATTTTTTTTAATAGAAGTTCCTTTAAAAATTGATCGTATAAATTTAATAAAGGAATCTTCTTTACAATTATTTTACTCGCGTTTATTATTCTTTTATCGAAACAACATGCTTTAGAAACAGATTATGTCAAATGACATGGATTATAAAAAACTAGTTGCAAAATTCAAATCAAGTCTCTTGTATCCTCAAAAATTGTGTATTTACTTGTAACCCTTTCGTAACGACTATGAAATACCAATGTTTAACCTTAATCCATTTATTAACGGCAAATAAACGCATGAGAAGATTAGATTTATCTATTTATCTGTAACACGTAGAATCTTTACTTGTTTTTTTTCCTTGATTATTTAAAAAAGAAATATTTTAACAACTTTATGCAACTAGATAAAATATTTTTTTATTTTGGTTTAATCAGAGGAAATATTTTCTACAAATGAATATTTAATGAATATGGAATGAATTTTTAATGAATATGGAAATATTTTCTACAAATATTTTCTACAAACTGATTATGGTCACCTTTCGATGAACTTAAAACTGAAAAAAAAATTCTTTTAAGATATTTTCGAGAGAAAATTTGAAATAGTATTTGCCTTTAGATGCACACAGTGGTGTAATTATTTAATAAAGCATTTTCAGAGTGCTTAAGAACCTGAAATTCGTAAACTTTGGATCTGTAAGACAGACACCACACGACTCGAAATGTCTAAAAGCATGCCCAAAGCCTGATATAAGCGATGTAAAGCTACAGCTGTTTATGATATAAAACCATAAAACTAAATTTGGACTCAGATACGAACATTACATCACACTGCAAGTAGTTTTGCCAAAATATTACGCTGTAGAGAGAGGAATTTTAAATTCTTAAAACTTACCGTGTGAAATGGTATATAATTTCTTTTCCATGTATCCCTTTCTTGCGTCCACATATTCTGAATATGGACAATTTTCGAAAAAGCATAGGGCTGATTGAAAATGTTTGAATGTGTTATTAACTGTGCCTTAATTATTTCACAGGCTGATCATAAATAATAATTAAACTGTGGGAAGAAAACGATCGTATGTTATCCACAGAGTTTGTATAAATTTTAAAAGGAATTATAAATATTTCAATGTGTTATTTAACTGTGTCTTAATTATTTCACAGGCTGATCATAAATAATAATTAAACTGTGGGAAGAAAAAGATCGTATGCTATCCACTGAGTTTGTATAAATTTTAAAAGGAATTATAAATATTTCAATGTTGATTACTCTCCAAGACAGCAAACTCACTTCTCAAGAAGCAGCACTTTTAACAATTAACGTGAGCTATAAAAAAAAAAATTAATGTTCTCATACTGAGATTTAAGATTAAAAAATCAATTTGCAGAATGAAAAAGGTCTAGTAGATTGTTGGCGCATGTGCGCCACTGAATACTGCGTTTCATTTTTGCTTCTAAATGAACACAGTGATGTCAGGCAACTGGGAAAGCAGCGAAACTACAAGACAAACCTGGTGGTGTTGTTTATGCAAATTTTACGGTTAAGAAGCTGAATACTGTTTAAAGAGTATAAGAAGATAGTTAGCTGTGAAGGAAGAGAGCAAGGACTTGGGATTTCGTATTGAAGCTCATAAGTTTGATTATTTTAATCATAATTTTATAGTTGCTGTGTATTATAAAGTTTTATCCTTATGTAATGTGTCGCCAATAAAGGAAAGAAGCAATCACGGCTGATCCGTCGCCTAGTTATTATACGCAAGAAGTAAAAATAATCATGGATCTTAGTACAAAAAGTTAGACTAACCTTAATGATAAAGCTTAAATATATAGGTAAATTATGCCTACCATTTCGAAACTGGAATGTTAAAATTAAACAACGGATTGCGTTTACAACAGAGAAAAATATAACTGTCCAAGATGCATACGAGATACCATAAGTGTCCTTGCAGGGATAGGGATCAAAGTTACCGGCAAGTTAAATTACAGAAAGCCTTGTGCTATGCACGGAGGGATACAAGAATGCTTATTACACCCCGAACAATAGTTTCGACACTGTAAACTCTCATGTTTTCTCTTTCGAATGCAGGTTTTATTGTTATTATTAATATTATTTCACCTTGATAAGCGTTCCAACGATAGGTCATATTTATTCAAATTAAATTTCTCAGTTACATAATCACCTAGTACGTAAGGAGAAAAAAAACCAATACTATTAAAAGGTAAAGTAAATTGAAACAATTTTAAGCAACTAAAGGATGAAATCGAACTGTGTCGCCCGTTACCTAGAAGAAAATGGTTGCTTTATTATGAATTCATGTAAAAGCATAGGCGTAGGGCACATGCCCCCCTCCCTAAGTTAATTTGAAATAAATTAAAACTTTAATAGAAGTTAAGTTAAAATCGGAAAATTGTAGAAAACTTTTAAGAAAGTTCGTTTTTTCCCGCTTTTTCAAACTGTGAAACTGAAGATTCCAATTATGTCCTTAGCCTTAACATAGTTTTCAACAATGATATGATCCATAACAAAAATTCCAAGCTATTCTTTTTTTCTCATTTTATTTATACTATATTTATATTTCTCATTGTATAATTTTTGAATACTACTCAAACATCAATTCTATTGTTATTCAATTTAAAAAAAATCATAATAATTAATATTTTAAGGACCGTCCGGCAGTCAATGTGCTGAGAAGGGCCTAATTGAATTCAGTTCGTGCCCCCCCCCCCCCCCAAAAAAAAAAAAGCTTGAAGCACTCACTCTACTTTTATGTGTAAAAGAAAGAACTCTACCAAAAATTGTATAGAAATTTATTTTCTTATCACATCAGACATAAACCTAGAATTTAATATTTAAAAAAAAATTAAAGTCAGGAGCCTTTGTTACCCCTGATAAAACGTGTTGTGTTGTGACTTATGCCCCCTGCCCGGAACAACTCGAGACCATGATAAAACAAACGTACGATCTATAAAGTCTGACTTCGTGATCAGCCAATTCCTCCCCTCTTGGTATCTTCAAGCATAATAACCATAAAAGAAGCTTGCAAATATTTCAAAAGATAAAAGAAGGTTACACTTATATTAAGGCTGAAAGTAATAATACTGTAATTACAATCTTCGATTAACCTACGCCGAAAAAAAAACAAAAACAACAGAAGTCATAACCATTTCAAACATGTGTTAATAAGCTGTTATTTCAGAAGGTTTTTAAAGTCAAGCGCCTCTTAAAACGGAAAAAAAAGTAGACATCCCAAGGGAAAAAGAATATTAAAAAAACCTGGCGAAGTCGTGTCTATTTGGTTTTTTTTTTACGACAGCGAGTGAAATTTGCGATAAACGTTGATTATTTTCCTGTAGTTGCAAACCCACCCTCCTGACCACACACACAGATGTATTAGGGAGGGAGTTCGAATATTGGTTTTACACGTCTCGGCCCAAACACGGCCTGCAACTTTAATGATGTATTTGCGGGTCTCTCCTTTGCTGTAGGTAAGAGAGAGCGAGAGAAAAAAAAAATGAAAATGGAAACGACGACTCAGAAACAGGATCCTCTTGTAATGAAAACACGATGCGCGGTTTACTTAAGCACGCTGTTAGGTATTCATGACGTGGTTTTATAGAGTACCTGCCGCACAGGATCATTTTGCTCGAAGCACAGTGATTTCTTCTCGGTAGATTTCAATGTTCGTTCGGGAAAGAATATACTGGCAGAGAAAATTCTCTCAAAAACAAATGGAATAAAATAGCTAAAACCATTGTCTTTGTATGCATTTTGTCGACAGTAGTATTTAAGCACGAAACTTTTTGTACGTTGTTATTCATAGAAGAACTAATTTATGAAAGGACCGCCAAAACAGAGTTTCTTTCGAGTATATTTTATGTATCTTCCACTGTCATTATCTTTCACCAATGGCGGCTCCAAGGGGGGGGGGGTAGTGGCAACTGCCTCCCCCCCCAAAAAAAAGCCCGGTGTATTTTTTTTTTTTCATAGCCTAAAATTATATAATTGTAGACCTAATACTAAGTGAGTTTAAATTTAAAATCAGACGATGTTTATTTCTTATATATATATATATATATATATATATATATATATATATATATATATATAACTTTGGACTGGAGCCGCCCCTGTCTTTCACTGCATTTACCAAACGAAAATACTAACTAAATGACAACCAGCATAGCACATATTTTTTTCAATTTTTTTTTTAAACTTTTGCCGATTTGATTATTTGCTAATTTGCCACGAGCAATTAAATTTGTCATTAGTTTCTCCGCTTATTGCCACTCTAAAATCCTCAACGTTTTTAAAATTCAACGCTCAACTGCACACAGCTGTTTTTAATAAGCTGTAGTAATTTTGATGCTTTATAAATACTGTGTTGTACAGCATTTTTTCCCCAATGCGGAAGGCGATTTCTTAGGCAATATCCTTACCGCCAAGAGTACACGGCAGTTTTGCTAGCCATTTTATTATGGGGGCACCATATAGGCGGACTAGCATTGCTCCCTATGAAGGGACGACACAAACGGAGGTTTTTAGCTGGGATTCGATCCGAGCACCCTCAGTACCGAAAACCAGCACGCTGTACCACAGGGCCACCACGTGCCCAAGCAGCGTTGTGCTCACATTGAAAATCTATGCTTGTGCGTGTCAGTCAACTTATATTGCTGATACTATAACTTTAAATTTACAAAACTTTTGCAGCTGAAAGTACTTATTTGCTTTTTTCTCGATCAAATGTTTGTCGATCGTGATTTCAAAGAATTAATTCACAGTTTTGTAACAAACACATAAATTAACAATTCTGAGAAATTTGGAAGATTTCAGAAGAAAATGAATACGCATGGAACCTTTTGAAAAATTCTAGTATTTTTGAAGAATTTTTTGATATAATAAAATACTTATATATATAATACACAAAGATACTTATTTGTGAATTCTAAGTATCTTCAATGTAGTAGGAAAGAATATGGGGGTATATAGAGTAAAATATGGGGTATATAGAGTAAAATATTGAAAATTAAAGAAGAACGAGATTGAAAGTCCCTTGTCCCCTTAATGCTATGTGATTAATCGTGTTAATATTTAAGTCCCTTTTTAATGTAACTTCATCTTTATTACACACAAAAAATTTGGAATTGTGGCTCAGTGAGAAAGGGTCTACATTGCTCGAGTTCCTCTTTCCAAGATAATTTTGCAGATCTATACTTATATATAAAGAGAGAGCAATTTTGGACGTGGAGGGTAATCTCCAGAACCACTGCACCTATTTGAAAAATTCTTTCACTGTTTGAAAGGTACATTATTCCAGATGGACATAGGCTATATATTATGTATATCTGATCAGTAGAAATAAAGTTAGGGGCTTAATCCTAACAATATCTATTGTTACCGCTACTGTCCTCTACCGCTTTTTGTGTCGAAGACTCCAACGATCCTTAGCGTAGTGCTATTGCGGTGGGCTTCTGTTCTGACGTTAGCGGTTCGAATCTAGCCGTCCTGCGGCACGCCTTTTTCTTTTAAAAAATTAACTTTAATTAATAACTAACGCAATATTAATTTAAGGTATTATTAAGGTTATTTTTAAGGTAAAAAAAGATTTACAATTTATTGGCTATCAACTGGAAATTTATTGGTATAATATTTTGTTCAACCCGGACAAAGTCGGGACGGGCCGCTAGTATAAATATAAATTCATATAATAGTCTTAAGATAATTGCTTGTTAAGTTCAGCTACAAGGAAGGGGAGATAACACCACACACACACACTAAAAAAAAAAATGTTTACTTAAGATAATTGCTGCTTCCTAAGTTCAACAAGGATAGATATCGAAACGAAAATAAAAATTAGTCAAAATAATCACCACTTATTAAGTCCAATTACCAGAAAAGATAAATCAAAACACAACATTTTTTAAAATTTAGTTAAGATAATTTTCTACATGTTAAGCCCAACTACAAGGAAAGAGGGATCAGAATACTATCATAAATTTATAAGATAATTATTATCTGTAAAGTCTAACTACAAGGAAAGTAGGTCAAAACAAACAAAAAAAAAATAAAATAACTTCTGTTCGACTATCTTTACCATTAGCCACTAGTTAAGCAGATCACTTGCAGAACATACATCTTTCCTTATCGTTTATTATTGCTAACTATTGTTATTTTTCACAATAGTTATATTTTCAGAGATATTTCTGACACTGAATAGTTTTTTCCTTTCATTTGTTTACTGAGAGACCAGTTTGAAATCAATCTACTTCGAAGCAATATTTTATACGGGAGTGTCACACATGGTGATAATACTGATGATGATAATCCTGATGATGATGATGATCTGTCATTTTGTTCGTGTGTTGTTTATACACACTGAAGTTGTCGAATGGGGAGAATTCCCTGATAAACTGGTATACGGCCCCTCAGAATTATGTTACGATCATAAAGATAAAATTTTACGAGTAGCATTTATGTCCGTGTAACCCCATTTTTTTTATTGATTTTAGGGAGGATATATCTATATGTCCGCTCGGAAATACGTGGGAAAATGTATGATTAAAAATAATACAGGGTGTCCGGGCTAAAGGTATCCAAAAGTTATGACTTATTTTTACGGAACTACCCATTAGAATTTTAAAAAATTATTTAAATAGAAAGAACATCTCACAAAGTTTTGCTATCAATCATAGATTTCGATCATAGTATCATAGATTTCGAAGTGTGCACCTTTTGTAGCACGGCTAACGTCTGAAGGGTAATCCAGTTCTCTCCAAGTGTTTCGTAGCATATCAGGCATTATTAGACTTTTTTACTTGGGGATTCATTAAATCCGTTGTGTATAAACAAAAAAAATTGAAACTGTGGATGAGCTGAAGAAACGTATCATTCAAGCAATTCGTGCAATAACTCCTGATATGCTACGAAACACTCGGAGAGAACTGAATTACCATTTAGACGTTTGCCGTGCTACAAAAGGTGCACACATCGAAATCTATGATACTATGATCGAAATCTATGACTGATATTAAAACTTGGTGAGATGTTATTTCTATTTAAACAATTTTTTTAAAAATTCTAATGGGTAGTTCCGTAAACATAAGCCACAACTTTTGGATACTTTTAGCCCGGATACCCTGTATTATGACTAATCGCCTCTTGTGCTAGCTAATATTATTAATTTTAGCAGCATTAGGTTTATTATTACGTCTATAATATAGTTCGAGATTTTTATCACCTGCTGTTAAGTAAAATTCGTAGTATAATATACTACGAATTTTACTCTTATAATTTTCTCTTATAATGTTATTCTTATATTATAATAAATAATTTCCAAAAGAATCAATTTTATGAATGAATACTAACTATGCAAGATGTCAAAGTAGTCATCAAAGGTTTTGGTTTTACCTGATATCTAAACTAGATGTTATAAAGAGAAAAAAATACGTCTATGAAATAACTAATAAGATTACTTAATTTTTACATTATATAAGCTTGATCAGTGAAAATGAATCGTGTTTTGGGTTTTAAATGTATTTTAAGTACTTTATCAGCTCTTTCAATTTTGGTCCTTATTCCTTTAAATTGCTTAGATATCATAGTTCGTATAGAATGAAATCAACTGATGGCTTTTAAATTCAAAGAATGGAACAGACTATGTTATGGATATGCATATAAAGTGTATACTGATATATCCTGTACAAGTTAAGAAGTTGTTTCAAGTGGTTGGCATTCAGATAGATGAAAAATACGTTTCTTAAATAAAAACCTAAGTGCATTCTTCCAAATTAATGGTTGTCATTTAATGCATGAACTGATTTTTCTCCCTTAGTGTTTCTTACACTGGAGGTGAATTGAATTTCCCCTTATCAGTGGTTATTAATGCATGGTTGTGTTTTTAAAACTGCACAGCGCAGGAAACCTTCTGGTCCTATATACATTTTTCATCTCTCTCTCTCTCTCTCTCTTTCTCTCTGTATATATATATATATATATATATACACTCATGGACAAAAAAATTAGCGCACCAAGAAATAATTGCGGGATCGTAACGAAACTTGCAATGAAGGTACATGTCGGGGAGATATGCAAATGATTAGAAATGCAGCGTGATTGCGCATTACGCATAGCCGGTAGAGGGCGTTGAACATCGTACTCTGTGGAGTATAAAACAGGTAACCAAAGCTTGTTTGAGTGTGCTGAATCATTTACAAAGGAAGAGCTGAGATAGACATGCCATTACGCCGTGTTCGAAGACAATATAAGCATTTGTCGCAGTTTGAGAGGGGGAGAATCGTCGGGATGATGGAAGCTGGGTGGTCAGCTAAGCGAGTAGCTCGTCAATTAGGCCGCTCTGATTGTGTTGTGAGGAGGTGTTGGGACCAGTGGACCCGAGAGATGTCATGTACACGAAGACCAGGCTCAGGACGCCCTCGACAGACCAGTCGTCGAGAAGACCGCCACATCGTAAGAAATGCACGCGTACAGCCAACTGCTTCATCGGCCGCCATCCAGGCAAAGGTAGCACCATCAGTAGGGGCCTCTGTGTCTTCTCGAACCATACGAAGGCGCCTGGCTGAAGGACAGTTGGTATCGCGGCGCCCATTACGTGTGCTGCCCTTGACGCCCACCCATCGACGCCTCCGTTTGGAGTTTTGCCGCGCACGAGGAAACTGGACTGCAGCGGAATGGAACCAGGTCGTCTTTAGCGACGAATCCAGATTCAATCTCGGCAGTGATGACAATCGTGTTCGTGTGTGGAGAGCCCGTGGTGAACGCTTCAATCCTGCCTTTGCTGTACAGCGACACATCGGTCCCACAGCTGGTGTGATGGTATGGGGTGCCATTGCCTACAATACACGGTCACCCCTAGTATTGTTCCGTGGCACCATGACAGCCCAGCGGTATGTTCATGAAATCCTGCAACCACATGTGTTGCCACTCATGCAACGGCTCCCAGGAGCCATTTTTCAACAAGACAATGCTCGGCCTCATACGGCAAGGGTGTCACAAGACTGTCTCCGCACTGTTACTACCCTTTCTTGGCCTGCCCGATCCCCAGATTTGTCTCCAATCGAGCATATCTGGGATCATTTGGGACGACGAGTTGGGCATCCCACGAGTTTGAACGAACTAGAGGCAAGGTTACAGCAAATATGGAACGAAATGTCTCAAGACATCATACAGAACTTGTATGACTCAATGCCCGATTGTATCGCATCGTGCATTCGCGCTAGAGGGGGTCCAACGGAGTATTAACTCCTCCGTTCTTTTGCCTTTTTCTCTGAAATAAATTATCCTCTTTCTTTGATTTTCTTATCATTTACTTATATAAAAGTAGTCATTACGTATGTAAAATTTCGTTTCATTTTGACGACTCCTTCTGGGTGCGCTAATTTTTTTGTCCATGAGTGTATATATATATATATATATATATATATATACATCGGTCTGAGGGTGCACTATTGATTACTTCGAAACATGTAGTTACCGCTTTTTTAATTTAATGGTGGTTGTGAGGAGCGATCCCTCTCCCTTGACGAGGCTTAACCGCCCCCGGGTCCGTTCTTAGTGTTATAGGAAGGTATTACGCGGTTTACGAGTCCAGACACGGTCTTCAGTCCCAAAATTTATTTATTTACACATCTACTGGGACACATCACACATTATAAATACATATATATTCAAATTTACGCTGATGAGAAAAATACAGCCACTTTTACACGTGCGAGCTCTCCTACCCAGCTGGCCCACCCAACGATTCGTATATCCGATCTGCGTTCCTATATCCGATATAGGGGGACCGTCGTCGATCTGGAATGCACGATGCCACCTCTCTCTCCGTCTCTCCTCCTTCTCGCCAAACAGGTTTCCGGTTGGGGAATCAACGGGGAGGAGGAAAGCGGATATATATATATATATATATATATATATATATATATATATATATATATATATATATATATATATATATATATATATATATATAATCCATTCCTGACAGTGGTATTGAACAGTGTTCTTTACGTATTATTATCCAAAAGTTCCTATAAGTCATAATACTAAGGGAGCATTAGCTATTATGACAATCAATAGATGAACATACGTGAAAATTAGGTTTCATTTTATCATATATTCGTCACCAGTAGCTCCTGCGTGAATAAATGAAACAGTGTTCATTATTTATCAGTTTTATGCAACGCGTGATACGCAGTCGTCACAACCTATATACTATCCTATGGTGCAAAACCTCTACTGGATCCGGCTCACGTTCTGTTTTATTAGTTTTATTCAACTAGATTGCCAGTGGCATGGATATTCAATGCTCACTCGATATGATGGATGAAATTAAAATTATGGTGGTTTTGCTGCACTTTGTCTTCCCTTTTTTTTTTTAAATGTTTCGGATGAACAATGTATAGCCATGTAACATGTCTTAAAATTTTCTGGCAACTGCTGTCAGTAGTTGCAAGAAAATTTTAACACACGTTAGTGCTGATGATGCATGAGTGAATGAATGAAACATAGTTTTTGTGTAAGCTCATCTACAGTGTTTAGGCCTCATAGATAACGATTCTAAAGATTCAATGTTAGTATATTCCTTCTTTGATAGTTATGATTTTTTTTTTATATAATACTATATTTTTAAATGGCACATTTCTTAGGTATTGAATTTTTTAATCGGTTACAAGTTTCAAAAGTCAAAAAGGAATTTAAATATCTTTATATTCGATGTTTTAACTACAGGATAGTCATAAAATTCTGTGAACAGTAACCAAGTGGCACTCACGGTTACGGTTATAGGTACAGAAACTCGAAATTTTCGAATGGCAATGCCCACATTTTCCCGTCGCAAAATGCTCAGCGCATGCGAAACCCTAAAGATCGTTGGAACGGTAAGTGTATCACAAAAAAACGAACGCATTATGCCCGCACAAAAAACAGCTCTGCGAACGGCCTATGATGGCATCCATGTGGAAAATGTGTAATCCAAATAAAAATTTTCGTTTGTCCGATGTGTATTGTTATCAGTGATTGGTGTCTTGTCTCTGTCATATGCAAATTTCCTCGGTGCGCTCCGATCGTGTTTTTGTTGGCCGTTCGCAAAGCCGTTTTTTGGGCGTGCATAACGCTTCCTTTTTGTATGATACACGTACCGTTCCAACGCTCTTTACTGTTTTCGCATGCGCTGAGCATTTTGCGATGGGAAAAAGTGGGCTTTGCCATTCGAAAATTTCGAGTTTCTGTACCCATAACCGTAACCGTGAGCGCCACTTGGTGGCCGTTCACAGAATTCCGAGCTCATACTTCTGAATAACAATAACTGAAATCTCATCTCGATCGGTTGAACGGAACAGCCGCTAGAGGTCCAAATATCGGCAAAGTTTTTTTTTTTATGACCACTCTGTATTAAGAACATTATTAAAAATATAGATCAATCAGACAATTTTAGTACATCATTTCGAAATCGAAGTAACGTTAATTTTATTTTTGTTTAAAGTGCATTATACCTTTTACTATTACTAATACATTTATAGGGGCGTTTAGATCTATATATCTTAACCAGAAATCACAATTCCTTGCGTATTAAACTGTAGCTAAACATGCGACGTATAGCTGGGTTTATGTAACCATAACTATTCCCCATTTTAATTGTTTCTTTCGTTCACCATGAGCCTCATTTACATTAAATAATAAATTTCGTTAAACACTATCATCCTTTAAAAGCTTATGTTATTCGCAACATTCCATTTTTCTTGTTATACTCCACCACCGGGACGTTTAAAATAAGCACGTCGGCAGTCTTAATTTCGGGAGTAAACATAATCATCAAAATTTCATCATTGTGCAAGTGGAAGTTAAAGCCTGGGCCCTACTTATTTCCACGTCTCACTGAATGTAAGGCTTGTCAAAGTGGCCATAACGAACAACACGGACAGTCATAACGCTAATTCGGCTGTTTACGGAATATATGCACGGCAGATGAGTTCGTTCACCACCGTTAGGGGAAAATTAAATGAGAGGGGGGGGGAGGAAATAAAAATTCTGCATGCCGGCAACACCTCGGAGGACTGGCATAATACAGGTTTCTCACATAATGAGATCTCGACGCATCAAAAGCAGCAGAGTCACGAACGCTGACTATCCACGATCGGGGGACATACAATATTCATGCCTATGGCGAGACGGCAGGCAGGCTCAATTACACATCTGTTTGCAATGCAAAGTTTGCGAGGCAAATGGTCTAATGAGGGGATTCGAATAGCCAACGCTGTGTCAACAGAATTAAATAGACACGCTTTTTATTTTCATCTCTGAGGCTCGTAAAGCGCCGAAAGAGTTTATGTGTCTGGAATTTTGTTTTGGAATGAATCTTTTCTTTTCTTATTTAATGCCCTCTGTGAATAAACAAATTTTTTCTTTATCTGTCATTATAAGAAAAGGAGTTTAAGATGGAATTCCCATTCATATTAGATAACCCTCCATGTCGTACACTTCCCCCCAAAGGTTGCTCTTAAGTAGACTAGTAAATAAATAAATAACTCCGCTACCCACAACTTCTTTTGTGCGTTTTGTGAGTGTCAAGAGATAGAACGCCTCAGCGTCACAGCCGTGACGATATGCCTCGGAAGGTGTCCGCCAAACGTAGGTAGGTATGTATACTCTATCAGTGATGGGAAAAAAAAAATGTGAAGCTTGATTCATCCGACCAGATGACACGTTGCCAACTATCATTTGAACTCCAGTTTTTAAGTTCGTGGCACTGTCTGACACATTTTCTTTCTTTGGTGTTAGTAATGAGTGGCTTGTGGATTGCAACACGACCGTAAGTCTCGCTTTATATAGCTCCAGACGAACTGTTATTACTGAAACAGGATCATTAGGACTGTATTCACCTCTGATGCTGTTATTTGCTGTAATGTAGTCATATACGATTTCGTAGTAGTATAACCCGAGCCAAGATCCGCCTTTCTCTTGTTGACAACAACAATTTTTTGTTGGTGCATTTAGAGACAACATCTTGTTCATTTCTGTACCGTGTCATGATTGATACTGTGACTCGTGACACAGTGCCAATTTCTACCGTTATAGTTACAACAGAAGCACCCTGAAGCCTCGCGCCAATTAACATACCTTTCTGCAAGTCACTCAGATCCAGTATTTCGGTCATTAATTCCACGATAGCTGATTCTACATCGAATGTATTACTATTGCTTGATAACCGAGACCTGTATTTCCTCGTGTTATATACCCCTGCTCGCCAATGACGTCATCGCCATGACTTGCATGCGCCAAATCGCACGTGTTTTTTTTTAAAACGGTGTTTTCATTTTTTTCATAACTCCATGTACGTACATAACATTCATACGTTCTTCAAAGTTTCATATATTTGCATATAGCAGTTTATAGAAGAAAAATTCAGGCCTTGGACAAAATGTAATTCATTCTTACTTAAGTTGATTAGGAAAAAATATGATAATCACTAAAATCCTTTTTGTTTTTTGAAGACTTTTCTTATTAATAAATTAAAATCTTATTAAACAATTGAAATTTGTTTCTCGAAATGCTTGAATTGCAAGCAATCTACCTGTTGAAAGGAGATTTTATGAGAATATACATGCAATGTTATAAAATTGTAACACCTTAAAAGAATGTTATTTAAGACAGAGATAAATATGACTTTCTCTTCGCTTTACGTACTGAAGTGGGAAAAAAGCATAAACTGGTGTTAAAGACATTTATTTACAGTCTGAAAACAAGTGCTCCAACATTTTGCTCCAATCGCATTAGACTTTGGATGAAATTAAAGTAATTATGAGGTGGCACATTTAATACAGCAGTTCATCATGCACTAACAAATTTTATATTGGTCTCCGATACTAACAAATTTTATATTGGTCTCCGTATCCTGGATTTCCTTTTCAGAGCGATTCTTAAAAATAAAGTAAACTGTCGGCTGCATTTTACAAGGTAGTTGTGATTCTTAATAAGTATTAGTCATATGAAAAGATGTTTGCATTCAATTTACTTCGCATTTTACTTACTGTCGATTTTAATAAAAGTTAGGAAATTAAAAAAAAGATCGTTCCTGTTTTTTTTAAATGCTACTACCCGTTTTTTAAATGTTGGGGGCACTAACGTAGGTAGAAATAGCTCCTAGGGCCAATGATGGACGGTACAATATACCAGACAAAAACATTGCTAAGGGCCGATTTGGGGCAATGTATTGTTTGAGTATCACTATTTAAAAATAAATAATTGTTTTTAAAAATATAATTAACGGTGATCTTTCTGGCTCTCCACTTCTTCTGATTAGGCCTTTGGCCGAAGGGAGGAGGAGGGGGGGGGGGGATAGATCTTAACTAGTCTCGCAACAATCTTGTCTAACTATCTAATCTGATCAAACTACTTGCCTAACGATCCAATTTCTTGAATGACTGAATTTATTGGATAGTAAAAATTAAGTTTCTTACAGTTTGCTACAGTCTGCTTCAGTTTTCTGGTATGTTAAATATATTTCCCTGCCATAAAAGGGTGTTTTATGTTTCAAATTTGTTTATATATACAAGCTGGTGATTGCTATTTGTCTAATGATCCAATTTTTTGAATGACTGAATTTATTGGATAGTAAAAATTAAGTTTCTTACAGTTTGCTACAGTCTGCTTCAGTTTTCTGGTATGTTAAATATATTTCCCTGCCATAAAAGGGTGTTTTATGTTTCAAATTTGTTTATATATACAAGCTGGTGATTGCTATTTGTCTAATGATCCAATTTTTTGAATGACTGAATTTATTGGATAGTAAAAATTAAGTTTCTTGTAGTTTGCTACAGTCTACTTCAGTTTTCTAGTATGTTAAATATATTTCCCTGCCATACAAGGATATTTTATGCTTCAAATTTCTTTATATATACAAGCTGGTGATTATTACATATAAACAAACCCCGTCCATGACTATAAAGAGACAATGAATATTTAATATCCCCTTTGCAGAAAAAAGCTGTTATAATTTGGAAATCACAATTACAATAGGTCAAATTTCAGTTACTTTGGCATAAATATTGTTCTTCACATTACTCACTAACAAAAAATATAAATATTATTTGAGAAAGGAAATATATCACCGAGATAAATATTATCTCCCTTCGTAATTTCCCCCTCTTCGTTATTCCTGTACATGGGGTATTGTGTTATTTGGCCAAATTAAATATTATTATAGACTTCTTTGTTAACTGTATAGTAAATAATACGTTGAGAGTGGGATGTTTGTTTTTCAGAGATTCTTATCATTCTATACCATTAATCCCACCCCTAATGACGTCTTCATTTTGAAAACCATCCTGAAGCCTCTAATCGCTGCGGTAAGCAGAGCTTTTTCTTCTCTCACGTTCTACGAAGGTTCAAAAGGGAAATACGAGTAGAAAACAGTGTTCCCCCTCTGCCTATTAAACCTCCCTCTCTCTCTCTCTTTTTTTGCTTTTCTTTTCATCCCTGGAAATTTCTTTTTGGAACTCCACCAGAAGACTTCTTTCTGTCTTCCCTTTCAACTATACCACCTCTTGTTCACCCTCCCCCCTCCCACAGCGGCGGTTCCTGTAATTTTCTACGGGGAGGGAAAAGGGGGTAGAGAACCTACCCCCAAAAAGGCTTGTTCAATCTTGGGCAGCCATCTTTACAACTTATAGGGTTGCAGGAATTTTTTCCCTCTTACCCAAGAATGTCATTTCGCCAAACTAGTGGAAGGTTAGAATTCTTAATCTTTTTTTTCCCCCGTTCTTTTATTTTTTTCCCATCGTAAGTGGTTTTGGAAGAAGATTTGTTCTTGTTCTCTATTTCTTAAAAGCTTGAAAGAAAGAAACCTGGGAACTGTGATGTTTCGTATTTAGAATTCTGCGCAAGAACGGAACAAAAAGATTAGCAATTTTTTCCCTAGCAAACCAGATTGTTGGAAGTCATGAAACATTGATTCAAAATCCTATTAACTTTATCGGTGGCCCAAAGACTTTTTGTTGAATATATCTCAAATCCTGATGAATAGTCAGAGAAAACTTTAATAGGATCTGACGGAAAGCTTAAAGATGATGGATGTGTTTTGTGCAGCGTTTTATGTGTTTCACTGTAAAAAGAAGTTTTAGGCAAATAACAAAAGATCGTGTGTTTTTTGTTGGATTTAAAATGTAACCGATGGCATTATTGAGCATATTTCACAATTATGATGAAAAAGCGAAATGAATCTATGAACGCATATCGCTCACTCCTTTCAACAACGTCATATCTCAAAAATCGGCAATTTTTATTTATGCTTGTTTTCAGATTGCCCTGAAAGAGTAGTATACCCCTGCACATCGTCATATCTCACCGCTCAATATTTAGCCGCTAGAGAGCAAAATTAAAATTTATTTTCAATACATTTCAATGTACTTTTAAACTTTCAAATCACTCTCCTGAAAAACCTTGTTTTTTTGAGATATGACGTTGTTGAAAGGAGTGAGCGATTATGATCTTTAAATGTTTTGAATGACTGAAATCATCAATTAAAAAAAATTAAAAGACATTCAGTACTAAGTCGGATTTTTTTTCAATATTTTGGGAATATTCAGGTACTGTATAAAAATCATTCAAACACGGAGTAAGGCGCATCGTAATATCTATGCAGCATTTCTATATCTGGTATTAAAATAAATTGCAAGTTAGACTACGTTTTTGTAAAGTGTTTATCTATTTTGCTGGATTACTAAAGCTCCATTTCGCCAAATTGGCGATCAAAATAAAAATGTTACAACACTGCAACGTTTACATGAGGGAAAAAGGGGAAACAATGGTCATAAATTTCTGCCCCTCTCTCGCAATCTTTAGTCTCCGATCTATTTTCACCAATTGTACTAACACGCTTCTCCTGCACCCATGCGGTGCTTTTGTTGCCCGTTCTCTGCTTATCTGCAACAACAATGAACTTTTTGTTACCTTTCCTTGTTTTTGCCTGGATGTGTGAAACCTCTTCAAATTAGAGAGACATTTTCCTAAACAAAACAAAGACTTTTTTTTTGTTTGCTTGTCATCAGACGTTCAGGTACGCTGAATATGATAACAAAAAACAGTGTGGTATCAACAACAGATCGTCTTACACGGCATTTTTTCTCTTTTGTGTAACAACAGTGACTGAAAGAAATTTATTCTGCCTTATTTTATTGCATTATTCGTTCAATGAACGAAACCTGAATTCAGACGACGCCGTTATAAACTTCTGCAAGTTCAATCAGATTTGATAAATTACACTATCGTTTCCCGAACCAGATGAATATTAATAAGGAACTCGGGAAGGAGCGAGAGCTGAAAGTTAATTTTCAGCCTCTGTTACATGGTAACTGAAACGAGAAGTGTCGTGAATGGCCAGACGTATTTGACACATTTTACACGTCATCGGTCTTTGTCTCCCAAGAGCAGGTGCATTATAATTTTATACACATATTTTTTTACTTTTTGCTTTATTGAATTGGCTAAGCTATTGCTGGTGCTTTTCCGTCAGATTTTGTTTTCTTTACCGGTTAGAAAGAAATGAATTTTCTTGTCGATGGTACAGTTTATATATCTCCTCCTACTTTTTTTAAAAAAAATTTCCTATCCATCTTCCATTTTGTCCTGTCAAAAATCTTTTGTCATGGATTTATGCAATTTTTTTATTTAGTTACTGTTGTTAGTTAATTTAATTGTTTTTCATACGAAAATAACTTCGAGTCGAAGCCCTATTTCGAGCTCGAATTGGAACTTAGTAAAAACCAAGAAAGATTAAATTTTAGCTGTGTACCAAGAAAGATTAAATTTCAGGTCTGTTTTGTTGATAGAGTTAGAATATAAACTTTATATTATACAAAATACTTAACAATTTATACCCCATATGATAATTGCTTCTAATATTATATTCGTATGGATCATTCAAACTATTCCTCACTTAGGGCCCCGTCAGCGTCAACGTTACTCGTATTGACATATTTTAGACCAATCACAGATCTTAACAGTTTTGCAGCTAATCATTTGGAGATTTGTAATTGGTTAAAAATATTTCAACCAATCACAGATCTTAACAGTTTTGCAGCTAATCGTTTGGAGATTTGTAATTGGTTAAAAATATTTCAATACAAGTAACGCTCACGCTGACAGACGCCATGTGAAAAATCCCTTAGGGCCTCTTCACATAGAATCCTGCCAGGGAATGGCCGGGGCTAGGGAGCTGGCATTGGGTTCAGATCCTGTGGGTTCGAGTCCCAAAGTTCGCATGGATGTTTGTAGGCGTTCGGAATCGGAATCGGCTTTAAACGGTAGGTCCTGGTCTAATTAGCCCCCGTGTAGCAAAAAGTTGATCGTAGGGAAATATATATACTATATATATATATATATATATATATATATATATATAAGGAAAAACTAAAATATAGGGGGGGGGCTTTTGTTAGGGAAAAAGGGGAATTTATAATAAAAAATTATTAACTCACGAAAGTTCGCCATAAAAGAAGAAGGGTTGTTAATAGCAAAAAATAGCAATAGGGGGCGCCACTAGACGGGTGCTGTTCAGAAAAGAGATATTTTTATGTTGGAGCTCTGATAGTAATAATGAAAATAAACGAATTTAAGTGATCTCTGTCATCTCATCTAATCATTCGGTCCACGATTGACTTTAATTAATAACGAAATGGATACGAAACGTGTCATATATATATATATATATATATATATATATATATATATAGGAATTTTTATCGAGGCTCAAAATTTTATTGTGGATAAATTTCATTCTGAATGAGAATTTTTGTTTAAGCAATTGAGAAGTTGTCAGTTTTTATTTGATGACGGGTAGTCCAGATAAAAAAAAAAAAAAATCTCCCCCCCCCCCCTCTTAGCTTCATTCGAACGTCCTACACCCCGCTAATCCATGAGGTGCAATTAAAACTAAACTTTTTCCTAAAAAGTCACTCCCGGACGTATTTTTATTCTTTTATATCATTTCATGAAACTTTGAAGCAATTAATTTTATTGTCAAGGAGATAGCACGCAATGAAGCGAACGTCGTTAGGTAATGCTATCGAAGCTGCAAACAGTTACCTGGTAACAAACTTGGTGTAATTGGAAGTCATCCATCTCCCCCTGATTAATAATAAAAAAAGAAAAGAAGCAACAGCGGCTGAAACATCTGTAAAGATTTCTAATAATAATTCTTCCCTCGCATCAATGGATTAATCAAATTAATGCTGGGAGCGTAATATAACCATTCTCATGGTGAACTTCCCCTGGTGTATTTAGAGAAACAAAAATACCACAAAGAGAGAGAGAGATAGATGCTCGGAAATTGAATGCCGGCAGTTTTGATTGGAAAAATTTCTTTTTCGTTAATATCTCCCTTTGGAAGACAATTCCCAGGAGAATAATTTTCGATGGCGTTAAAGGGAAATGGGATGTTTACCGTTCCTTTGTTTAAAGTAAGTTCTATAATTTGACGTTACGATTATGAAAGGTGGGATGATTTTATGTGAAATGGCGAGGCAATAGAAGTTAGAGGGATTCATTAATTTCATTCCCATTTTCTATTAGTTCCCTTTCATTTCGTTTATTATCAGTGAAATGTACTTATTAGGGAAGTCTTGTGGTAAAACTCGGGTAAAAACATTAACGGAATAAAAGGGTACTAATGAACGAACGGAAATAGCTTTTCCGTTTCTCAAGAAATGGTTCACAATGGTCGGGATGATTCGATATCAATTCCTTGTTTATTGAGCGTTAAAACGGTAAGCTCTAGCAATACCCTCAATATGGAATAACATTTCTTACTCTAAAATTAGAACAAGGTCAGAGTAAATTCGTCAATGTCGATGCTAAAGGAAATCAGCAGAGTGCCCTAATTGAAATAGATGCGCTGTAGTTAAAAGAAAAAAAAAGGTAATTTTTTTTTTCTTTTAAAATCTGTCTCCCTATCTGTTGCTTCCTTTGAACACTGAACTAATAGAAAACAGTGTTTAAATTGACAATCCCTAGTCTGCACAGTTTGAAACATTTAAATAAAATAAATTTGTTTGAGGATTCAAAATAGATATTGAGTAGTTTGATCAGAAAATCACGTGTTATAAACCGTATTTTCCGGCGTATAACGCGATCTTTTAATAAAAAAAAAAATAAGATCGAGATTTACGGGGGCGCGTTATACGTCGGATATAAAAATGATAGATTTAAAAATAAGGAAAAGATGAACATAAAAAAATCAGATTTCTACATGTACCTAGATGCTGTTTATATTTTATAAATATTAATATATATATTTAAAAATAATATTATATAATTTATATATAATTTTAAAATAATATAATTTTTATATATATTTAAAAATAAGGAAAAGATGAACATAAAAAAATTAGATTTCTACATGTACCTAGATGCTGTTTATATCTTATAAATATTAATATATATATATTTAAAAATAATATAATTTTTATATATATTTAAAAATAAGGAAAAGATAAACATAAAAAAAATTAGATTTCTACATGTACCTAGATGCTGTTTATATATTATAAATATTAATATATATATATTTAAAAATAATATTATATAATCTATATATATTTAAAAATAATATAATTTTTATATATATTTAAAAATAAGGAAAAGATTAACATAAAAAATTTAGATATCTACATGTACTTAGATGCTGTTTATATCTTATAAATATTAATATATATATATTTAAAAATAATATTATATAATTTATATATATTTAAAAATAATATAATTTTTATATATATTTAAAAATAAGGAAAAGATTAACATAAAAAATTAGATTTCTACGTGTATCAAGATGCTGTTTATATCTTATAAATATTGTTATATATATATATATTTAAAAATAATATAATTTTTATATATAGTTAAAAATAAGGAACATATGAACATAAAAAAATTAGATAATAAAAAAATAATATTATATAATTTATATATATTTAAAAATAATATAAGTTTTATATATATTTAAAAATAAGGAACATATGAACATAGAAAAAATTAGATTTCTACATGTACCTAGATGCTGTTTATTTAAAAGAAATGACATACCTTATGAACTTAAAAAAAAATTTAATTATCGGATTACATGAATAGTTCGTCATATTCGTCTTCCGTTATATCTTCAGGCACATCATCGAATTCTGTTTCTGAAAGAGAGTTCTGAAAGAGAAAACATCTGACTCCTAATTTCGCGAATTCATTAGGGTCAGACGTGCGTTCTCGGCCCCTGTTTGCAGAATTATTTACTCCCTCAAGCATTTTCCCCCCACACATATTGTTCCCCTTATCGCTTGTCAATTTAATATACCATTGTTCGAAAGTCTTTGAAAATCCTTCGGATGAATGATCCCAAAAGATAAAAGAATCGCACATGTACATTTCAGGTTTTTTCGTCAAGAAAAGGGTGCGTGTTATACGGAGAATATACCTAAAAATTTAAATATGTAGTTTAAAATTATAGGTGCGTGTAATACGCCGGTGCGCGTTATACCCCGGAAAATACGGTTGATAAAATTAAGTTCTTTTTAAAGTCATAAATGTGTTTTATTTTCATCATTTCAATTTTATACAACATACTTGTAAATTTAAGCACATTTTCCCGCATAAGTGAGTCTATCTAGAATTAAATTCTTAATATCTAATACCGAACTAATGCTCTTATAAGTTTTCTAGATGGGAAATGCCGAAAAGTAATTCATGACACATTGATCTTTATGATCTCAAAAAATCCTTCCGTGTGGTCATGGAAGGTTGGAGGAGGGTAGAAGACCACCAGATGTCGCCGCTGGAGTTGCTGGGTCAAAATTGTGGTGGCACCTGGCTGAGTCAGACTCCAACCCTTGAGGTGCCATGAAACTGAAGCCGCATTCGTAATTCGTAGCCCCGCAAGCTATCTTTGGACCTGATCTGGAGCCAGTGGGCATAAGAAATAACAACAATAAATTATACAAGTAATTTTGTTCTCTGTTTGCGTTATATGCCTTAAATACGTCCCTTAAAAATAAAATCGTTCCTATCACGTTACTATCACGTGGCACCATCTTGTAGCCATTCAGAGACGTCCGTTTTAGACCCCAATCTGTCATGACACTTTGTAGTCACATCGTGACTGCACTGTGTAAGAATCGCGATGGAATTCCATTAAAAGTAAAAGAAGTGTTTTTAAACATCCATGTCGTCATTCCTGCCATAAAATTTTCCATTTGGTCTCAAAGTGACTGAAATGTGTAGTAGCATTTTTGTCATAATTGTGCTGTGACATTCGTGATATGTTATAACATCACAGAGCCGTTTCTTCTGATAAACTTGCTGTGCGAGTGAAAATTTTATGTTTAATTGTTCTTTTCACGGTTGGTCTTTAAGACTGCTGTGTGCTAACCCTATTGGATTCGCTCACCTCAGTGTTAATCTATGGAGAAAATTTATCCAAGGATTGCCGATTTGGATTTAAAGATTTAATAATTACAAGATAAAAAGAACTTTTTATATACCATGTTTTTAAATTTTTTGTTGAATCATATAAACTTGACAATTCTATGTATTAATAAATACTTTTAAAAAGTTTTTTTGATGAATTATCCCATCAACTTGAAAAAAAATGCAGTCAATTGGAAGTTAACTTGCGTTTAACTTTTCGTTCCCGTTCCAGTCGATAGATGGCTGCACCAGTGTACAAAACAAAATTAACTGAAAATAATTGAAAGTTAATTCAATTCTGCTTAAAGATGGCTAAAAGTATCAAAAAAGTGCATTGTCATCGTGTTTTGAGCTATTCTAAAAGTTTCAAATGTCTAGCTAGTCAGGAAGTTAGTTAAAAATCGATTGTAAGATTTGTACTAGACTAACACACAAATACACACACAAACAAACAAGAAAGCGAGTTAATAAAAACATGGAAAAAAAGATGCACTCCGTAATAGAGAATAAAATTTTACACCTTATGTCATTTTTCGTTTTTTTAAAAAAGGAAATATTATTTTAAAATTAAAATTATTCTGAGAAAAAAATCTGGTATAGCGTGTTCTAAACGCTCATAAATTCCTCTGGTGGACGAAATTTAAACAATGAATCCCGTAGCCAAAGTACGGAAAAGTTCAGGCTATCTGAAAATACCATTTTTATTGGATTATCAGCATTTATGTAGCTGTAAATAGTAGATCAATTTTCTCCATAGGTTAGCTTAATGCTAACCTATGGAGAAAATTGGTCTAGTATTGGTGAGCCAATCCAATAGGGTTAATACACAGCAAGCAGCCTTAACAACCTCCCTGCCAGAAACAACCAATGTCCCTGAGGAACAGATTTTAGTGTCGTTATAGCCCCTTATCCTGGCGTCATTCAGTTAGAACTGCCTTGAACTAAATGACTTCTTACTATGTCACAGAAAGTCATTACCTGAGTTCCTACAATTAACACATGAAAAATTGACCCATTAAAATTGATATCCCTTGAGGAAATCTTTTCTAGAGTTATAAATCTTTTCTACAGTTATAAATATTTTTGTAAAAGTAAGTAAATAATAAAACTAAACCATATGTTTTATGTACTTTTATATGATTTTCTGGTCTGTGGCAAAACCCGATTACTTCTGGGTTTCAATCCCTCTATGACCACTGAGTCTTACTTTATTTGACGAGAAAGGATTTACTCTTAAAATACATCGAAACATTTTGTAATTTAAAAGTCGCAGCCTATTATATAATCCAGATATAAAACTCTTTTGCATAAAAATGGAGAGGAAGAAGAAATTCCCTAAAAATAAAGACCCTGAAAAGGGGATTAGCTGGGCCTTATCACATCATTTCATGTTACTCTTCACACGGATCGAGTAAAAAGCAGAATCCCATATTAAACAGAACGAGATCTGACTTTATCTGAAAAATGAACTGAATCGTATCGCCATTTTCGTGCTATTTCCAAATAAATTTCATTGGAGCGGAGGAAAGAGAAAGAAATTTATGTAGTCCTGCATGAAAAAGGGGATTAGAGATAAAAACTCGAATTTTGTAGATTTTTTCTCTCTCCTTCTTTAGCATTAAAAAGGAGATTAAAAGGTGTTTTTTTTCTCTTTTCAGTATATATAATAAAATTTCCCAGAATGGAATGAAAATCAACTTTTTTGATTTTTCTAGATAAAAGCTATAGATAAACTTTTTTGTGGAAAGTAAATAATCTATGACAGGTTGTGTTATGGTTTTCAAAAATTAATTATCAATGTTTTCTACATATTAGCGTCATACAAGTTATACATGTATAAAATACCATAAATATCTATTACTGTATAATTTAATCCATTAATATGAAGAAAAATAGGTAATATCAGTTATAATAAATAAATTAATAAATAAAAATTGAAATCCCTTAAGGAAATCTTTTCTAAAGCTATAAATATTTTTGTAAAAGTAAATAAATAATAAAACTAAACCATATCTTTTATGTACTTTTATATGATTTTCTGGTATGTGGCAAAACCCGATTATGGTTTGGCCTTAATGGTATTAATCACCTTTATGGTATTAATGGACTTTCTTCAAAGAAGAAATACTGTTTAAAGAGCATTCGAAAGTTTGGGTTGTGTTTTTGCTGTATGGGGACTGTTCTAGGTAAGTCTTTTGCCTTTTCCCGGTAAAAATTTATTTTGAAGGACAAAGTGAAATTTGTTTTTGACGTTTCCAAGAGAGTTAAAGCCTTGCTTGCATCCCTCAATACCAGAATTTTTAATATGGAACCAACAAATTTTGAAAATCAAAGACAAAACAGATATTTTTACGATGTACCCTTTCTAGTATACTAGAAAGAGTGCATTTGAAGATCTTCTTATAGGAAGATCTTCAAAACTAGGAAAAGCGGGAGAGCCACCGCTCCAGTTGTAGAAATCTTCGAAATAAACTTTGGCCCGACCTTGATAGTAATAAGAATCTAGTGTTTATGATCTCCTCTAAACTGAAAAATGTGCGTAGGGTTGGCTGAAAAATTTTGATTGTGATTGCAAAGGCTGTTATCCATGTCGTTATTTCTCGATTCGAGTCTCAGAGGACTTTTCCTGTAAGGATCCTTCAGCCAACCAGTTCGTCTCAATAGTGCCTTTATTGGGAATGAGGTCCTGGCTAGACCAAACTGTTGTACTTCAAACCAGGCTGGGTGAGACTCATCTGAGAGTGGTACAGAGCTTAGTCATATTGAAAGTGATACTTGTCTTTGCGGAAAACTTCAGTTACATTTAGCAGTGTAATGACACCCGCACAATAACGTTTATCTTCGCAAGTGGAAATTCCAGAAGGCCCCCTCAGCTCGCGGTCTGTACACTTAATTGATTTGGATTACCTTTGCTGAGACAGACTCAGACAGTCGCCTTAGCAACATAAAAGACCAGAAGCGCTAACGGCAGTTCGTCCGAACCGTAAGCCGTCCACAAAGAGGAGCCTCTGACCGGAAGCGCCTAATCAACCGGGAATCTAACTGGACAAAGAAATAATGCCTTTCCCAGACCCTTCGAGAGCGTTCCGTGGAGGTATATAGTAAGCCGCTGAACGCAGGTGAAGTAGTTAGAGATAAGTTGGAGCCTAAGCCGAATATGCTGCCGAATTGCTGTCGGGCCTGAAAAGACTGGAATGAGCACAGCGGCGACTCAAGACTGACCTCCCACGCCGATACCGTTATGAACACTCGAATTTAATATTTTTTATTTTGTAAATAGCCTGTATATGATGGAAATATGAAACTAAGACATGAAATAATTACAAGATAAAAAGAACTTTTTATATACCATGTTTTTAAATTTTCTATTGAACCATATAAACTTTACAATTCTATGTATTAATAAATACTTTTTAAAATTTTTTGATGAATTATTCCATGGAATTGAAAGAAAGTGAAGTTAATTGGAAGTTAACTTACGTTTAACTTTTAGTTCCCGTCTCAGCCGATAGATGGCTGCACCAGTCTACAAAACAAAATTAACTGAAAAAGAATTCAAATCTGCTTAAATATGGCTAAAAGTATCAAAATAATGCATTGTCACCGTGTGCTGAGGTATCCGAAAAGTTTCAAATGTCTAGCTAGTCGGGAAGTTAGTTAAAAATCGATTGCAAGATTTGTACCGGACAAACACACACACACACACAAACAAACAAACAAACAAGAAAGCGACTTAATAAAAACATGGTAAATACAAAAAGGTTGGTAGTCATTTTATTAATGCGAAGTCCCTACAGCAGGCAGTGCCAAACCCAAGAGAAATTAGTCATTGAACCCGGTCTATAGTTATGAGGTTTTGACAAGCAGAACAATACAACTCTACCACATCAAAATTGGAAAAGGATTAATTAATTTTAAATTGTATTTGTACAAGACGTGTGTCAGACTCTCGTCTCCCATTCCTAAGTGGAATTGATGAACGTGAGTAATGGCGTCTTCAATGAGACCAAAAGAAACGCAAACAGGTGTCGAACGATATACACCTTTGGAGAAGTGGGGCAATAGTTAAAAGGTCGCAAACCATTTAGAATGATTGGTGAAATCCATTAGCGGCGCTTTTACCTTGGAAAAGTCGGCAGGAAAGAAAATTCGTCATGGATGGTTCGAGAAGGCTCTGAGAAGAATGGATAAATACGGACGCCAGTAACGAAGGGGGAATAATAGATTTGGACTGTTAAAGGGTCAACACGCGTACGGAGAGACAGGGTCTCGTACGGACTTTGAATGATGAGCCCTATTCTCATGGTGGATTTTAACGTTCGTCGGAACGAAACTTTGTAAATGACTTATTTAGTCAAGATTTTAATGTGTTAATAAACCAGATGTAAATAAGAGTTGATTCTACAGTTATAATTACTTCTACATGATAATGATTTGTCGGATCACGACTATAAAGGTTAACAACGTGAAAATAAGGAAAAATAAAAATAATAATCTAAAAAGTTCGAAATTTTTAATACACACAAGGTGGTATTGATTTTTATTGGAAATTTTGGCAAACTTGGAAAGGGCAAAAATGCAAAACTGACAAAGTCGTAACAATAGCACCTTAGTGCAAATAAATATTTTTTATTGATATTTACTTGAACTTTTGTGGATTTCATATTGTGGCATGAATACGGCTTTTAGATGCCTTAGTCATCAGGTATTTCGTTGTCCATTGAGGCCAAATTAGGCTTCACTTTGAACTGATGTTGAGGGAAAAGTTCTTTTCCCCTTTATGCCTTATTTAAATAGTCCTTTTTGCAGTAAGTAATACATTTTTTGAAGTTTTTGAAGCTCGTTGGATAGAAAAATTTAAAGTTATATTCACTTCTATTACCTAACATTGGAACATTTAATAAGTATACCCCAAAAATTTAACCGTAATGTAATACAGATCATTTGAAACATATTTTTTCTGAGAATGATACGTACGTCTGCATGTATTCAGCGCATTAGTTTTAAACTAAAATACTACACGAATGAAAAACAAAATCGTTTTTTCTTTTTTTGGCTGTTGTAAACTGGCGACCAACTTTCAACAAAGGCATAACGGGGCATGTTTTTTGGCGAGACTTAGATGCAATATAAATGTTGATGAGTTAGCTTTTATATTTAGAAGCTCAAAATGGAATCAGTGCTTTTGCTGAGTAACGAATTATACTACAGATGAACCCCGTTATAACGAACTTTAAGGGACCAAAGGTTTTGTTCGCTATATTCGAACCGTTAAGAAAAAAGGTAGAGTTCACAAAATATATAACTCATTAGTTGCTATGTGTATTCAATAATGATGTATTAAATTAATGATAAAATCTATTAAAAATGATCATTAATGAATTAAATTGACTAAAATCGATTACATTAAACTGACACAGTACTAATTAAATTAACTAAAAATGAAGAAAAATGGAAATAAATTCATTTTACCTTTAATTGTTGCCCATTGTTTTGATACAGAAATAATCGGTAATCTTCTGCTGACGTGTTGCCGATTTCGAAAACATTTTATGAATTTCTTTGTCCAATACATCAAATGACTCTAACATTCCTTCTTCCACTGTTTGTATAGACAAAAACTTATTAATTACACTCATCGCTGCTGTAGAGGAGATGGTGGGGATTTCGTCATTTATGTGTTCCTCTTCACCAGCATCAGATGCAGAATTTTCGATTTCAGAATGATTCATTTTAATTTCTTCCATAATATCTACATCAGTCGGATTTTCACATGTAAGGACTTCATCATCACGTTTCGAACAATTACATGTCACAATCTGACAATGATGAAATTTTGTGTTTTTCTATCCACATTGCGATAGGTAAATCTTCATCATCTTCTTCTTGAACATTGGATACATTTTCCTCGTATCTTCAATATTCTCAAAAAGTTTAAAAATTTAAAAAAAAAAAAATTCAGTTGTCAACTGAAAAAAAAAGGTTCGTTATACGGATTCTTAAGATTTCGGAGATTCGCTATAAAAAGTATAAATTAGGATTAAATACAATAGGAAAAACGGCGGGACCAAAATTTTCGTTCGTTATATACCGGATTCGCTATAACGGGGTACGACTGTATCTTTATACAGAAAGTAACGTAATATGAACCGTTTTCACTTGACGAAGAAAACCGCTGGCAGATTCCAGGTAAATGTAATCAAACGTATGTACCCGATCGTTAACAGGGAATTTCACTTTATTGTGTTGCTAAAATTCGTATAGAATGAAGAGTATCTGGGTTGAACTTTTATATCTGCAGGATTTTGGTTTATCAGAAATTTAGGCACACAATACACACAACATGCTACAAATTCTGTGGCTGCAAATGGCTCATTTAACATTGTGATATGTCCGTGTTGTCTAATGCGAGTATCCATTTGGTTTTGACACCATGTGACATTATACGTCATTCTCAAACAGTCTATTCCATGATGTCTAAAGGCCTGTTCACATAGCAGTCTGTTAGTGTAAGCGTTAAAGTATTGAAATATATTTAACCAATGACAAACCTCCAAACGATTAGCAACGAAATTTTTAACGCCTATGATTGGTTTCTTTCCGTCTCAGCGCCATCTTTCCTTTTCACGCTTCCGCTACCGGACTGCTATGTGAACAGGCCCCAGTTGAGACTACACACATGGTTTTGACCTAACCACGTGACCTGCTACGTCATCAGCAAATAGTCCACTGATTAAGTTTTGTTACCTCCATATAAGTAATTTTATTAGTACAACGGTCATTACAAAAAATAGTGACGTAAATGACGAGTTTCACTAGAACTGCCTCTTCTTTCAGTATCGTTTGTCCAACTAGAAACATGTAACTTAAAGGGGGAAAAAAGTATTTTTAAGAATGGCATCAGAGGTGATGTTTTCCTTAAATTTCCTTTTTTAAAATTCATACAATCTGTATCTCCTTTATATCAGGATCTAAAACATTACATCTCGAATCTTAAAATAATCATAATAGTTTCATCCATTTTACTTATATTTCTTACTAATTTCAATGGAGTTCACCCTGAGGATCCAGAACAACCGGCTACCATTGCCAATAGTTCATTGTTTACAGGAACTACAAAAAACCTCCATCGCATACGAATCTATTTCACCGAGGAAAAGGAAGACAACCCAGCGAGAAAGTTTCAAGAATGCTTTAAATAAGATAAGGAAACATTACCAACCTAAACTACAGCTCGCCTCTTCAACAGTGGAAATGATGGACAAAATGCTGGAACATTTTATTGAACTATTTGAAAAAGAATTGAAAATTATGAGGAAATTAAAGAGAGCCAAAACTTTAACTGTAAAGCAACTTGAGATTGCTACTAAACTGTGTCTTCCGAAGTCTCTGCAAACCAATGCTATCGACACAGGACTGAAAGCAGTTCTCAAAGCGAAAAGAAAAATATGGATCTGAGTACTCTTGTAAGATAACTAAATTCTGCAAAATGAAATAGAAGTGCAGTGAAGTTGTACATAGAGCAATAGATTTTCAATAAAGATCGTGAAATATGTTTTTATCAATTCTGGCAGCCTACTTTCCAAGTAAATATGGAATAATATGACTATGATTTAAAGATAAAAAAGTAAAAATTCATTCAAATAATAAATGCTGTCAACTGAATGAAATCAGTTAATTTATGGGTATAGCTTCATTATAGGACCCCATTGGCAATATTTTGTATTGGCGACTTATTTATTTATTTCGGATTTGGATTTAACCATGCCTTCTGTGTTAAGTGCTGTAGAGAAGTTTCAGGGAATGTTGGAGGGGAATTTGAAGTTACAGTTTTCGAATGGCAGGATGACTTTGGGAAAACGTGGGGGTTCTTAACAGGTTGTTTATCTTCCATTTGTGTCAAGATCAAAAGCTGTTTTTGGATTTTTTTAAAGGAAGTAGGGTTAATTAAGGCGGGTTTTGTGTGTGAGAAATGTAATTCTGAAATGAAATTTAAAGCCCCCCCCAAAAAAAGTCAGATGGTTTTATGTGAGTTTGTAGGAAAATTACGGCTGGGAAGAAATGAGAGACTTAAAAGTCAGTTCGCCATGGTTCATGGTCTCCAGTAGTAAATTGAAGATGGAGTCAGTCTTTTTCTTAACATATGAGTTGGTCAGAGGAACAAAATATGGGGATATTCAGGAGGAATTTTTTTTGTCTTCAAGTACATTAACGGACTGGAGGCAGTTTGTAAACGAAACTATCTTAGATTATATAGAGTTTTCTTCGGAGAAAATAGGTGGTATTGGTAAGATTGTGGAAATAGACGAAAGTAAATTTGGGAAGCGTAAATACTATAAGGCGCATCAAATTGAGGGTCAGTGGGTTTTCGGGGGGTGAGAGGGAATCGGGCAAGATTTTTTAGTGGCGGTTTACGATAGAACTGAGGACACATTGCTGGGAATTATTAAGGAGTGGATTGAGCCAGGGACTACCATTTATTCTGATAGTTGGAAAAGTTATGATTGGATAGGTAGTGAGGGCTTTGAAAGTTAAACCCAGCTTGAATTTTGTCGATCCAAACACTGGAATGCCACACGAACACGATAAAAAGTACTTGGAGGCATGAGAAAAGCTCCTTGCGGTCGCATAATCGGCAGGTTGATTTTAATTTCTATTTGGCTTATTACCTATTCATTAAATCTTGCAAGGAGCAAAATGTGGATTGTTTCAACAAATTACTAGAAATTATAAGGGATGTAAATTGGGCAGAGTTCAAAATTTTCGTGCAAATTTATCTATAATTTCTAGATCTACAAAGTTCACGCTATTTTCCTTATTGTATTATTTTTTAATTTATATTTTGCAAAATTAAATTTCTATGTAATTCATATAATATTAACGATGCGATGTTTGGCTTGGCGACAAAAAAGTTGCCAATACAAAATATCGCCAATGGGGACCTATACCAAAGCTGTTCCAATTTATGTTTAATCTGTATGATGCTTTTACTTTTGGTTGATATAGATAATTAATTAACACCTAAATCGGTTAAAAATTGTACAAAATAAAATGAAAAATTATTACATCATTAGTTCACAGAAGAATAGGGAACCTTTTTACTATTTCAAATTTTACCGGCCAGAAAGGCATTCATGTCATATCAAGTTGCCAACCTTTTTAGTTCCAATTAAACATTGATTTGAATTTTTCAACCCTAGTGGGAGATCTAATGAATGATAACTTAACTTGGTTTAATCAAGTGTGTAGTAAAACGCGCCAGCAAGGCAAAATATTCTGCAAGAACCTGTCTATATGCTTCAAAAGTCGAATAGTTGACGCTTTCTTTACTTAAATTAGAACAAAGCACGTCGGTAATGGACTTCGGTTAGGCAAGCAAGAGTTAAAGGGAAAATAGACGATTCCTCATACTTTCGCTCTTTTTTTAGAGTGAAATTAAGTAAAACCTTATCTATAAACGAATTCGTGTTCTAAATGGAAGCACAAAGCATTCCTGTATCTCCCAACTCTCCATTTTTAACAGATTTTACTGAAGTTTACTAGCTTACAACCCTATAATTATGTAAAGGAAATTGTCCCGTATTCCACTTTTTTGGATGACAGACCTTGTCACAAAGTTATATGCATACCATGGATTAAGACTGCAGCCAGGGAAAAATAGACTTTCAGATAAAGTGAATTTTATTGCAATCTACCCCTTTTTAAAATCGTACTATTTGTTGAAACATGACCTCCTCAAGTTTCGCCTTGATTGGAAAGAATAGGAAATTGACGAAAAACAAACCAAATCGTGACCTCATGATCCAATGAAGTTTGAAAGCGCAAACAATGCTTATTTCTTTAATATCTATGACAATTGAGTACACAATCATTTTTATTCTTTCTTCTTTATCACCGCTTTTTTTATTCTTCACGTACAAATGAAGTGTATAAAGAAAGGACAGATTCAACTGAAAATAGACAAGGAAGACAAATATTCATCATCGATCGCACATTATAATATCAGATCTTGCAGAAACCTCATTATAAGCTATATTTTGATAAGTTTAGGATCTATACATCTCAACCTTGGTGTTTTTTTTCTTTTTTAAAGCGGAGGCACTTGTTGACAAACGGAATATAATAAAAGGAATTTTGAAAGAGAACTTAAAGTGATTAAAATTATTTCTTCGCCTTTTTCACACGCACATGCGTGGTGTTCATGACCCGTCTTGACGTTCCTGTCAAGAGATTTTGTTCCGAAGAAGCAGCTACTGGTCTGATTCCCATTCGTATCATTCATGAAGGAAAGTGTTGATTTACACGGGAATTTCAGATAGAGAGGATGTTGTAAAAACGCTTGAACAAATTTGGGGATTTCGGGAGGGATCGCGAGTCCTCCTGGTCACTCTCACCTATCAGAGACTTATTAGAGAAGGTCACGACAAAAGGCCTGTTCACACTGCATCCGAAGCGTTGCATAATCACGCTGGCACCGAGACTGTTGGCATGGCCTGTGATTGGTTTGACGCATCACGTGGTCAGGGATTTGAGCTCTGTGATGACTTAAAATTTTTAACGCTGACGCTACGTAACGCTTTAGGGCGTGTTCACATAGAATCCGTCAGCGTCAGCGCTACTCATATTGAGATATTATATAGAACCAATTACAAACCTCCTAACGATTCGCCACAAAATTGTTAAGGTCTGTCATTGGTTTATAGTATGTCAATACGAGTAACGCGGACGCTGACAGATTATATGTGAATAGGCCGTTAGGGTATTTGCCTCAAAAGTAATGCTTACTCCACACCAACGGCGACGGAGGTGAAAATCATGTATCTTCGTTGTTGCGCATGCCTATTAAAAACAAATTTTCATTTCCCCGGTTCGTCTCCGTCTCTGGTCTCTGCGGTTTCAAGTTGGGAAAAGTTCAACTTTTGTCTCTGCCGCCATGCTCGACACCCAATCAGAATAGAAAGAGAAGATTCTGCCCATGCGCAAATAAATTGCCTCTTCTCCTCCGTCTCCTAGCGGTGTGAAGGCTTTTATGACAGCCACAGAGATAGGTGGCAAAATGTGTCTGTCTTTCATAGCTGTCGACGTTGGTGTGGAGTAAGCATAAGAGGCTTCGGTTCCTGTCGTAACCAGTTTAATTTCAAGGGAGGAAAAAATTGATAAATGTGAGAATGTGTTGTAAAAAGGTTAAATCAACCCTCTGACAGATAACAAAAAAATGAAAGGACAGTAGTAGCATTTTCATCCCGACCCGACATTGAAAATGACACTGAGCTATTTTCGCGCTTCAGAGGAAGACATTTCGCGAGTAACCCTTTCAAAGAACTCTCTATTCAGCGGGCATCGATACAGTGACGCGGGAATTGACTGATATATAATGCTCCTGGACTTAACCCAAGTTTTTCAATAATCGTCTCGTATTTTCGTTTGATAAGGAAGTGGAATACTCAGTCTTATTAACTATCATTCAATCACAAGGACGCTTCGGCTGTGTTAGAGGGCACTCGTGAAAAGATTCGTATGCACTATTTTCCCTTTCAAGTCACTTTTATCATACTTGGAAAACCCATTCATGTCGCAGAAATATCCGTTGAAGTTTAAGGACCGTGTGCCCTCCTTTTCTTTGTTTGTTTCGTCGGGAAAGCGACAATAAAAGAAAAGTGGGAGTGTTAAAGAATCACCTTTATCTCTTCTCGCTGGTTTTTTTTTGTAGATAAACGAGATGATATTCGTACAAGAACGATATTTACATAACAATAATAAAAAAAAAAGATCGGCAGCTGGACCTTGTAGGCTCGTGGCTGCCTCAAGCTCTTTCTAAGGATAAAGAAGCAACGTTTACAATCAAATACGACATGCGATTATTCTTGGTGTTTCAAAAGTCCCCTATTTATGGCAATCATAAATTGCGGCGATCCTCCCAGATCTTCAGTTCCAATGTTATACACGGTGAATTTTTTTCTCCGTGTTTTTTCTTTTTTCTATTCTCTGATTAACCAAATGCTTATTTTTGAATTCTATTTTCCTCATTTGAGAATCGATCTCATAATGCTTTTTTTTTTAGCTGTTTATCACTAAGGTGCTTTTGTTATCACTTTTGAAAATTTGCGTTTCTGCCTTTTTCAGGCTCGCCAATATTTCCCGTCAAAAGCCTAAATATAGCCTAAATTGGCGACATCTAGAACAGGAAGAAAAAAAATTTCAGGTAGTCTCTTCTAACGAAACTGACGTGGGTTATTAACGTAGGATTACTTATCGTTGCTTACCTCTTTTGTATGTATATATGTATCTATATATATGTACGTATGTATGTATATACATGTATGTACGTCAAAATTTAGACGCATCTTGGTACTTTTCTGTTTAACTTGTCCAAGCGATCGACTGGGTTTGGCGCGCTGCCAAAATTATAACTCGCGAGGACGGATGGACAGACTTTTAGAGTCTGAAATTTTCCTTTCCGCAGGACCGTTATAGAGGATAAATTTAATGAATAATACCTTGGTAAATATTTAAAATATCGATGATTTTTTTTATAATTTTTTATTATTTTTTAATTGTGCTTTTTCTTTTTTTCAAATTGTGTACAGTTAAACCCCGTTATAACGAACTTCAAGGGACCAAAGGTTTTGTTCGCTTTATCCGATGGTTCGCTATATTCGAACCGTTAATAAAAAGGCTAGAATTCGCAAAATGTATAACTCATTAATTGCAATGCGTATTAAAAAAATAATGATGTATTAAAAAATAATGATGTATTAAAAAAATTATAAAATCTATTAAAAATTATCATTAATGAATTAAATCGACTAAAATTGATTACATTAAACTGACACAATACTAATTAAATTACGTACAATAGGAAAATGGCGGGACCAAAATTTTCGTTCGTTATATCCGTGAGTTCGTTAGATACCGGGTTCGCTATAACGGGGTTCGACTGTATTTTTTTTTTCAAAATGTGTCAGCTCGGATATCTAAAAATAAATCGGCAGAGTATTCAAATAAACGGATAAACAGACTTGTATTGTTTTTGATATAATGTTTACACCCATACCTCACTTTACGGCCTATACACGTTCCGGAAAAGTTGGCCGTAAAGCACAAAGCCGTATAACGAATCAATTATTTTGATACAAACCCATGCAAATTTTCTTGGATCTGTTCCAATTTTTTATAAATAATATAGTTTTTAGTTCGTAACGCATTTTATTATTTTTATTTCTTATAAAAATGCTTACATAAAAATAAAAGTATAAAACAATGTAATAATAAACAGAAACTCAAAAAATAAACATATAAACAAAAAACAAAAGAAATCATATGCACATATGTATACATATAATAAAAAAACATAAAATAAAATGTTTAAAAACTGTTTCAATGTGATGACGAACATTAACATGAAGAATCACTAAGCTATAATATGCTGCCATCACCACTTTCCGCTGCTGTGGCCGTATAACGAAACATTGTAAGGCCGTAAATCGAAAAAGCGCCATAATTAAAAATGGCCGTTATAGAGGAATGCCGTATAAAGAGCGGCCGTATAACGAGGTATAGGTGTATTATACTTTTTCAATGTATAATAGGTTTTCAATTTTTTCATCTCCTTTCCTTGCAAACAACCTAGATTTATTTAGATAATTTTTGCAAGGCTCTAATATGGGCAGTGTTTTAAGCCCCCTTTCCTCCAGCCACGCTTTGGAAGATCTGGTTCCAAATATGTATATGATCCCCCCGGATATTCCTGGAGGAAAACAGGATTCCTCTGCGAAGCATAGCTCGAATTACTATCGATTTCCGAATCTTAAGTTGTGTGTATGTGTGTGTGTGAGAGAGAGAGAGAAGATCTGAAAATCGCTGGACCACTTCCATTTGCCAACTTCTAATCTCTCTGAGGATCGACCACCTGCGAGAGACAGCATCCGACTTAATGACGAACTCAAATAATTGACAAGGGGGACTTAATTCTTTTCCGAGACGAAATCCAATCTAGATAAATTAATATGCGGAGTAATTAGATGTCGCCCGAGAATTCCATTAATTACATAGTTTAATCCTTTAAACCCTACTTAAGGCTATTGGAGTCGGAATGTATTATTTATCGGTGTTAGTCCGCCAACAGCGGTCGCGGATTTAATTATACAAGCATTATGTGGCGGCAAGGAGCTGAAAATTACGTTTTTGTTTTGATCTGGGATTTTAATGGCGAATTTTAAATGAAGATGGGGCGAATGAGCGCGAGACGGCACTTCATTTGTTTTGAATATTTTAAAAAGCGCCCAAGCCTTTCGCGTTAGCCCCGCCGTAAACGGGAATTAGGAATTACTAACTTTGAAAAATGTTTAGCTTCTAATTGAAAGTAATTATAATTTTAAATTAAAGCCTCGTGTCTTAGAAGTTGCCAACCAGCAAAAAAGAAATTTACATTTGCAGATATTATCGAGTAATCGTATTAAGTGCGAAATCATTATTCGTCCCTTTGGAGTGAAACTTCGAGGAAATATTTGGTTGAGAATGGAAGCAAAAGAGCTGAAGGAATTCTACAACGGTATTCTTATTTTATGTGATCTTAGTAAACCTTTTCGACGCTTTCGCTTTCGGTTGAGACAAAAGAATTTACGCATTTGCAAGATTATTTTAAGAGGTGGCTACAGGCCATGGACACGGTTGTTCACATTACATAGTTTGGGTGGCAGTTGAGCAGCTTCAATAAATTTCTGCGTAATCAAGAGATTTACTGCTATTGCAGACAGACGTCAGATGCCGTTAATCTATTATTAATAGCTAGTTTAACTACCGAGCGTTGATCTAGGATTCTTTTACCTGGAACATTATTTGTCGATAAGGGAAAATCAAACGATAACTTATTCAAGTAGATCCGATGTGTTATTTTTCCCGCGAGACGGTTATGGGAACATTTCATCTTTAGTAATGCGTCGCTTCAGTCTTTGAAGTTTCCCACAACCTCTTCTTCAAAGCACACCAACTCATCCATCTTTAGTGGGTCTATTCATTCAAGAATGATTAATTTCGAAATTCATACTGCTTGTTTCTTTATTCATTTATGCACATATAAGAATTATTGAAACGTGTATGATTTATTATTCTGGTGCTTTCGGATAGTATTTTTGTTTTCTTTGGGCGAAAATGCATAAATGCTTTGGATATCCAAAATGGAGCAAACAATTAAAAAATCAGAGCCATTTGATGGTCAATGACAGAAAATCATACGCAGACGATCAGGCAGTGATGCTGAGAAAAGAACTTAACGGGACTGGTAGGATCATACGGAAAAACCACAAAAAGGAAATGAGTTCAAGAGGTGGAGGGGATCTTGAACTGTGTTTTATGTTAGCTTATGTTAGTTTTATGTTAGCTTATGTTAGCTTATGTTAGCTTATGTTACCTTATGTTAACTTATGTTAGTTTTATTTTAGCTTATATTAGCTTATGTTAGTTTTATGTTAGCTTATGTTAGTTTTATGTTAGCTTATGTTAGTTTTAAGTTAGCTTATGTTAGCTTATGTTAGTTTTATGTTAGCTTATGTTAGTTTTATGTTAGCTTATTATACCTTCTGCAGGACTCTAGATTGTAACTATGTCAACATTTGATCCAGATAGGTCTCAGCTTACCGATATGTATCGGGAGTGAAGAGAGAGACTTCGAATTACGGTCGCATAAATTAATTATTCTTTTCGAAGTACATAGGCTGATTTCTGAGGCTGTTAACTACTCAATATGCTATAAATTAAGGTATCTGATGTCATTGGCGGCACTGCGCAAACGCAGTATGGTTTTTCTTTTCTAAAAACTTACAGTGTTGCGCAATGGGAAGGTTTGTTAATAATACGCCGTCGAAAGACTGCTGCACAGCCACTGTAGATTTTTAGAGCGTAAAAATATCTTCTGTTGTTGCTTGATGACAGGATGAAGATGAGGCACCTTTGCCATTGTTCATAACCGTACTCTAAACGATGTATTGTGACAACTATTTACTTTTACGAGACATTATCAATTTATTTATTTATTTATTAAAAAATAAAGCACAATCTCAATTATGTCGATAATCATCTAAGTCACGTAACTTTTTACTCATCAGTAATAATTTCCATTTTTAGACCGTATCCTTAAAAGTTTAAATAACATTATTTTCTCTTATTTACTTAGAAAGAGATGTTTTTAACGTCGACGACAGACATTAATATATTAAAATTGGGTGTCTATGCAGACGTATCAATCGTATCATGGAATGAGAAAAAATTGGTCGAATACTGTTGTTTTTATGAAAAAAAGTAATTAATTTTATCCTGCCTAAATTTTTATTCCTTCATTACTACATCGTGATATATGTCAGGCACGTTTGACCGGTGGATAACTTGTCACGTGTATCTGGAGTAATAGGAATGTGCAATTAAAAATGATGGACTGCAAACAATGGATGTTGCTAGGAAACGTGGCATCAGTCAATTAATCGTACAGAGCGTCGGATGTGGTTTAGCATTCATCACAAAGTAACAACGAATAACCATACTACAGAAAGTTTTCTAAGTCTGCCTAAGCATAATTGATAGATGGATTTCTTAGATTCTACAATGCGGTTAAAACAAACCAGTTAAAACTGTTCACAGTAACTTATTGTTTCGTTTACGAATATGCATAGTTTGTCTTGTTTTACAAGCCTTCGATTTTATGATTCTACGATACCACATTTCCGAGAATAATCTCTGTATTCTATCCTTTTTGCATTTTATCTCTCTTCAGCCGCTAGGAAAAGTATTTGTCTTCTAAAAATCCTTATATATTCGTTTATCAATATGCTCATTTTTTTCTGCGGTTCAAGCCTCCAAATTAAGGCTGCTGTGTGCTAACCCTATTGGATTCACTCACCTCAATGTTAACCTATGCAAAAGAAAATTCTACTATTGACAGCTATATAAATGTTGATAATCCAATAAAGATGGTATTTTCAGATAGCCTGAACATTTCTGCAACTTGCAACAGGTTTCATTTTATAAATTTCTTCCACCAAAGGGATTTATGATCGTTTAAAACACACTTCACCAGATTTTCCTCCCAAATAATTTAAATTTTAAAATATTATTTGCATTAAGAAGAAAAACGAAAAATGTCTCATGGTGTAAAATTTCTTTCTCTATTACGGGGTGAAAATTTAAATAAAATATCTTTTAATCCATTCCGGCAATCCGTAGACAATTTTTCTCCATAGGTTAACATTGAGATGAGAGAATCCAATAGGGTTAGTACACGGAAGCCTTAAGGATTTTGCGATGTCATATTTGAAATAAAATCTCTTGGTTATTTTACTTTAAGAGTTCATCCTTCGTCAATGGCTTCGGTTATGCTTCAGCCTCTAAAAAATAAATTTGCTGACAATCCAAGTGTTTCTCTGTCTGTGTGCGGCCTCCAGACGAATCTATGGCACTTACAGCCATGAAATTTGAAATTTGGCACACAGGTAGTGCAGACGATGAGTACGTGCACCTCTAAACCCGAATTTAAAATTTTATTCTAGAAAATTTTTATTCATCATTTTTATGCAATATTTGGTTCTATTTGCACCAGATAGCGCCACCAATTTTTTTGTTGAATTATTTACATTTTACTTAAATTTAATTCAAGCGATACTTTGTTTAGTTTTTGTTGAAGGGAGCAGGTTCCTAAACCGACCAGCTAGACGGGCGAAGCCCGGCTAGTTAATAATAAAAATACAGCAATCAAGGACTCAATGAGTAAGTTCCAGAGCTAATTGCAAGAACTAGAAACGTTATACAAAAGTTTTATTTTGTGTAATCTCAGCGTATGATTTTGTGAATTAAAAAAAAATATGGGTAGAAATTCAAATCGGTTTTCGTCAGCTTCAGGAGCTATGTACATAACATCTAACTCAAACCCCCAACTATAAAAATGTCGTGGTGATAAGTATCTGACGTCATAGGTGTATCCACGCAGCCGCAGTACATATTTTGATATTGCGAAATTTACTGGGAGTATATTTCCAAACAATGTATTATTTACGCTCTAAAACAAACCAAAAAATCTACTCTCTAAATATCTAGAGTGGCAGTGCAGCAGTCTTCCAAAGGCTTATTACTAGCAAACATTCCCATCACGCAACTTCTGCACAGCATTCATCTATACAGTGTACTGTTTACAAACCTTCCTATGGTCCATGAAGCTAAAGCTTCATGGACCATGGGCAGGACCGTCTTTAGCTTCATCCCATGGTCTCATGCGGCCTAGTAACACCTGCGGCAACACACAGTAACAATGTAAATGCACACACCCTATTTTCTTTTCAGCTGAAATTTCTTGGAATTACAAATTTCAATGAAGTAAAAAGTCCTGTGAAATTTCTTTCTTTAACCGTTTTAACCTTCAAAAGGTACAGTGGTTTGAGACGAAATAAATGGTACTGTCGGGTCGGATCCGACCCGATCTCTCTTTTGATGAGGTTTTTGATAGAAATAAGTACACGATAAGAATTTTTGTTGTAAAATAACATTTATTGAAAATATTTTACGTGAAACAAAACCATTTTCCTTGAAAAATGACCAACAAATTGCAATTTTGCTAAACAAAGAAAATCTCTTCGACATTTACATAGAATGTTTTAAATATTAGGTCTAATATGTAATTTAGTCAGCCTAGTTTTAGAAGTTATTGAAACCTTTTCGAGCCCAAAAAAATGTAAAAAATAATATTTACTGACATTTTTGTCCTTCAAAATCGAAATAAAAAATTTAAAATTCTAAAACAAAAAAATTTAAAAAATGACTAGTGATCATGAATATCGTTTTTCAATAAGAGACTCGTATTTACTTATTTCTATATCTAGTAGGGTGGTCTAGTAGGTCTATTTGGTAGAGTTCTTTTACAACTCGATATCTTGCAATGAGAGGGAAGACACACCATTGGGTCAGATCCGACCCCCACTGAAAGGTTTGAGGGTTAAGTTAGCGTTGGTTTGACTTGGAAAAATTTGATTTTTTTTTCTTCTCGGTAAAATGTAATGTATTAAGGGGTATGTGTTTTTTTCCAGAATAAACTCCAGATTTATACTGGATTACTTTTAGAAGTAATTTTTATGGTATGACGTTTTGATATTATTAGCACTTGTTTTCAAGTAAAAGCAAGAATTAAGCCTTTTTCTCCGCCATGTTTCGAGTAGCTTTAAGAATGCAATAAATATCTTAATTTTCGCCAAAGGTGTGAGAATTCCGATGTTTCGCCTGCCTGATTTTTGTGAGTATGTAAATACGTAGTTATACTTCATTCTCAAAGTAAATTATTTAATAGAGGAGACCCAATAAAAATACTTTTTATATGAAGGATTTCACTTTCATACTTATTAAATTTTATATTTAAAAACATCGCAGAGTTTTGAAAAACATTTATAATGCTACTAAAATATCGGTACATTAATCTATATCTGCAGTTTTAACTTATGCTAAAAGCAGACGTATTTTTTCATTAAAGTTATATAACTGTATACTTTGTTCACTACTTAATACATAAATCTTAAAAGCACTTAATGCAAGCCTCGCGTTTCCAAAATGCACTTTCTTTTAAATGTTTTGAATGTTTAATGTAATGCTTTAAAGATAAAGTAAATTCTCTCCAACTGCGCTTCAGATTATCTCAGAGTTTGAAATAAGAGCGCATTAAAGAGCTTCCAAAGTCATTTTTAATTTTTTCGAATAATTTTATATTCGTCTTTTTTAATGTATAATGCTGGCGGATAAGTTACAACTTCTGCTTGTTATTCATATCGGGAAATCTTTTTTAGAAAGGTTAATAAATGCATTAAATAATTTTTTTTTTTCAAATATCCGTGTATATGTGGTGATCAGAACGTTGTAAAAGTGGTTTTCACTGTTTCTAGAGAGAGATCTCAGCAAGTGAGTAGTTAGTTTCAGAATGATATAGCTAAAAGTATCCGAATTTGTTTTAAAATTTTAAATGAGATTTAAATTTTAAATATCTAGAGGCCTTTACATAGTACGTATCAGATGAAAAGGAGAACAAAACCGTTCAGCAAATGTTTACTTTTATTTGAATAGTTATCCATATCAGCTGAGATTTGTCATTCGGATTTAAAACTGCAACTGCAATAACGAGAGGGGGGGAAAAAATTAAAAATAAAAAATAAAAAAATAAAAAAACTTCAGAAGGGGGGATGGGGGGTTGCTTCTTTTTCTGAATAATTTTTCTTTACGGGAAATGTTTTTGGAAGTTTTACTCTTAATCAGGGGGGGGGGGGGGGAGAGGCTTTATCGTAATCGAAGTGGCACCAAGGAAGCAATGGTAGCCCACCTGTATGGTGCTCCTAGAAAAAAAAAATAATGATTTCCACGCTATACAGTTCCTTCGCAACAGAAAAAATATTTCAGGTAGTCTCTTCTAACGAAAAAACCACGGATTATTAACGTAAGATTACTTATCGTTGCTTATCTAACCTAAAGGACTGAAATTTTGCATGGTGATTCTTCTTATAGTGTAGGGAATGCACTAAGAAAGATTTTTGAAAAATTCTTCTTAGATTTTTTAAAATTAAATTTTTAATCTGTTTTAGTAACTTTTTTTAAGTTTGCATTTAAAATAATAATTTGAGGGTTATAAAATTTATATCACGAGAAAGATCATAAAAATTACTTTAAAATAAAATCTTTATCGAATCTGTACCTTCATTTTCTGATTTTTGGGGAATTTTTAAAGATTCATTTTAACGCTGATCACGTGATTTCTTTTTATGGTACTAAATTAATTTATCGTCACGTGCATAGCCACGAAATAGAGAAAGAAAAATATTTCTTTCCTTGCTAATGCGGCAGACGATTGAACATTATCCAAAAAAATGTTAAAATACAGTAAAAGATATGGTCCTCAAACTGTACTATATTAACAGTATTATATTCTTTAATATGTCCTATTAGATTTAATTTGAATATTTTCTTCTAAATTATTTTTCCTATAAAAATATCCCTGATAATTTTTTTTATAAATATATTTTTTTTTACATAAATTGTACTCATTGATCGTCGTATTTATTATAAATAAATAAATAAATAAATAAATAAATATATATATAATGTTGATAATATTAATAATGTTGTTAATAGCAATTACCAAATATTTAGATATATTGATGACATAATAGTAATTAATAATAGTAATAATAATATAGTCCTAAATTTTTACCCTCCTAATCTAGAACTAGTACAAAGTAGCCAAGATAAACTTAATTTAAACTTATTAGATATAAACATAAAAATAAATTCTCATAGTAATTTTACTTTTGATCTTTATGATAAAAGATCAGAATATGACTTCAAAATAGTAAAATATCAAAGTTACTTAACATCCATACACAAATCTGTATTTAATAATATTATTGTTAATCAACTAGTAAGTATAAATAGGCTTTGTTCTAAGGACAATAGGCATAAGCATATAAAAGAATTGTTAGTAGTGCTTAAACATAATTATTACCCTGATAGTCTTTTCAAGCACATAATTTTTTTTTTGATTTAATGAATAGCATGTACTGTTGCTAATAATTAGTAAAACAAAACTAAATGTCAAAGGTTAGTAAATAACTACTAAAAAAGTAAACAAAAACTTGTGTAATAAAAATAATAAATAACTCTTAGTCATAATAAATGTCTAAGTTAACTTAGGTTATTATGTCCTATATAACTGTATCCGTTGTAAGTCTGCTATTGGGAATCCATTAGCTCCATGGTTGCAATGTTTGTGACGTCAGTCTTTTTGCGGTCTCCTTAACTTAACTTTCACTTTGTCTGGCGCCGAGTTTGGTGTTCTATGATAAAGCCACTGATTATTCACTTCTTCTGTTTCTTATGGATTGTACGGTGTCTAAGTATGTTTATTGCTCAGATCATACTTATCAGAAACAATCCATTGGTTTTTAGACAGTATCGGCTCCGCTGATGACAAGATTCTGTCTAAAACCTATATTTCATTTATCTTTTCATGTTCTTGGATCCTGGCTGTAGTGGTTTATGGCTTATACTGGTTTTACACTTACAACTATGTCTAATATATATATATATATATATATATATATATATATATATATATATATATATATATATATATATATATAATATATATATATATATATATATATATATATATATATATATATATATAATATATATATATATATATATATATATATATATATATATATATATATATATATATATCTATATATATATATATATATATATATATATATATGTATATATATATATTATCATATACTGGGTGCAATTCGTCTTCACTGCCCAGTCTATTTCGATAGCGCGCCGAACTATGGCTAATTCCTAGCCACCCGGTTCCCTCAGAAATCACTGAGAATACGCTGGATTAAGGAACGTAAAACAAGCACCTTTATTCTTTAACGTATTTACACATTTACATTAACTCCATATGAGTTTTGCACCTCCAGTGCATGCATGGCCTCCAGCCAATTCAATTCATTCACCAAACAAATCGCAATCCCTCCACGTGGCTTCTCCGCACACGTAAACTGCTGGTCCGAGACAAAATCGGCATCCACGCCGGACCACTGTCTCTCTCTGTCTGTCTTGTCACCACACTGCTCTCTCCTGCACAGACGAACACCAGTTCAAACCGGTTTCTTCCCGCTGCATACCTCCGGAACCAGTTGTCCACCAAAGCATTTGCACATCCGGTCCTGGTTGTCATCTGTTTACCAGAGAGCTGGCACGCCTCTTGATTGATTACCTGTACTCGCCTCTGGTAAACATTCAAAACAGAAAAGAAACTTCACCAAATTTTATATATAATATACCGGGGGTTAAGCAGAGGGCCCGCCGCCATCACAGCTCCTCCCCCCTTTAAAGGCTTTTTTATACATAAAAAAGTCTAATGGAAAGTTCGGTAGGTCCCTTTAGGTATGCCCACACGAAACACTTCCAAAGAGGTCAATACCATTTGGCTTTCTTCAGCCCTAACTTCCTAGAGTCAATTTCCGCCTACTTTAGAAATTTCCCTCGAAAATGCCCTAAACTGCACTCAGTCTGGGACACATCATTCCTAAACCTGCACTCCGAATTCTTTTCGAGAGTGAAAAACCTCAATTCAATTTCCAGTAAGAGATGCAGATAATCATTACACTGATATTACATTAGCTAAGCACATAATAAATTCATACATGATTAAGACAAACAAAATACTCATAATGCACTAAAAAACTTATTTTAACAATCTCATACAGAAAACAACAAAAACATAGCCTCAAGGCCATTCTATCTGCAGATAACCTTCTCGGTTCAATTATAAACTTAAGGGCGTTAGCACCCGTACCTTTCGGCCAGTAATAGCCGACAACGTAACCTAACTTGTTTAGCTTCTATTCGCCAACAAATTAAGCACTTTCATTTAACATATTTTAGCATAGGTAGTACAACAATACATTACTCTAATCTTAACTTAATTACAAACATTACCACAATTTCGACCATATTTCAATTATCGACTATATCTTAACCTAGTTGCAATAACATGAAACAAAATATTACTCAAAGACACATTAAACAAAGAAACATTACTAAAAAAAACACAGTTAACACAACATACATTGATCACAACATTAACCAATTAAAAATTTCACAATTGCTTTGTAAACTTCTCTAAAAGCAAAAACACATCATCGTGGATAACGATTACCAAATATAGTGGACAAAATCAAACTTATATTTCTTACTAAATATTAGTTATGCAATTCTTACTATTTCATTAAATATTCGGCATTACAAGATCATTAACTATTCGACAATCAGTTGGTCCTGTAACCCACGGAACATAATTTCTCCTATCCAAACGCGCGACTCAATCGGCTTCTTTCCACTCGATTGGCCCGGAAACCGAAACTCACAGTTGAGCCCACGTTTATTTCTACACTAGGATTCCACAATTCCATTATGTGTTTTTAACGTCATCTCCTGACATAGAGTCATAACAAACTAACTCGTTTGGTTCTTTTTCTAACAAGAACAAAATTGCATTTCAGTACATTAATGACAATCTTTCTGAGGCCTTCCACCGGCTTACACAAAAAGCGTCTTAGGACCTTTCACCAAAACAAAATCATTCTACTAATTGATCACAATCGTTATACTAATTTAACATAAGGAAATTTACATAATTTGCCTAAATCCATTCTCATACTATGTGGTCATGATTTACCAACATATATACACTTTAAATTTCACAAAAATCATCACATAAAATATTATACACTACAATTTATTCAATTCAACTTTCTGGTATAAAATCAAACGAAAAAAAAAATACACATAATTCTTACACATACATTTTTGGGTCACTGTTTCACGCAGCCTTAAATTCTCCCTTGACCCTCAAAATCTCAACCGAGAATTTAAATTTTCCCAAACTTGATTTCTTTAAATTTGGAGTTAACCCTCCTCGTAGCATCTCGCTTAAGCTGAATTTTCGTGGAAACCCTGTCACACGACCCCCTAAATTCATCCTGTCTATTAATCTTCGCCCTCGCGAATATTTGCAACTTTCGGTTTTTCATCAGTCTCCCGAAATTGCTAGGCTGCCCTTCTGAGTATTTCGTACCCATTTTCATTTTGAATTTAACAGAATGTCGTCTTCCCCTAAATTTCTTCTTGAACTTGACAAAACCCTGGCGTCCCGTCTTTTGACTATGCTTTACGCAATTCGGTTTCTTTCTAGACAACGGACCTTTCCCCCTAGTTTTGCTCAAGCCCCAAAACATTTTAAACTTTGCTTTCTTGCACTTTATTCCACTCGCCTTTTCGCGACGCTGTTTAGTCCTTATCACTACCGGATGTAATTTCCCTTTGAACTCTTTACAATGGAGTATCCCAATCTTAGGTAACCTCCCTCTCAAAATGTTTCTACTCGGAAACCCCGTCCTTCTATTTTCTATAGGGATTCTCTCCCCCTCAGCCGCATTGTTTAGGTTTCCCCTAAATTCCGTCAAAATCTGACCATCCATTTTAGACGAACTTTCGGCCCTTTCGCGGTCCGTGTTTTCCCGAATGCCATTGTCTATTCCCTGGGGAGCAAATTCTAAACCGTCTCTCGGCTCAACTTTTTCGACTACATTCATCACAGCCTGACATGCACTTATAGTCCCTTCCACTTGTAAAGAACCTGATGAATGGACTCGCGGACAAAGGTCCATCCCCCTGTGTGTGCGGTCAGTTACACAAAACGCGGGATTCAAATCCCCTAAAACATCGGCTGACTCAACGAAACTAACTTTTCTCACTTCGAGCTCACAAATGTTAGAGTCGCTTTGAGACAATATTTCTCTTTTATCTAGGCTACTTTCTTCACACAAACCTACATTCATTTTCCCACATGTCTCTACATGCGTGAATCTGCAGAGCGAGTTATCTATTTCCCTCCTATCTGGGCTAGTTTCCTCACACAAATC
>OU015492.1:176743850-176951350 GCA_907164885.2 Dolomedes plantarius
TGGACTTCTATACGTCACACCCCTGTCTGGTGTACATATGAATACAAGGAAATAGAAACATAAATCACACAATCACAGAAGAATTTTTTATTAACAAACGATGACACCGGCGATGGACGATGGGTTGCAGCTCCCCTTTCTAGACGGGAAAGTTCTCATCAGTCTTCCTTTTGCAGGTGGAAGACTGACGAGTTCCCCAGAATACAACCAAGTCTTATACGGGAATCGAACCCGCTTCCCCGGCGTGGCGACTGATTCCTTAACCACTTAGCCACTGGGCGATAGAAATTATTTGTACACACCATTTGTAAAATATTAATTAGTAAAACGTCTAAGCACTTTTAATAGCCCCCCCCCCAAAAAAAAAAAAAAAATCTTTTTTAAGTTAGTTTTGGTCTCAGGAAAAATCAAAAGTCTAAAGGAACAGTCTTGAGGACAGTTTAATGATTGTAGAACAGTAAAATGGTCTTCAGACTTTCGTGTGAGGAATTTAAGATATTCCCTTCAAAGGAAGGAAAATCGTAAAATATTCCATTCCGAGATAAATGGGCTTAAAGTACAGACAGGCTACGCATACATAACAGTGTATAACAATGTTATATCCTGCTTTCTAGCCGTCGGGGAAAGACGCGGTTTGTGTTATTTTAATCAAAATGCTCTGAGGTAAGTTTAACACCAAGAAAAGGAATACGTCCTAATTTCATTCATTCATTTATTTCTATATTTATTCATTTATTTGCTGGTGATTCATTCATTTATTGTTTTACTCCGTGTTTTTACATTTATGGTGCTGTAGTGAATTACAGACAAAAAAACTTGTAAGCTTAACAATATGTAGATGATCATGATAAACGTTCTTTTCGATCAACGTGCAAATAAATTGCAATACTCGTTTAATAATTTAATTAAATGAAAGGTCTTCCTTTAACAAACGGATGATATCTAGTTGAGGAGGAAAAAAATTCTTGGTTGATAAACAAGGAACTTCTAATAAGTAAATAGTACTTAAGAATTTACGTAATTTAAAAAAATTTCCTTTAAGCATTTAATTTTTTAAAACTCTCATAGGAGAGGATCGAAAGGCTGTGAATGGAGTAAGACACTCTAGCCCCCCCCCCCCCCCACACACACACACGCTCTCGTCATTGCCTATTACAAATGACATTCCTTTTTTCTACGAGCTAAGTTTGTCCGTAATCGACATGGACGAGAAAAGTTACGCAAGATAAACTTAACCAATGCCGAGCGATTACATTTCCCAATTAATTGTAAAGTGGTAAAAATATGATTGCAAAATTCCGCCCTAAATTTAAATATCTTCCATAGTTTCAAGGACATTCTATCAGCAGATTTACAGTATTCAAGATTTAAAAGAAAGAAAAAAAATGAACACTTTAATATTAAGATTGATTGAAGTTTTGATCTTTGTTTAGCTTGATAAAGAGGATCACTTAGAATGGCATTGTGTTGCTGCTTTTAAGCCTATTGATTAATGTTTTTATAGGCTTGATCGTAGATTTCAGAATCACTCTCGACCCGAGGCAGTTTACATCGGGCCGGAACTAGTTAACATTCTCGGAGCTCTTCTTTTCCGAATTCATTAGCTGTTTTGGTTTTTTTTCTTTCTTTCTTTCTTTCCCCAAAGGCTTCAGAGATAAACCGCCCGTCATTAGGTTACCTGGCATATCATGAAGGAACTCCGTAAAAGTTCAATGCTAGCAGCACGACAAAAGCATGCACTTTTCTTCTTTCGTCGGTAAAGTTTCAGGCTCTTGTGGAAAAGATGCAGAGTGATTCTCAGAACTAACTGATTAGACAGGAGCCAGGTTCACAGGAATGTGGCTGGAGAGTGGGGAGGCTTTCTGTGGTATCCGATATCTCTCACCCTTCGACGTACTGTCGCCTATAGCAAGGCTAGATTACCAATTTTTAACCACTTGAGCAACTTCCTTCCGCCTTCCTTTAGGGAAATATTCTCCATACTTGCGCGTGTAAGTAAATGATAGTTAGCCCCAGGTCACCCAACCTCTTTTCTCAAAGTGCACTATTAAGTGGCAAGGAAGATCTCAGTTGTAAAATGATTAGCACATTAAACACAGGAAGTCTGAGAATATCACAGGTTCCACTCAGGCAGTTTCAACTATGTGACGGAAATGCAATACATTCTTCATTATTCTACGAAAGGCATCTTCCAAATTCTGACATTTAATTAAGGAATAATATAGCGAGTTATTTAACATAGACAATACATATACAGATTACTATCTTCATGATCTCCAAAGGCCCTTTTAATACAGGTGTGTCCCTTTATATTCAAAAGTAGCCTTCTTATGAAACCTTCAAAGCCGCAAAGAAGCAATTTGTGAAAGAAAAGTTTTTGAGTATTCTTATACTGCAAAGCAATATAATATACAAACGAAATAAAATATCATAAAGCCTGAAAAGATAAGATAAATACACTGCCAAACATGAAATATTGTATGAAAATATTGTATGTATAGCGTAGTTTCATTTATGCGTGCTTTTTAGCCAGTAAGTTAAAGTACCTTAACTTGCGCCTGGATTTTGTCGATTTTAATTTTCAGCTTGGTAAATTCTAAACTTGCATTTAGATATTTCCCAGAGCCCGTTTTCTAGGTTTATTATATCCACAGACACGCTATGTCTTTGTATTAACTTTGCAAGTTATGTGGGTAAAAACTGAGAGATAATTTCTGCTTGAGATTAATGTTGTTTAGAAAGAGGTGGTAGTTTATAAAATTATTTTCCTGCCTAGGATAAGCACACGGTATCTCCCGTCTAATATACCCCTATTACTAAGCAATCATCAGCCGGGGAGACTTCTCACAAATTCATAACGAAAAAATAGTCGAAACTGAAACGTATGTCTGTAGTAACGTATGTCTGTCGTAACGTATGTATGAACTGTAGAACTTTTACCAGCCATTGGACTCAATAACAAAGTAATAGGGATTTGGTTCTAAAATTGATTTCTGCGATAATCGGATTCTGAAGCAATACTGTCGGATGCTAGTTCTCGATATCTCCCTCTCTCTCTCTCTCTCTCTCCCTCTCTCTCTCTCTCTCTCTCTCTCTCTCTCTCTCTCTCTATATATATATATATATATATATATATATATATATATATATATATATATATATATATATATATATATATATATATATATATATATATATATATATATGTTTGTGTGTGAATTACAAAAATTGATTTCCGAAATAATTACATGATCGGTTTGCATTCGTTGAACAAGAATGGAGAAAGCTTTTTTTAAACATCTTTCCCCTCCAACGTTCACTTGAAACCGTCAAGCGCTGTTATTGTGTAAATATTTCCTTATCATTTCGAAGGAACCGCAATAAACCTGGAATGTACCCAGAAATCCCCTATTCAATAAATTGTAAGGGCTGCGGGTTGCCAAGAACTGAATCTTAAAGATTTAAACGAAGTTCATTACACAAAATTTTATATCTGTGATAGAATAGAGAGAAAATGTGTTTTCCAGAGTGCATGCGAGTTAATGGACCATATGCATCTAAAAACGCATCTTCATGGAAAGTTTTAAGCAAGTAAGTCAACAAGTATACAAAGAAAACATGGAGATCATCTCTAAAGAGTAAACAGTAGTATATCACTTTTCATGATTTGGTTAAAAGGGTAATTTCATTTTTTTAGTTATAAGAAATATTTTCAAGATGTAAGGGAAAAGTACCGTTTAGAACAAATTATCTCCAAACTGAAATTAACCTATCGTAATACAGTCCAAACAAACATTTCTGACTGTTGGAGAATAAAGAAGAAACTTGAAACCGTTGATGTTCCATTAAAAAGAACTTAGTACAACGTTGTGGTGAGTGTATTTTGGGAATCCCAGTGAAGATTACTCACTTAGATTCCAATCGTGAAGAACCTGTCACTGTTGCGTATCAGGTGACATTGTAGATCTTCACAGCCAGTGTGGAGTATTCATTATTCTTGTATTTTTCTACTCACTGATTGGTAAATGTATATTCTCGAATTCTGGTTTTTTTTTCGTTTGTTGATAGATGTTTCAATAAACAGCCCATTGTTTTAAATTTTTAAATTATTTTCTTTTAGAAATGTTTTTCAGGGTATTAAACTAGTATTAATGTCTGTCAGGAAACAACAGCAATTGCTTTTGAAAGATTAAATTACAAGTTTTTAAATTACACTTAAAGATCCCTTTTCAAATGCAGGAAACACAATTCGAGAGCATGTACTTGATGATGTGTGGTTAGAAAAATAGTGAGAGGAAAATTCCCTTTAGCGTAACAAAGGGATTGGAGATCTGTAATTTTAACTGATGAACCAAACCTTTCTGATAAACAACTTTGGAATTAACGGAATGTTAGAACGGAGAGTTTGTTAAACACCGCCACGTATAGTTTAGTTGGTAGCTTAAAGACCTCGTGGTTAGGAGACACGAGTTCGATCCCCATTCCTGGTAGACGATTGTTATCCACCGAGTCCCGACCGTTGGAATAGTCGTTAGGCCAGTACGTAAGAAATATTCTTAGTGGAACAAAACCAGCGCAGATAGAAAAAAACATTAAATGAAACGAAATTGAAATTAATATGCATAACCAACATCCTGTATAGCTGGCACAAAAGGGAATGGATGAGAAAAATTAGAAATAGTATTTTTGTTCTTAAATGTGGCTACCTCACACATTTGCAGGATAGTTCCTGTCCAAACCATTACAAACGTCGTACCATTGCAAACGTTCGACGTGTGTACCATTGCAAACGTCGAATTACGAAACGAACCAAAGCGAACCCGTGGAAGTGAAGAGGGTTCGACAGTTCCTATGGGTAGATTACTACTCTCGTTATCAGGAGACCATGTTTCAAACACTGATCTTGGCAGATGGTAAGAACTTAATCTTATTTCTGGATTACATTTCGTTTCAAATTTTTGTTTCGTGTTCTCGTCGTTGTTTTTTTTTCTATGTTTCAAAATATAGTTTTTTAAAAAATACATATACGCCCAATCGCGAGTCTATAAGGCAATGAGCCTCGATATCTTTTATCAAACTAGGCGAAGTTTCACAGAATCTTCTCTTTTCTTTTATACAAACATATAAATTAAATAAGGCAAACTGCTGTCTGGAATGGATCGCTATTACTCCTTCGCTGGGCAGCAGTAAATGGCGTATAACGGTCAGCCATCCATTTACGGTAAGTTATCTGCGAACTTTTAAACAGCGTACCTAGTTACCAGCTTCTTAGCTCTAAAAAAAATATATAACCTTCGATCACTCTGTGCTAGCAGTTAGCTAGGTTTTTTTTGGTCCACAATTTCGTATAAACAGAGAGGAGAACAATTTCGATTTCCTAAAAATGCTGCTCCTCTATGTTTAGTTTCAGATCGTTTATCGATGGAGATAAGAGACCATACCATCTATAAGTTTAACTAGCTACTTGGCGCCTATCCCAATTCCGCTACTATCCCTAGAGTGAGAAACGTTAAATTATTTTGGAACTGGGTCTCAGAGATTTCCATCTCTCAGGATATTTTTCTAAAGTACTTCAGAAAGGAAAACTAACATTATTTCCAGTAATAAATCATGTAGGTAGTCTGTTTTTATTTCGGAGAAAAAGCGGGTTATTTATTTAATAAAAATTTAATTTCGGAGCCTTTCAGCTTTTTTTTTCCCCCTCGAAGTATAACGTCTTTGAGCGAAATAATAAATCATTCTCCTTTCTTTGCGAAGCCGAGGGGAAGAAGGGGGAATTATTTTGAATGATATAAAAAAGAAGGGTTGAAAAAAATCTATTCCAATATTCTTAATTTTTCCGCAGGAACACAAATCATTTATTTTCTTCTGTTCCGCAACCTTTCTTAACTAATTAATATCGCATTATGTATGATGTCAAATGCTGGGAAAAATTACTTAGCATTGTGCACAGGAAAAAAAGGAAAGAAACAGGCACTAGGTATTCTGAAAAGAATTTTAAGCATAGAACCTGTTTCAAGAACACGAAGTTCTCTTTGTGTCATAATGCGGTTGCAGTCTAACGGTCTACCGTATGATGTACAAGGTTTTGGGCGTATTAGGGAACATTCAATGATTTCCGTGTTGATGTAAAGTTGTCGGAGACTTATGGCAACTAGGATATGAAAGCTGTGATGTCGGCGGACTCTCTACTTAACCCCCGGAATTATGTGCAGGCCCTGATTTTCCATTAGGCCCGGTAGGCTCAGGCCCCTGAATGTTGCCCCCCCCCCCACAAAAAAAATTATTTTAAAAGAAAAAATTCCCAATTCAAATTTGTTTTTTGTTTTTTTACCTTTTTTAATAGAATTTTTTTTATATATCCTTTCAAATTTGACTGATTGGTTCATCATATGTATAGTTATATGTATAGTTCATCATATGTATGTTATAGTGTATAAAAGGGATTAATAAGTTTTTTTTGGTTGCATTGTATTGGTGTTTTAATGAGGAAGATAATATGTTGTATTGCTTTTTGTTATTTCATAACGTTCTAGGCTTCTACGCTTCAAATAGCCAATTCTTGGTAAAATGGTACTTTCACAAGGTGTCAATTTTGGAAATTTTATGCCCACATCAGTGTTAGGGCCCCCACCCCCCACCCCGAATTGTGCCTATAGTCAAGAATTTTCTAAATCGGGCCCTGATTATAGGTGAAATATGGTACAGAGGTTAGCTTTTGGAAGGAAGCAGTTTTGTGCGTTGTTTGCCAAAAGACGGTGAATAACGATTTTTTCTTCCCGTTTGAAGTTTCTTTACAGCGGTGAATGAGTATTTACCAGAGGCGACTTGACGAGCGTACAATCAAGTCAATCGATCAAGAGGCGTGCCGCTGTCTACGAACAGTAAACAGACCAACAACGGGAAGGCCGGAGTACGAGATTGCGCGTGGGTTTGGGACAGAGGGCTGTTGTTCCGAGATATGCAGTCGAAGGTTTGGACTGGACTTGGCTGTGCTGGCGAGAGAGAGTGGTCGCCAGAGAGAGAGACAGGGGTTCGGCGTTGACGGAGGTCGACTTTGCTCGGACCAGCTGGATTTTCGCGGGCCGTAGAGCCGTGGGCTTAAGGATTGTAATTTTGGCCGGAGTGCCTTACACGTGTGATTATAGATTTGGCTGGAGGCCATGAATATACTGGAGGTGCAAAACTCAACGAGTTAATGTAAATATTTTGTAAATAAGCTAGTTGAATAAATATGTTTTTTCACTTTCATCAACCCAGCGTATTCTCAGTAATTTCTGAGGGAGCCTAGCAGCTAGGACTTAGCCATAGTTCGGAACGCTATCCGATAGCCTGGGCAGGGAAGTCGAGTCGCCCAGTTTATGATAAAGCTAAATTAATGAAAGGGCTATTTATATAGCATTACCAAGAATTGTTGAACATAGGTGACAGCACCACTAGGTGTTGTCACCTAAATATGCAAAAAAAAGTTAAGTTCGACAGAAACCTATCACCATACTACTACTACTTTTTAAAAACAAGAATGCCATTTATTTAAAAACTTTATAATTCTGTAAGCAGCCTGTGAAAACCAGATCGAACTTTGAAGCCAATGTCCTTGGCCACTAGACTATCCTAGCTATGACAAGAAATCTCGTATAATAAATTATCCTCCTCACATTTTTTTTGCGGTCACCACTCAAGATGGTGAGGTTTCATACGCAAGATGTTGGCCGCACATATTTATTTGTCGTTTTACAATGGAACCCGATCCACTGTGCAAGCTCTGGCAACCAGTCTGCTGATCTCTTGGCCATGACAAATGCATCCCTTTTGCAGATTTCTAATGCTGATGCCTCTTTTAGTACCATCAAATGCCTTATCCGTAAGTCAGTCAATGAAACCACTCGACAACAGCTCTTTGAAAACAACTATTAGAAGCCCTGGTGGATTATAATCAAAGACATCCCTAAGTGGCCAAGGAGTAGAGCTGCTGCTGAATTTCACCTGGCAACCGGCCACGACTGTTTATCAAAATATCTCTATCGTCGCCGATCCTTTCTGCGGGCTCTGCGATCGTCGGGAGATGATGGATGAGACTCAACTGCTTCGGTGTCCTACTCTTCGAAAGATTTCCCTTTCCGATCGTTATTGGGAAGCAAGAGAGTTCATAGACTATTACTGTAGCTGATTTTTGTTGTTGTGCATTGTTTTTATTATCTTTTTTTCTATGTTTTTCAGTTCAGTTATCATTAAACTTGCCCTTAGTAATTTAAAAAAAACATTCTTCAAAAAATGCCGTTTTTTATTTCCATTAGTATTTTCGTTATTCTGCTAAACGATTTCCCGTGATTCTTTCCAGAGATAACTGTAACAACAATTTGCCGACAGCGGAATTCGAGCTTCGTAGCCAAGGACTTCAAAGGCATCAGATTATCCTTGAGGTTGAGAGGAAATCTCACTTTGTGAAATCTTTTCCTCACAGTATTATGGAAATAAGCTCTTTAATAATGGAGTACAACCATTGTCTAGATTTTTCCCTTAACTGACGGCAGATATTCCTGAACTATCGATACCATTTGAATTCAATTGACAGTGTTGATAATACCAAGAAGAAAAACGGTCTTGTAACATCCTGTTAAACAATTAACCCCTTAACCTTTGTGTCGAGGGGGGGGGGGGGTTATAGGTAGCGCAAGAAGTACCGCATTACCGGATTATTCTCGTCCTCAGATAGATCATGAAAAGAAGATTTGCCGAGAGTCCAATTTCAGCTTCTTGTGTTTTTGTACGTTCGGACGCTTCATATATCAAGCGTCCAGTGCGATAAAGAAGCCGGAAGACTAAATAAGGTAGAGAACTACGGGGAGGATTTGTAAATTCACGGATTTTGCAAAAACGTCATTCTATTTTTTTTTTTTTTTAAGGTGTCATTATAGATATTTCCGGCCTCGAGTTTGCAAAGCTTACTTCAGTATCTAAATCATTTTCCCACATAGACACCCTTTGGAGAGAAGTAGCAACCTCTTTGTTGTCTGCTTGGTAAAAAGTCATAAAACAAAATTTAAGACGTGCTTAAGTTTCTTAAGGCTTTTAAAGTAACGGAAAAAATGGAAATTCTAAGTATAATATTAATATTATTTTTAAAATGTTTACTGTGACAGTAACAGAAGAAGTTTAACATGCATTTAATTACATTATTAGCTCCCTGTAATTAAAAAAATAACTTTAGAGTTTTCTGTTTCGCGTCAAGAGGAGTGTAGAAGTACAAGACTTCCATACAAGATGCCGGCAAATATCTCTTATAATAGGAAAAAAAAAAATATTTACAATGCTGCTGATCTAAATATACAGAAAATTGGCATTAAATAAAGTTTCTACCAACAAGTTAAAATGGAGAACAGAAACGCGTTGCTAACAGGAAATAAAATGTGAAGGACACAGCAAATCGAAAATTTCATCTGTTTATGTTGTTATCGGGTGAAAATAATTTTAAGTTTCTTATCAAGACTCAGGGCCATAACCAACTAATAACACCAAGGGTGGCTCATAAAATTATAGCGAGGAGGCAAAAATTACGGCCTTATTGGAGTTAGTAAACCATAAATGGGCTAAGAAGAGTTATAAACTGTAACCAATATGATAAGTTCACTGTTTTAGTTAAAATATAAAGCAATCCATTAACTTTTTTTTTTAATGTAAAAGTCAGTTCCTGAACATATTGCTAAAATATATGAACACCAATCATTTACCATTTTAAAGCTTCCTATTTTAAGTAAACTCAAAAAATCCTTCAATTAAAATTCTTTTCATCTAATAACGGAATGAAATGCAAAATATCCTACGGTCACTTTGAAAGTGGAAAATAAAATAAGTCTTTTCGTCTAGATGAATAAGCAAGAACGAAGTTACAAAAAAATTATACGATTTTTGTAGTAATCGGGAGAATTGAAAACCTTGAATAAGAATGCACCAGTAAAATTTCTGGATTAATATCTATAGCTGGACATAAAATCCTGAATACGGACTTGAAATAAAAAATTCATAATAGGAGAATTGATAATTCAAAGCGTTAAAAACGAAACATTATTAATATTTAAAGTACTAGTTTCTCATTGCGTTTTAGTTTCCTAACCCTTTTGATTCAATTTTAGGTACAATATCGTTTCCCAAGCTTGGAAATATCATTGAAAAATAATTTTTAGAACATCATAAAATTTAAGGAAAAAGCTTGAATTTTCACTTGTGTTCTGCCTTAAATCCCGATTAAGTGAATTTCAGTAATTAAATAAGCGGAATTTTCAAAATTTTTTGGAATTCAATTCCACTTATAAACTAAAGCTTGAAACATTTTAGAATAACCAGTCTTCAACTAATCAATGATTTGTGAATTGTTATTTAATAGCAACTTTACGATGAGAAAGCTGGCTTGTTGACAAAGAATATTTTATAAGAAAAGAGTTTAGAAAAGTGAAAGAAAAACATTTTATTTATTTCATTTTTGCATTTTATACTTTGAACTATATCTTAGGAGAGATTCAAGAAGCTTTTTGAATGTGCCCAACTACCCTAGCTCCCCATCAGGACTGCTTAGACATGTAACCTGCTGCTACAACGTGAATACATTATTAGTATGGATACGTAAATTTCGCATAAAAAATATCGAAATTTCGCAAATAAATAAATAAATATATATATATATATATATATATATATATATATATATATATATATATATATATATATATATATATATATATATAAATATATATATATATATGGAATTTCGCATTCATTTTTTTAAAAAAATTACAATTTTCTTACTTGGATAAATAAGTATCAAAATTCTTAGTTGAAAGCTAACACTGTTGTAGTCTACACATTATATTCTTGCCTTCTGTCTTTAATTACTATGTTGTACAAACTAAAATATATCAGGATCTACTCTGTTAACTAGACTGCAGCGGCTTTGTATAGCTGCCTTTGCAAAGTTAAGGTAGCAGCATTTTGTTGAAATTAAAATCAGTATAACATCAACAGGGTTATCTTGGTTGTACACTGTTAAGTAGTTGAAATACCCTTGACTTTGGCGCTCAAGAGACGTTCTTAAATCTACGAAATTTTTCACACAAGACTTGATGGTTGATTTTTACAGTTAGAATTTTATGGTTCGACTCCAGTACGGACAAACTGTCCGGGTGAAATTCGTCGCAAGTCCGAAGGAATGTGAGATTTCTCAGTTAAAGACCGCGGATGGTCTTAGACAAGCAATTATGCTAATAAATTATTACTATTATTACATAATTTCACTTAAAGAGCCGTTTATCACCGAGTTTTCACCGAAAAGTAGCAAAAAAAAAAAAAAAAGATTTTCGCATTTATTCGCTCATACCGGCAAATTTCGCATTTATTCGCATCTATTTCGTAAACACGAAAATTACGCATCCCTAATTATTAACGATGAATTTTATTTCCGATACTGTTACAAATAAACAGTTTTTCGGTTTCATAAAACTATTACTAAATATGCTTTTGCTAGTTATAGATGTGACCTTAAAGGTCGAAGACCCCTAAATTGGGGTGTCAAGAGACCATCGAATGGATCGTCTTTGGATGTCAATGGACGAGGTGCTTTCCGTTTGCTGAATTCCCAGAGGCAACAGTCGAAGAAAAGTTTTCAAGACGGAGTTTACGACTGCTCAGCTGATAATGCTGTCAAAAATAAATCCATCCACGAGATGGAAGAACAATGCGGCAACTCACTCCTCGATACTGATGCCGATTTCCCCATCCGTGCCACTCTGCGAAAACAATGGCCTCTCAATTTGTGCGTGGTTCCCGATTCCTCGAAGACGGTGTCTGAAGAAAATCCTGGTCATGGCCCGGCCAGCAGGAAAAAGGGAGGGGGGGGACGAGAAAGCGGAGGGGGGATGGGAGCAGCAGCAGCAATTGTGTTTTGCCGCTTGTCGAGCAAGTTCCCCCGCTAATTTGGGAGAATGTCGCCAGGGCGAGAGAGATAAAGATTATAACTCTCTCGCATCCCGTCCGTTAAAAGAGGGCTGCTCGGCCGGAACTAATTACTCGCGGCGCGGGGGCAAGACACGACACAACTGGCTTCATTAGTGCGGCCCGGGTGGCGAATAAAGTGCGATTCCGGCTGATTGCTGCCGCAGATAGCGAAGGGAAAGGGGGGTGGGGGGAGGGGGGCGCGTTTTCGCAGCGGCGGAAATTTCTCTCGCAAAGCGCTCTGATTGTTGCAGTGTACTTAAAGAGGTGAGAAGTCAACAGGGGTGAAAAGAAATTGCAAATGATACTTAACGGATTTCGGAGAGATGTAGAGAGAGTGACAAAGAGAAAGCGAGAGGGACAAGTCACTGATAAATATACACACTAGTTGGTACCCGTCAAGACTTGGCGGCTAGTTAGTAAATAAATGTACTAATACACAAATTATACCCATCATTGCCAAATGTTGAAAATCATAATGCGCAGAAACAAATTAATGTGTTTAAGCGGTATCGTACTCAATGAGTATCTAAAGCCAGATTTAACAATGTCACTGAGCATGGGCAGAAAGCAAATTTTTTAAAATTGTAAATTATCTCTAATTATACAGCGCGAAATAAACAATTTCTATGAGGTTTAATCTTATATTTCACAAACATAATTATCATATAAATAAAATGGCAGAGAGAGATCTAGAGAGACTCCTCGTAATAAACGTGTTTATCATTAAAACATGTCACTGAGCATGCGCAGAAATCAATTTTCGTATTGTAAATTATCGCTAATTAAAAGAAATTGTGGTTACAAAAACCAAATTTAACAAATCTACAGATTGCAATCTTTCGTTTACGACCAGAATTAAGTAAATTGATGCAGTAATTTTCTCTCACGGACGGCCCAAAAAGTCTGCTTAGCAACTTAAATATATAGACTAGTTGATACCCGTCAAAACATGACGGTTAGATAGTAAATAAATGTACTAATACACAAATTATACTCAACACATTATTGCCAACTGTTGAAAATCATAATAATGCACAGAAACATATTAATGTGTTTAAGCGACCTCGTGCTTAGTCAGTATCTAAAGCCAGATTTAAAAACTCACTGAGCATGCGCAGAAAGCAATTTTTTTCTAATTGTAAATTATCGTTAATTAAACAGTGCGAAATAAACAATTTCCATGATGTTTAATCTTATATTTCACAAACATAATTATCATAAAAATAAAAATGGCAGAGAGAGATCTAGAGACACTCCTTGGAATAAACGTGTTTATTATTAAAACGTGTCACTGAACATGCGCAGAAACAATGAGTTTCTAAAGACAGAGTTAAACATACCACTGAGCATGCGCAGAGATCAATTTTTAATTGTAAATTATCTCTAATTAACAGAAATTGCGGTTACATAAACCAAATTTGACAAATCTACAGATTACAATCTTTCGTTTAAGACCAAAATGAAGTAGATGGATGCAGTAGTTTTCTCTCGCGGACTGCCCAAAAAGTCGGCTTAGAAACTTAAATACATAGATTTGGATTCGCGCTGGATTTCTCCATAATCATTGAGTGCGTTTTATTTTAACGCCAAGCGGGGTAGCTTTAAGGGATGTTCAACATGACATCCGTCAACATCAGTGTCACTTCGAAAAAATTTCAAGTAATCACAGGGCTCAAAGCGACTAGGCATAAGGTTGTTGGGCTCTGTGATTAGCTAAAAAAAATTTCAATGGCAGTAACCCTGACGCTTGGATAAGTTTACGTGTATGATTTAAGACAATTTTGTTTGCACTAATTTTGTGTTGTTTCCTATACCCCTTCAGCAAACATGATGTATGATGGCTGGGGATTGTGTAATCTGAAGAACCATCTGTACAGATGCACCCGTGCTTACTTTCAGTAAAAGATTGTCCTGATATTTACATCTGATTAAGGGATGCAGACAGGGCAGAAGGTACGGTAATTTTGTGTTACTCTAAAGCGGCCCTGGAGGCAATACAGCAAGGTAGCTCAAGACAGACATACATTATTCCCCACCTGCTCTACAAGATCTATTAACTGCAGAGAATCTGAAGGTGTTGATGCCTTGGCCAAGGAAGCCAGTCTACTCAGTAATGAATGGTCAAGTTCTGTTTGTCTATGCGAATTCCGATGCTAGCTTTAGACTTAAAGAAGAAGAAAAAAAACAGGTGTAAGGAAATATCAGATGTTTGAACAAAAGGAAAGTAAGAGCACAACTAAGACTACAAGGTGGTCATAAAAAAACTTTGCCGATATATCGACCTCTAGTGACTGTTCCGTTCAACCGATCAAGATGAGATTCAGATATAGTTATTCAGAGGTATGAGCTCCGGAAACTGTGAACGGCAACCAAGTAGCGCTCACGGTTACGGTTATAGGTACAGAAACTCGAAATTTTCAAATGGCAACGTCCACTTTTTCCCGTCGAAAAATGCTCAGCACATGCGAAAACCCTAAAAAGCGTTGGAACGGTGCATGTATCACAAAAAACGGATGCGTTATGCACGCACAAATAACAGCTCTGCGAACGGTCAGCAAAAACACGATCGGGGCGCACGGAGGAAATTTGCATATGGCAGAGGCAAGACACCAATCACTGATGACAACACAGATCGGACAAAAGAAAACTTTTATTTGGATTACATATTTTCCACATGGGAGCCATCACAGGCCGTTCGCAGAGCTGTTTTTGTGCGTGCATAAAGTGTCCGTTTTTTGTGATACACGTACTGTTCCAACGCTCTATAGCAGGGGATCCCAACCTTTTTATAGTACCGTACCTGTACGTTGTAAACAATTTGATGACGTACCGGTAGACCAAAAATTTTGAAATGGGGAGTAAAATGCAATGGACAACATTTGTAATAAAGACAAGTAACTTGGGATATATTTTTCATTGCTAAACATATACATAAAATATAATAATCACTTTAAAAAATTTATAATTAATGAGAAGGTTGGGCCTGCCTATTATTATTTAAAGAAGTAATATCAGGCTCAGTGTTTGTCAGTTTAAAGCGAAGATCCGATTCAATGTCCAGCAAAGCTCTATATTTGCTTTTCATCGCAGTCATTGCAGAAAATCCATCCCTTTTCACATAAATATGTGGTCGCAAATGGCATTAAAAATTTTACTGCTTGGCAAGAAACTTCTCAGACACAGTTATAATTCGCAGGCGAGTGCCAAATTTTTATGGGGCGGTCATGGATAACACATTCAGGTGTAGACGGCATCTTTTGAGATTAGGTTGTGAAGAATAGGAATTCTTCAAGCAGTCAGTCGTGTGAATATTTGATGTGTCTTTGTCACCCCTGTCCTTGGCAACAGAGGGGGGCGTGAACTGGGTGGAACCCTAGTGTCAAGCTAACTGACTGATGGTCATCGCCGGACAGAGGGCGGTATTTCCTCTACTTGTCTACTGGCAAGAGGGTGTCAGCTGGCGACAAAGGCCACACACGTAGAGTCCGGCATTCTTCATGCACAAAAGTGCGGTTCGTTACGCTAAGCCCTCAGCGTGAGAAATTCTCGAATGTTGGAAATAGCTGATGTCACTGATTTCAGCAAATCAACGTCGAAACACAAAAACCAACGCATGATAGGACGAAATATGTTCCAGGGAGGTGCTTAGAGTTTTCTTGGAGAACCTCGGACCGAAAACGAGGCAGAGAGACTTGAGATCTACTCTCAGAAGGTGACTGATACCTGCGGCCTTGGGCCAGATTACATTTTTGGGAACTTTGAATCCCGGGCTTAGTGCCGTTTCATATAGTCAGTGAACTCTGACTGTTTGGGGAAGAAGTTTAACTCCCCGGTGCCTTAGGGCGATTTTGACAGTAAAATTTTGGTGTAACTGAAGTGTACATATTGTATATAATTAAATACATAATTTTAAAACCTAAACTCCGTATCTTGAATTAATCTATACCCAGCTACCTGGGAGAAGTGTTCATATCGTCACAGTCTTATTATATAGATTAATTAAAGTGGTGGCAGCGGTGTTGATCGATCCCTCCACCTGAAGATTCCTGTGAGTAGTAATATATACAGAGTTTTGCCAAGTTGGGCGTTCCGATCTACTTTCTTCGAACTGTGATTCCTGTAAATAGCAAGTTGGATTATTTTGCTGAACCTGCCTTGTGCGTGTCTACTTGTCGTCAAACTCCAATTCCTGTGAACTGAAAGTTAGAGAGAATCGTCGAGTGGTGCTTTCCTGTCTGCAATCTACTAGACTTTGTTACGTAGTGCACGAAATCTTGCTGACGTCCCGCTTCTTCAATTAAGGCTAACTGTTTGCAACGTTAAACAGAACCATTGTGGTCTTCTGTTCCGTCTTCATGCTGATCATCAAGAGCAGTCGTCAAAGCAGTGAGTACTATATGGTTTTCATTTCTCTATTGAGTTACTGAGGCAATTGAATAATAGTGTTCTTTTTTTTTTGTGTGTCATTCAACTTAAATCATTGCTAGTTGTGTTTCATAGATAAAGTTGTGTTTAAATATACTAGTAAAACAAATCTTAAAAATAACAGAGTAAAATAATTTAGTTCTGTATAATATAAAAGTGCATTTGAATGTGCAAAGTTATTTAGTATATCATAATTGAATTTAAGCTTAAACTGTAGTGAGCTAATTAAATTTTTGTGTGTTTTGTGTTAGAATTGTTGTGTGTAAAATTTAGGGTAAGGTTAAATTCTCTAACTGAAATCATGGCTTATTTATCTAAAGCCCTTAAGGCTGATTTGGTTTCACTCGCGGAAGATCTTGGAGTTTGTGCCAATTCCGATATGAACAAAAATGAAATTAGGAGACTAATAATGTCAGATGAGGGTTATGATGAAGAAAACGCGAAAGCAATGTTAGAAGCGATTGAACGTGAAAACCAGTTAAAGTTTGAGAGAGAGAGGGAACAGCGCGCTTACGAATTGGAGAGACTCAAAATAATAGGCTCAGGAAGTGGTAGAGTGTCAACTCCTGAACCGTTAGAAAACTCTCTAAGGAGATCTTCTCCAGAAATGAGGAGGATGATGCCGAAATTTATTCTAGAGGAGACAGACATAAGTTTGTTTTTGGCTATGTTTGAGCTCCAAGCTAAAAATCTTGATATAGATGAAGCAGAATGGGCAACCCAAATTCTTTCGTTATTGCCGCTAGAAGTAGGTCAGATTGTTTTACGTGAGTCAGAACAAGACTCAAGAGATTATAAGTACGTAAAGAAAATCTTGCTAGACCGTTTTAAACTGAGTCCAGATACCTTTAGACAGAAATTCCTGCAACACACCCGCAAAGCAAATTCAAGGTGGAAAGATTTCGCTTATGAATTGCAGAGCTATTTTAATGGGTGGATTGAGGGGCTAGGAATAAATACTTTCGAGGCTTTGAAACAACTCGTGATTGCGGACCAAATTAAGAGACGCGTAAATAGCGAGGTGCAGGAACACTTCTTAGATGAATGGGGGAGCATTGTTTCACCTTCAGTGTTAGCCGAAAAACTGGATCGTTACGAGTCAGTAAGACAAGGTAAACGAATCACAAATAATGGAAGGAAGGAATTTCAGGTGCGAAAACAAATTGATTTGGGGTTTAGGAATGAGGGGAAAGCCAAACCAGAAAAACAAGTTGATGGGCAATCTACCTCCCCAAGCAAAAACTCATATTTAAAATATGAAACCAAATTTAAAGAGTTTGATAAGCGAAAACCTCTTCGCTGTTATGAATGTAATTCGGAGGAGCATTTACGTCCAAAGTGTCCTTTCCGAAAAAAGAGAGATGCGGAGACTCTGAATAATATTGAACAAAACGATGATGTGGACAAATGGTTGAAACCATATTTGAGTGTGGCCAAGGTCAATGGCGTCCAAACTCAAGTCTTACGAGATTCGGGAGCCACTTTTGATCTGGTCTCACAGAAGTACGCTCCGCCAGAGACCTTTACGGGCGAAGTAGTTTGGGTAAAACAACCCCTTGACACGGAAGCAAAATGCCTCCCTGTGGCCAGGATAGAGTTAGAAGGGACATTCGGGCGCGTGACCACAAAGGCCGCTGTGTTCGATAATTCGCTAAACCAAGACAGGTACATTTTGGGGAATCGTACTTTTGTTCTTCTTTGTGAAGGCGCGGGAAAAGGGGGTGGAGTTCAGGAACTAAACGCCGTCGCGCGCTCGCAAAGCAAATCGGAAGAGAAAGAATCCGGGGTTGAGCCAGCTGATAACGTTTCTGAGCCGGCTATTGTTCTCCGTGCAGAGGTTCCGATCGAGGAGAAAATAGACTTACAGTCAGAGGGGGGTAATTTCGAGTCAAGTGACCCCCACCCACCGAGTCGTACGCCGTCAGAGTTAAATTCTGCACAAAGAAAGTATGAGGATTTAAAGGTGATTGAGGAGAAATTGAAGGCTGATGCGGAGAAAATCGTTCAGGGACCATGCGTGACCGAAAACGTAGTCTCTCCGTACACGTTAGGGCGGGAAAATGCTCTAGAAAAGATAAGCGTTAAAGCAAAAGGAAGCGTTATCCTCAAGAAAGGCGATCGTGATGAGTTACAAATATCAGAATTGAGAAATCTGGAAAACTTCCTGTCAGAAGGTGGGGAAAATAACGAATATACTTTGTCAGCTATTTGTGAAATTTATGTATCGTATCTTTGGAATATAACACGTAAATCAGCTGGTAGAATGTCGCCGATAGATCAGTCACTATGTTCGGATCTAGTCGATTTATTTAGGAGCCAAAAGAAATTCTATGTTTTGATAGGAATTCACAATTATCACAAGTGGGCTCATAAGTTCATTCTTTGTGCTCGACCTAGAGCCCTTGAAAGATTGTTAGGAACTGGTGAATGTTTTGTTCAGCTGTCGTACAATTTTTCATATTTTAATTATGTAATTCTCTATATGTATTTTGGAACCTTCGATTACCGTGCAAGAAACGCGGGTTTTAGTATTGGATGGTATGAAATAGCGTGCGAATTAGTCTTAACTAACTTAAGAGACATGCTTACTCCGTATGTAAGGGAGAAGAATTCGCGAATGAAAGTGCGTTACTTTAAAGAAACGTGCATTATCTCCGGATTCGACTTGGTCGAGATCTCCAGTCACCATGTGGAGACTCCCGTCGGTTTTGACAGAGAATCGGGGATGAGTGTAAAAATTGTTCTGTATAAAATTAATTTTCTTTCTGAACGTGTTGGTATAATTATCAAAGTCGGCGGGGTTGCCAATGTGAACGTGAATGTTTCATTCTTGAATACAAACTATGAACCCTATAGAGATGTACCGGCAGAACTTTTACCGGACTCACCCACCGAATTAAGAGGTATAACTCGTGTCTCTTCCTTTGTAATCTCAAATACAGATATTTTGTCTTGTGTGACCAATGGTAAATTGTTTATAAACGTTGAAGGCATAAATTATTTCCTACGAGGGAGATCAGATCTTCCAGTAGATCTGAGTTACTTTACTTGGGACAATAAAACCTGGATTAACGAGTTATCAGCAGATCGGAAGGAATTGTTTAAAGCTGGCAAGTTAGGTGTTATCACGTTGATTGTAGAAAGTGAAGGGTTTAAGGTTAACCATTCTAGACTTGCAGGTCAATCTCGCTTCTTTCATGCATTATTTTATCAAGATGATTACCTGAAAAGCGTCCTCGAACTTCGGGACACTGGACCTCGTAGTATACGGATAAGGAATACGCTTATTTACGACAGTACATTCAGCCGCATACATGACCCTTCGTTAGAGGAATTCATTAAACTCTATACAGTTTCTGTGAAGGGTAAAATTCAGTGTATAAAAAAATTTCCCGCTCCTTATGCGTCTGATTTCGAGCGCGAATTCATTATACAATGTGATGCCTCTGATGTTGCGATCGGGGTAGTACTAACAAAAATGTTTGGGGCAGAAGAATATCCTGTCTTGTATCTCAGTCGGAAATGTAGCCCCGCTGAGAAGAAATACTCGACATTAGAACGGCAGTGCGCGTCGATAATTTTCGCGGTTCGGAAACTACATTTTTATTTAGATGGTGCAAATTTAAAAATCATAACAGACCACAAACCGTTGAAGTGGTTAAAAAATCACACCGGCACGAATTCCAGGATTCTTCGGTGGTCCTTAATTCTGCAACCGTATAACTTTACTATTGAACACCGGGCTGGAAAGTTTAACCAGAATGCAGATACGCTTAGCCGTATGTCTTGCTAATGAAGGTGTAAATAGAATTAGTTCTTACAACAATTGTACTTGAAAGTGTGTTTTTTTTGTTTTATTTTTTTTTGTATGCTGTTATTTATGTTTATTTAGGTTAGTTAAAGTATAGTAGTGTAAATTATGTGCTTAAAGTTGCTTGCCTCAGAGCTCAAGTGTAGAGGTGGAAACACATATATGTACCACACTGTATCCCCGAACTATGATGTAAGGGTGGGGGAAGCTGTGAAGAATAGGAATTCTTCAAGCAGTCAGTCGTGTGAATATTTGATGTGTCTTTGTCACCCCTGTCCTTGGCAACAGAGGGGGGCGTGAACTGGGTGGAACCCTAGTGTCAAGCTAACTGACTGATGGTCATCGCCGGACAGAGGGCGGTATTTCCTCTACTTGTCTACTGGCAAGAGGGTGTCAGCTGGCGACAAAGGCCACACACGTAGAGTCCGGCATTCTTCATGCACAAAAGTGCGGTTCGTTACGCTAAGCCCTCAGCGTGAGAAATTCTCGAATGTTGGAAATAGCTGATGTCACTGATTTCAGCAAATCAACGTCGAAACACAAAAACCAACGCATGATAGGACGAAATATGTTCCAGGGAGGTGCTTAGAGTTTTCTTGGAGAACCTCGGACCGAAAACGAGGCAGAGAGACTTGAGATCTACTCTCAGAAGGTGACTGATACCTGCGGCCTTGGGCCAGATTACATTTTTGGGAACTTTGAATCCCGGGCTTAGTGCCGTTTCATATAGTCAGTGAACTCTGACTGTTTGGGGAAGAAGTTTAACTCCCCGGTGCCTTAGGGCGATTTTGACAGTAAAATTTTGGTGTAACTGAAGTGTACATATTGTATATAATTAAATACATAATTTTAAAACCTAAACTCCGTATCTTGAATTAATCTATACCCAGCTACCTGGGAGAAGTGTTCATATCGTCACAAGGTAAATCCCATTAAAGTATTACAACACAAACAATAGATACGAAATTCCAAACTAAAATATTAAAACGTATGTATTATTAGTTATTATAGTCATTTCCTTTCTTTTTTTGTAATACAGATTTTTAATAGATTTTTGTTTTACATTGTAAAATCATTCGCGTACCGGTAGCTCCTTGTCCGCGTACTGGTACTGGTACGCGTACCCAAGGTTGGGAACCACTGCTCTATAGGGTTTTCGCATGCGCTGAACATTTTGCGACGGGAAAGGGAGGCGTTGCTATTCCAAAATTTCGAGTTTCTGTACCTATAACCATAACCGTGAGCACCACTTGGTTGTTGTTCACAGAATCCGGAGTCATACCTCTGAATAACTATACTTGAAATCTCATCTCGATCGGTTGAACGGAACAGCCGCTAGAGGTTCATATATCGGCAAAGTTTTTTTATGTTCACCCTGTATTGAAAAACTCGGGACACAACACTACACAGGACTGAAAATTCATCTGGATGAGACAAGGCCTTCAGATTGTAAAAACTGTCCTGAAGCTGGACTTACTCCAAATCATGTTTTCACTTGCATTGCAATACTAACAGCTCTGCAGGACATTGATATCTATCCTGAGGTGACACTCTAGACGGATATGTGTATCCAAATAGTTTAGTTAGCGCTGACAGCTCATGATTTAATTTAAAATTTCTAGTGAATACTTTTCCAATCAACCGAACAACTCTGACGCTTACTGGTTAAAAGTGACCATTAAATTTGTTCCAAGCTGGAGTTATGCCACTGGTGTTTTCTTTTGCTGCTCTGCAGGTTCTTTCTCTGCAAGAGAAGCATCTCAAATGTAGAGGACATATGCATAATACACTCTGACCAGCTGTTTATATTCGAGGAGCTAGACAAGTTACGAAGCCCAACTGATACTTAATGCAATCAACACTAATATTTATTACATGGGTTGAAAGGAATTTAGGCCCAACGAGGGGAATTCCACTGTGGTGGTCCACCCTGTTCGAAATTTGTATTATTTTAATTATTGATTTATAGCCTTTAATGCTTTTTACAATTTTCACCGTTGCAGAACATTATAATTCACCTAAGTAGTGTAACCACGGTGGTAAGGTTAAGTCCCAACCCTCGTAGTCCTGTAGCTGAAAATCCAGTAACAAAATAAATGTAGATCTATAGTTAATTTTCATCTTATTCCCCTCACCCTGCACCGTCAGAAAGCAAAAATTTCTTTTTCCCCAATGAGCGTAAAAAATCCTTAAAAAAAGGCTTAGGTTGCGCAAGTGTTTTGCTCCATTTTAAACCAACAACGAGTGTACTGAACAAGAAATGGTGAGAGCACTAAGAGCTCTAGTGCAAGAGAAAGAAACACTAATGCAGTTAAAGGTTGAAATTCCAAATTTTATAATTTTCTGGTAAAGCGAATTATTGAGGAAAGAGACTATTTTTATTACACTTTTAAATTGTGGAACATGGTCTTCAATAAGAGCGGCATAATGAGAAGCGAAGCGATTATTTTAAATATTGCTGGTGGGTGACATGTGACCTAGATTGAAGCACGGGATCTTTCTTCTACAAATATGACGTAATTGAAATGCAATATTTTTCCGTCGCTATTCCTTGCATGTGAATAAATACGACCCATTTATTTTCAGAAAGTGCTGATCAGCTGGAATTCTTCTGTAAGGATTGCGAATGAACCAATAACGTGCCTAAACACAAGAATGGAAATTTAGCTCTGTTGTCCCATAAATTAAAGTTTATAGAAATGTTTTCTGATAGCTGCTAGACCCTTCTACACACACACACATAAATATATATCTAAAAATACTCACAAAATGACACTGAAAATTTTTAATAAACTGCTGTAAAAAACACTAGTGGACTTAGAAATGATCAGTAAAAAACATAAGATTTGAAGAACATTGAAACTCATTCCTTCAAAGTTAGGAGATCAATGCAGCAATGAAATTTTAGGAAAATGCAAACTAAAGTAGAGGAATTTTGGGAACTTAAGATGAAGTGACAACTCTATTACCATTGTCCCTTTATCAATCAGGCCGACAAACCCAAATAGATCAAAAATATTTGCTTAATAGTACCCAAAGATTATGTTCTTTTGTCTAACAGAGTCCTTACTACCATGTTCTTTGGTTAATAGCATGTCGCAAATTTAAACCAAGTGTTGTCAATAACAGTAATTATCTTGACTTATTGTAACGTACCATGAAAGGTCATAAGTAATCAATGCCGGAATAGGCGGCTTTTGTTTCAGAAATGGGTGATATTATTTTCATGCCTGTATTTTAACTATAGCATGTCAATTTTAATTTAGTATTTATAATTATTCCCATTAAGCTACTTCAATAATATTCATGCTGTTTGTGGTCTTGTACTACATAGCATTGCAGTTTATCTGGTTTGTCCCCATCTGCACTGGATTTAGAACATTGAATAGCTTTAGGGCATGCTTCCCAACCTTTTTTTTTTTCTTGTCTTGTCTCTGACTCTAACATATTTTAAACTTATCTACTCCAATATAATTCTTCATAATCGATTTCCATATTTGTCCAAATGTGGTATGGGTTTATTGTTTCACCCACCTATTATTTTCTGTTAATGTTGACTGGATTTTTTTTAAATTCAAATCCATTAACTATTTTTTTCGGTGTGTTTGAGATCCACTTTCTTTGTGTTTCAGGTCAAACTATTCAATACCTTACCTGTTTCGTCAGCTGGTATTTTTGTGATGAGAGAATTTTTAAATACTGGTTTTAAAGTACTGACACTGAGTTTAAAATTTTAATTTTAACTATATGCATATATATATATATATGTGTGTGTGTGTGTGTGTGTGTAAGTAAGTGTAAGATACTCGTAGCTTCGGGTCTAGGGGTTTTAGGGGTCATCGTAAAACTGTTCAAAATTAAATCACTCTAATATTTCTCGCATTCAAAGAACTTGATAACGGCTCTATTTCACAGCTGGCGGGCCGATCGATTGTTTTAAACATGATTACCAATTAGCAATGACTTCAAACGTTAACGTAATCAAACAAAATGGCTAGGCTAAGTCGTTCTGGAGTATAAGTACAGTGATTTCCGCTTATAAGAATCACGTTTGTTATTACTGTTTTTGATTCTTATAAGCGGTTGATTCTTATAACCGAAATTTAGGTTTTTGGACTGGAACACATACACCTATATATACATATATTAGATAATTTACCATAAAATACTCTTTAATTTACATTAACTATCTTTTATTAAAATTTTTTTTATAGTTTTAAAAATAAAACTTAATTTTTAGACCTATAAGTAGATACACATGATTATAGTAAGAGAAGAAAAAAATACAATATTTGTTACAAGTTACAACATACCTGCTTAACAGTTTTAACATTTCAACTACAGGAAGGGAGCAAGAAAAAGTTTTCTACTGTAGTTTGACGTAATGAAGTTTTCAGAAGGCTGTTTATACCTCTTTCAATACTTATAGTCTCAGACGAAGATTTACTCGGACGGGTAAAGTTGCCCCCGGGTCAAGCTAATAGGACAGTGTTGTGGTAAAGCGTTTAAGGGGAAACGATTATGTTATGTCTAATAAAGAAAGGGGTGAATTTTACGACTATATTCCATCCCATCTTATCAATCTTTCTTTAAAAAAAAGAACGAACTTCGTGCCTTTTGAGGGTTTAAGTACGTTTTTTGGAAAAATGGAAGTAAAGCGAAGAGTGTAAACTGATTCTTAAAACCGGTGGATTGATTCTTTAAAGCGAAAATTTTAACATGGAAATAATTCATTTGTTTTTGTTTTCGCGATATTGATTCTTATAAACGGTTGATTCTTATAACCAGTGATCACTATAAGCGGTGGTTACTGTATGTAACTATGCATGCACGACCTTCGTGCTGTCAAATGCGCGGGAGATATGCGCAAACGGTACTTCCTGGATGAGCTAATATATATATATACATACATATACGAGATAGAGGATAGAGAGATAGCTTTTATAAATTCTACGCGGGGAAATTTTAAAATACTGACTTTAAAGTAGGGACAAATGAGTCTGACATTTTAATTTCAAAGGTTATCTGAGTCAAAATATGATATTAAAAAAAGTCTAAATCACAAATTGGGGAAGGGGGATTGAAACAACTAACACATTAATCACTTAATAACCTTATGAGTGTATATCTTTTTATTTTTTTATTTTACACCACTTGCTATCGAAAACTTTTCTACGCGACAAGATATTTATTTTCGCAATTTAACCCCCCCCCCCCTGTTTTGTCTTTAGGGTGTATTAATGAATATCCAAGAGTAACTTTGCTTCCCTCTCTCTTTCTTTAATTTTTAAACAACAGAAAGTAATTGTACGCGAATATAACAAGAGCGAAAACATTTCCGAATATATTTTCTCCCCAGTGTTCAAACCGTGCCAGAGATATGGTGATAAATGGCCTTTGTTGGGGAGCAAAGGAGACTGCAGTCGCACGCCTCATCAACCGACTCTCGCTTTTAACAAACTGGTCTACATGAGTCTTTAAGATACGAAAAGGAACAAATAAAGCTTAATCAAATCTAACCACGTGTGAGAGGAAGTTAAAATATAAATAAGAGTTCTCCGGGACATTTGGAATGATGCCAGTTTATTCTCTGTTAGGATAGTGATAATTACTTTTATTTTCAAGAATTTTAACATTTTAAAAATGTACTTTGTGCAGTAATTTTGTCTCACCGGCTTTCGAATAAATGAATCAGCAGTTACTGTAAGTTTTTAATGAGAAGATGTCACATTGTTTCTATATTAGAGTTAATTTGTGAAATAGGTAATTAAATTAAAAAAAATAATGAGTAAGAAACATTGATTTAAAGAATTATCTGAGAGAAGTAATTACTCAATTCCTGGCAGATTTATGCATGTTTGAGAGTAAATGAGGCAAATCAACAACAAATGTCATTTGTTTGTTTATTTTTTGGATTATATCTTGGATTTCAACAGAATGTTAGTGGAATTTTCGCTGAAAATAAGCTATTTTTATTTTAAAGAATATTCAATTACAGCATCAATGGATTATAACATTAAACTTTTCAGAAACAGCTATATCAATATCAACACTTGTTCTCATAGCAGCAGATTTTTAAGGCGGTAAGCCAATCCATGTTAAGCTATGGGGAATTTTCTTGTAGGTATTTTTCTAATTACGCATGAACAAATACTTATTTTCGAATTCTTTTTATTTTGTATCTGCAAATAGATTTTTAAATGCAGAGCGTGCGTTCAAGGACATTCTTTTTTTTTTTATGAACTTTTTCAGTCATGGATTTTATTTTTCAAGAGACGAACATCGATGGAGGCAATGCACTGTAAAGTATTATTTATTGAAAAAAAATTTAATTAAAAAAAATCTTCACGTTCTTTATTTAAATATCTATGCATTTGCTAATGTGTAACTATGAAAAATTTATTGATCCTGGTCATGTAATCATGTCCTATAATCATGGTCATGCACTTACTCGACATCTAAATACAATTGAAAATGAACCACTAAAAATAATGATTTTGGTGCTAGATTACCAAGCCATAGTAATATACATTTTACACCAGTAAAGCTTGGAATGAACCCTCAAGGATAGATATTTGAAGTTCAAAATAAAAACCTTTCTCAAATTTTTATTTATAATCGGTTGTATTAATTAAATGTGTTCATTGTTTCTCTTAAGATGAATATTGACATAATTTATTTGTAAGACTAGAGGTGAAAATTTCAATAGTTACAAGAAAAAAAAAATGTTAGGTAACTTAATTTTACAAAACTAGCAAAATGCCCGATGCTTACTTCAGGCGGAAAACTCTAAAATGCGATCCTGAAGGAGGTTTTAAGACAGGCCTTGAAATTCAGATGGTCTTAAAAGCCGTAAAACCATGAAATCCGGTTTTAAGGGATTTTAAGAGAAACCTCCAAAAATTTTCTGGGCTTAAGGCTTGTAGGACATTAATCCGGCAATGCCGCCTAGACCTATCACTGTTACCCCATTTAAGTTGCTACCCGAGGTGCAACCACTGGAGGGGTTTTTAGAATCGTCACCATCAACCCTTGCCCTCAGGAGACATATAATCGATAAAAATGAGGAAATTCTATTGTAAGTTAATTTTCGCGAAAGTTACCTCATCCCCTTTCAGAAATGTAAATTCCCCCTCCAGAAACTTGATAATATATTCCCTGAAGAGATTACTGTTGAGTCGCTGTTTGTCCCTATATCACTCTTGACACATTAAAAACCGCTTGCTGTTCTCCAAAAGGGAATAAATCGCAGTCAATGAGGCACGAAAATAAAAAACAATTTGATCAAAGCAACAGACTGTGCTTTATAAATTCATTAATTACTTTGCAGAAACTAAGTGTTTATCATCCGTTTCAGGAGAGCTCGCGATGCGAATGAGATACACATCGGGCCCTTTCATATGCTTATTTATTTATTTATTTTTTCCCCCTCTCGATTCGCTGTCGAGATCTTGAAGGGCAATGTGCCATACTTTAAAACCGCTGGAAGCCAATTACAAAACACGAAATATAAGCCTCATTATAGACGTATATTCGCCCAGCAAGTAAGAAAATGCTGCTTTCGTTTTTTTTTTTTTTTATAAAAACATAATAAGAGCGAAACACGTGTGCTTTCCGAGAAGGCAGGCATTCATTATTCTCGAAAGAAGTTGATGACATGATTTTTGATGGATGAACGCGAAGAACAAATAAGACGCTGAGAGTATCATCATCGAAGCAAACTGCCAAGGCGGGGTGTTGCGAACAGGCGGCGGAGAGAAGAGGTTTGTGCCTTGAAAACTAAATTAGCGAGTTTATTGAAAAAAATGCCGAAACTCTTGTTCACGGGGTTGCATTAAAAATAAAAGCGTGGAAATATGAAAAGGAATGCTTGCTTGCTTTGCACAATTTCGTTAGGGCTATTCTTCAAAAGAGTTTTATATTTTTGCTCGTGGAGTGTTGCTAGCAGATGCTCAAGATTTAATTTTGCACAGTGATAATTTTTTTTTTCCTGTTCACAAAAGAGCATTTGTTTCGTTTCGACTTTTATGGGAATGAGTATGTTCTTGCCAGCAGTGTAATGTATTTTATAATTATTTTTCAACGTATTCGCGTGGCAGTCTCCTTTATTATTAGCACTCAAGATAAATGTAAATATAAAAAAAAAATTGGAAATTGCTTGCAAGGGGTGAGGCCCGAACTTTATTTTCGGAATTTATAAACCGAACTGTGTTTATAAATTCCGAAAATGGTTTACTGCCTTCTAAAAAATTCCGACATCGTGACGAAGGGTTATTTACAATGAGTTTCCTAGATATATTTCTCTATTTTATTATTATTATTATTATTTATTTATTTATTTATTTATTTATTTATTTGTTTATTTATTTTGGAGCGTGTGTGTGTACCAGCCAACGACATAATTCATTGAAAAGGATTCGGAATTTATAAACTGAACTGTGTGTATAAATTCCGAAACTGGTTTACTACATTCTGAAAAACTCCGGCATCGAGACGAAGTGTTATTTACAATGAGTTTCCTAGATATATTTCTCTATTTTATTATTATTATTATTATTATTATTATTATTATTATTATTATTATTATTATTATTATTATTTATTTTTTTATTTTTTTATTTTGGAGTGTGTGTGTGTACCAGCCAACCACACAATTCATTGAAAAGGATTCGGAATTTATAAACCGAACTGTGTTTATAAACTCCGAAACTGGTTTAATACCTTCTGAAAAACTCCAGCATCGTGACGAAGTGTTATTTACAATTAGTTCCCTAGATATATTTCTCTATTTTATTATTATTATTATTAGTAGTAGTAGTATTAGTATTATTTATTTATTTATTTTGGAATGTGTGTGTGTGTGCCAGCCAACCACGAAATTCATTGAAAAGGATTCGGAATTTATAAACCGAACTGTGTTTATAAACTCCGAAACTGGTTTAATACCTTCTGAAAAACTCCAGCATCGAGACGAAGTGTTATTTACAATTAGTTTCCTAGATATATTTCTCTATTTTATTATTGTTATTATTAGTATTAGTATTAGTATTATTTATTTATTTATTTTGGAATGTGTGTGTGTGTGTGCCAGCCAACCACACAATTCATTGAAAAGGATTCGGAATTTATAAACCGAACTGTGTTTATAAACTCCGAAACTGGTTTAATACCTTCTGAAAAACTCCAGCATCATGACGAAGTGTTATTTACAATTAGTTTCCTAGATATATTTCTCTAGTTTATCATTATTTGAGTGTGGTCAGCGAACGGCACAATTCATTGAAAAGGATATGTTTTTATTTACTTATTTTCGACGATGTTGATTAATTCCCATTTGAATTTTTTGTCTAAAGTTCGACCAACCTTCTTTATTCTCTCAACGATACTGTTATTTCTAATGATTTCAACTGCGCATCACACTTTTATAAATAAGTTGTACCTATGAAGACTCGAACATGAAGTTAGGTCCATATGTGGTTAAAAATATAAAACAGCTCCATGAAGGCATTACACATCTTATTGTAAGACCCTAGCAAACTGGCAATCTATGAAATTAGTCATGTTTAGTAATAACAGTTAGTCTTACGGAGAAAAATAGAAGGCGCATTGAATAAGCACCTCCGTGTAGCTAATTTGAGTTACTATACATTTATCACACAAAATCATTAGGTTTGACAGCTTTCCCTGAAAGAATCATTTTAAAATGGGAAGTCAATAGAAAGCGTTTTTGGGATCGAAAAAAGAAACGTTGCATTTCTCTATAAAACGTCTTTTTATTCAGATTTTATACGATTTTTTTTTATGTTTTCCTAGGGCAAAAGATCACGTTTAAACGGAAGAAGAATTCAGTACCACATCCATCAGAATGCGCTTTTCATTGGGAAAAGGGGAATTGATGATGTGAATCAGATTCTGTAACTCTCACTTGCTACTGAAATGCATAAATTACTATAGCAGATATAGAGCTCTAACATTAAAGTAAATCAGTAACAGATGAGTAAAATGATGAGTTCTATAACCGTAAAAATTAGCTATTAGAAGGGAAAAGGGATTCTTTATCCAAAGAGCATATTTATTTTACATAAATTGCTTTCATTTCCAAACATGTAAAAGATTCTATCATGTCACCCATTCTGCTGGATTTACCGGTACTCCTTTCTCAGAGGATATTTTTGAACATCCATCTCACGTTCAAAAGCCGTCGTCTTAGTCATCACTGCAGTTTTCCCGATTCGTTCATCTCCTCTATCGTTCTCCTCTATGACGTCGGAAGTGTGGATCACGCGCAACCAACAAATGCTCTTCAAATACCACCATTAGATAGGGAGAATATACTGATTGTTCCATTTTACTTACATAGCCGTGAAAACTATATAAGCGACGTTCTGCTTTATTTGATTAAGGCTGGTAGGTTAATTTGGAAAGCTACGGTCTTCTTTTTGATCTAATGCCCTTTCTTGGATAAAGAGCCTTTCTTTTTGCAGTGTAACGTTCTCCAGTCAATCACAGAAATGAGAATCATTAAAATGTTCACAACGTTTACTACTCATATGTACAGGTCTGGTACAATACTACATAACGTAACTTTATCGACAACAGATGGACAACTCTACTTTCTCAAACCTAGAGATCCGAATTTTAAGCGGATTGCCTCCGATTATCTATCGAACAGCTTGACCTGTCCGCAGAGAGGACTTCTGATGAAACAACACCTGGCCAACGTAGAGTGTTCGCACAGGCCTTCCCGCCAGAGCACTCTGGGGGTCAGTTCGACCCTCCAACTACTCCGCTCGATCTCCCTGTGCGGCTAGAGAACAGCTGTGTCTAAATGGGTCGTAAGCCACCCCATTTTAAGTACGAGCTCGGAAGAGGGATGGAGATTTCAGGATATTACAGCGGCTAGGGTACAAGACTCTGATTTTTTCTCCGACACAGGGTGTTGTCCATAAATACATATATTTAATATATTTTTCTGACGACAATTTGCTATCCACGATGAATCTTTTAGCTACCTGTCCCCTAATAACCCTTGGGTGGGAACACCTGCCTCTCAGGCAGCTATGGTTTCTTTATTGACCACTGGGCCCCCCACCCTTCGGCCTTGGGTACTGTGAGTCTACACATGCTTCAGACGCCAGCCTTTTATGATTCAGGTAAAAATCAGATTAATCAGAGCAAAAATCAAAAATCCCAACTCAATCACTCGTTCGACTAACTAAATGTCTCTACAAAACGAACCGTAATATAACCTATGATAATTGGTTCTGATCAATAGAAGCTGGTCAAGATTTAAGGAAAAATGGTTTGACGATTGTGGCTACCATGAAATGCAATAAACCACAAACACCCTCTGAATTTCTAGTTGGTAATACCTGGAAAAGAGATATTACATCTATATTCCCCTTCCAGGTAGATGTTCCCACTAAGTGGGAAAAGAATCATGTTCCCATCAAAGGGTTAACCTGTCCTCTAACAAACGTTTTTCCCCTGATCGGAGGTGAAAACCACTTTTGCAGTGAGCACTGCAACTACAGATTACATGGAACTAGAAGAGGACCGACGATATTTGGACTTGGAATTCCATATCCTAACGACAATAAAAGCACGGCGACGTATGGGTTGGTTGTTTTATTAGAGAGCTACGGTCTGTTTTTTTGCTGCACGAGGGCTGAATTGAATGGGCCCTCCAGAATGAATTATATTCCGAGCGGATCCCATCCCAACAGCAGTTTTCGAAACTTCTACAATCTCTGGAACCAGACAGTGACGCAGCGAGCATAACTGGCGCCCGGGGCATGATACCTTTTTGGCACCCACCTTTCCGAAAAACATATAGTAACATAATATATAGAATTAGTGAAAAGGACCATTTGGTGCCCCTGTGCGAGTGGCGCCCGGGGCATGATAGACCTCCTTGCCCACCCCTCGCTACGCCACTGGAACCGAAAGCCAATCGACTTGAGACGAAAGGGAGGGTCAACGCGTAAATACTGGCACATGTGATATAGATGGAAAAAATAGATTCGATAACATTCGGTTAGAACCATTACTATCACTGGTAATTTTAAAGTTTTGCCGGTTATTAAAAGATTTGTCTTCCTACAACCACAAAATTTACTTAAAATAATTTATTTTAAATATTTACAATTTATTTATTTACTGATAGTTAAAAAGTTGTTACAGCATGATGGTGAATAACTCGTGTTTATTGGCAACACTGAAATTTAAAGTAGTACTTGAACCGTTTATATTGTTGGGGGTGTTCCTAATGCCCCCTCGTTGGAATTTTCTAACCAGGTCCATATAGGCTTCGGCCTGAAGTGTGCGGTTCCGGTTTATATACCACCAAAAGGGTCGGAGTCCGTCTTAGCTGGTTGCCACCTCAATTTTGACCGAACATCCCCAGGGGCGATATCTGGGGGGGATCATACCCTCTCCTCCCCTCTCTGACCTCATAGAGGGACTTTCCAGTCCACGGATTTAACGTGTTCATATTCGGTCTAGACATGGAGGTATTTAATAGCGCGTGCCGGGATTCGATCCGAGCACCATCAGCACCGAAACCCAGCACGCCACCACAAGGCTACCTCGGCTCTGAACCGGTTATTAGCTTTTTATCTGCCTCGTGTTTGACTGGAGAGTTTCTATAGAACAATAAATGACGGAAGTCACCTTTTGAAGCGCAGAATAACTTTGATTTTATTCCTGTATGGATTTTTCCTTTCAATTCGGTCAACATGTGTTGCAGATGAGATACTCACGAATATTTCGCTGTAAAAACCAGGGAATTTTATTATTTGGTTGAGACATCCCTATCTAGTATAAAGCACGGCTAAATAAGCTAAAATTTTATTCTACGAGTGTACAAAATATTGGCAATTGCTTCTCGGAATTACATGTGCGCTCTAGTTTTATTCTTATGTCATCAAAAATGAAATTTGAAAAGCGATAAAAAAAGAGTAAATATAGAATAAAACAACAAAAAGAATTTTACTGCGATAGGAAACTTTTTTTTAACAGAATTTTATTTTATATCTCTTTTCTCTTTTAAGTCTGTGTTTATTGTCGCAAATACCTACGTGTCTCGTCATCCAATTTCGAGATGAAAGAGAATTCGTCAGACCATCGAACGCAGATGGAAGTAGCAGAGGGAAAAAAAAATAGATTTGTCAACACCAACTTTTATGCGCATAGTTTGGGAAATTTCCATTTGATAAAGAGCAATTCGGCGACCATGAATATTTAGAATGGTGGAGGGAGCTTGAATTCGCGCAATAATTCATGAGCGGGAGAGATGTTTTATAGTACTTTTTAATCTTTTTTTTTGGTGATGTTGCGAAAAAGTGAGAATACTCGAACACCTTCCGGCAGTTTTCTGTATGTTTTCTTTCTTTAGGCTATTTGCTCGTAGAAATTTACATTTGGGAATGGAAAGATAACAAAAATAAGAAACAGCGCCGCTAATATATATTTGCTATCTTTTCTTTTTCTTTTTCTCTCTCTGTAATATACGCACGCTCTTAGACACATTTATATTTGCTTGTATAGATAAATTAATCAGAAGCGCTCAGACATAAATTTATCCCATCCGTTTCTACGCTGCAAGCCATTTTGGTATCAGTGCGTTATCCCATTGGAGGAGGAGGAGGAAATCTGTTTAAAAGAAATCGGACATAAATTTTAGAAATTGCATCAGGTCGTGTTGCATTATCCGTGGTTTGTTATTTTTCGATGTACAATCCGTTATTTTCCTTTGACACGTTATTGATCGGTCGCGAGTTGGGTCATGTTTCCATGCGTAAACGCTTCTATCGAGTTGACTCGTGTTTGCACATCCATCTACTTATGCAATTATTAAAGCCCAGAGTGGTGCAGGTTTTTATTATAGCATTGCTGATCGTATTGTGTTAAATAGAGTATATACTATGGTGATATTGTTTTTCCGGATTTTTCACATTGTAAAGGTACTGGGGTTATCAAAAATTGCCAATTATTTAACCTTTTCCTTACGAGGTGGGATAGCATGTATCCCAAGAATACGGGCCCTATAATGAATGAATGAATATATATATATATTAAATAAAAACATTTTTAAACCTGACAACACCAGCACAATTCATCAACCTGAAAGATGAAGAATATAAATGACCGGGGGGAGTTGTGACCCCCAACACTCCGGTTAAACATCGCTCCTTGCTTTATTTTTGACTTTACGTCAGGTTGCAGATGAAGAATGACTTCCGGGAGTGTTACCTAGGTACAAAACATGTTTAACCGGAGTGTTGGGGGTCACAACTCCCCCCGGTCATTTATATTCTTCATCTTTCAGGTTGATGAATTGTGCTGGTGTTGTCAGGTTTAAAAATGTTTTTATTTAATATATAGCAGCTTACGGTTGAGCAGCGTAGCGCCATAGTAAGATTGCCGTTGTTCATTGGTTTGATTTCTGGTTGTACTTTTGTAGACATATATATATATATATATATATATATATATATATATATATATATATATATATATATATATATATGAAACAATAACATTTCACTTTCATTAAATAAAACGCCTATTCGAAATCCTTTCATTTTATCTCAATAAAGTATCGTCCCTTAATCCAAAGTTTGATCTAGAGATAAACTAAGTAATCGATTATACTTTCCCCTAATCCACGTCTAGATAGAGGATCTTATATAACATAGAATGTTCCAGGCGTCTGACGCAATATCAGTTCATATGACGTGTGAGGTCAGATGTCTTGAACAGGCCAATTAGAAGTTTAATACACCCGTACTTCGAGCGAGAGATTAGCGTGTTTTGACTTTTTGTGTGTTCGGTCACGATGCTGTCAAGATGTAATTTTTTGGGCGTTCTTTTGTCTTGTATGTGATGACCCGGCAAACTCCGGAATAAGTACTTTATAAAAATGTATCTTCCGATAATTCAGTGCCGCCCAACTGTTTAGCCACTAAATGATGTCCAGCAAGAAAGTATTTCTAAAAAATAAAGGACTATGTGACAAACTATGTGGATGCCTGTGTTTTTCGACTGGACTCTCTGCCCAAGCCTTTCCTAGCCACTCCCCACGACTTTTTGGTGTGTTTTCGAGGTCTCCTTCCTGTTATCCAACATCTTGTATGAAAATTATTACTTACACTTACACACACACACACACACACACACACACACACACACACATATATATATATATATATATATATATATATATATATATACTAGCTGAAAACCCGTACTTCGCTACGGAGTACATTCAAATTAAATACAATGGTCAATGTATGCAATTCATGCCAAATATATATATATATATATATATATATATATATATATATATATATATATATATATATATATATATATATATATATATATATATATATATATTATATGATAAATACGACGATCAATGTATACAATTATTGATGTAAAATATATATATATATATATATATATATATATATATATATGATAAATACGACGATCAATGTATACAATTATTGATGTAAAATATATATATATATAAGAAAATCGTAAAGGATAATTTTATAGATAGAATAATGTAGAAGAAAATATTCAAATTAAATCTAATATAAAGAATACTAAAGAATATAGTACAGTTAATATAGTAGTTTGTAGAACATTTCTTTTACTGTATTTTAATATTTTTTTGGATAATGTCCAATCGTCTGCCGCATTAGCAAGGAAAAAAAATATTTTTTGTTTATTTAGTTGTTATGCACGTGACGATAAATTTATAATATTAGTACCAGAAAAAGAAATCACGTTATCAGCATTTAATAAATTAAATTCTAAAATTTAATCTTTAAAAAGTCACCAAAAATCAGGAAATGGAGGTAAAGATTCGAAAAAAAATTTCATTTTAAAGGAATTTTTATGATCTTTCTCGCGATATAAATTTTATAACCCTCAAAGTATTATTTAAAATGCAAACGTAAAAAAAGTTTAAAAAACAGCTTAAAAATTTAATCTAAAAAAATCTAAGAAGAATTTTTGAAAAATCTTTCTTAGTGCACCCCTACACTATTAGAAGAATCGCCATGCAAAGTTTCAGCCCTTTAAGTCCAGCGGTTTGATCTGTGCGTTGTATGTCAGTCAGTCAGTCAGTCAGTGAATGAATGAGTCAGTTACGGAACTGTTTTATATATATAGATATATATTATTTATCATAAACTGGGAAATTCGACTTCCCTGCCCAGTCTATTCGGATAGCGCCCCGAACTATGGCTAATTGCTAGCCACCCTGTTCCCTCAGAAATCACTGAGAATACGCTGGATTAATGAACGTAAAAAGCACATTTATTCATTTAGCGTATTTACAAACTATATGCATGAACTCCTTGAGTTTAGCACCTCCAGTGCATTCATGGCTTCCAGCCAAATCAATAATTCACACCTGTAAGGCACTCCGGCCAAAAATCACAATCCCTTTCCATGTGGCTCTCCGGCACACGCAATCCGCTGGTCCGAGATAAAGTCGACCTCCGTCCACACCGGACCCCTGTCCTTCTCTGTCTCCCACTGGCCTGCACAGACGATCCACCAGTCCAAACCGGTTCTCCTTCCTCTGCATACCTTCGGAACATCAGCTCGTCCAGAAACCACTTGCCCTCCAGTCCTGGTTGTCATCTGTTTACTAGACAGCTGACACGCCTCTTGATTGATGGACCTGGAATCGCCTCTAGTAAACATTCAAAACTGTAAAGAAACTTCACCATATTTTCATGTATAATACCGGGGGTTAAGTAGAGAGTCCGCCGCCATTACAATATATATATATATATATATATATATATATATATATATATATATATATATATATATATATATATATATATATATATTACCCTCTTAATGACCGTTCTTACAAAGGGGGTATGAAATTTCCCGTTCTAAAGAGTGAATCAGAAAAATGGGCCCCGTAAGGTAAAGGTTAAGGAGGAAAAACATTTTAGTAAATAATAGGGAAATCATATTTTGATTATCCATATGAAGCCCCTGAGATGTTTAGAGTTGCAGGCTGATAATTAATTCGAAGGATAGTAATGATAAAGGGAAGAAAGAAGAAAACGTTTGTAGTAAAATCTGATTACAAAAGTGACAGTGTTTGTGTTTGGTAGAATAAACAGAAAATGACACTTCAACAATTTGAAAGACTGGAGAGGTATTTCAAAAATAATTTTAGAACTTAGAAATCCGCAGAGAATTAGTGAAATAATGAAATCAGTTTTTGATGATGATGATTTTATCTGACTGTTTCAAATTCAAATTACCTTAAGAAAGAAAAATGGTACATAACATTTTCTGTAAGTTGCAATATACGGAAGTTAACAATACGGAGAAAAGTACGGAAAAAACCCTCCTTGGTTTATTAAGCTTTTATGGAAGAAACTAGTAAAACCTATAGGATAAATTATTGTTCAGTTGATCAAGAAACTCCTAAAATGTCCGTAGAGTATAATCAAAATAAGGGTCGGAGAAATCCGAACGTTTCATCATTTTAACGATAATCCTCAAATTCCAATCTCATGCAGACAGACTTCATGAAGTGATGCAATTTTTTGATTTATTTAATCCAAAACTTCAGCCACAGCTGATGAAACGCGTTAGGTTTAGCTTAAAATCACCAAAACAAATTGTAAATAAACGAAGTGTTAATTAGGAGACTTTTTAAAAATATCGGTCAAAGTAGACAAACATTGACTTTTATAATCACTTTCTTCTTTCAGTTATACGTTAATTATTATTTATGATATATTTTGTAACATATTTTTTAAAGACATGCACTAAAGATAATGAGACTATCTATCTTCTTGGTAAACATAAAAAAAAAAACTTAAATTCGACAACTGCACAAAACAAATTAAGTTCCATTCGTATGTACTGAAAGCTTTATTTAACGTGAAACAACGTTTTGTTCCCTTCCTTTTAACTCTTATTAAACAAGCTTTGAATCGAACATTGGATACCCAATAATTGCCTTAAAATTAATCTCATTCTTCGATGAAACTCGTTATGAATATTATATGTCTCATTATTTAAACACTTCTCTCTTTCAGATAAAAATCGGCTTCACCCGAAGAACATTCTTTCGTTTTCCATTCTCTGCTTACGACCGAGAAGATTTAATTAACTGGAAAGACCACAATATTAAATTGTTAGAATTTCATTATTAATGTTTCTCCACACGCAATGCAATTATAACTGTCCGTTATGCAAAAGCCAAGATGGGCGATGACTTAATTTCACACTAGCAGCGGCGAGAAAACAAATAAGTTGAAAAAAAAAAAAGGCAGAGCTCGAGAGCTTTTGTTGTCACAACAAATATCTGGAACTTAATTTCTTTTTCTTTTTTTATCACTTGTGACTTAAGTCGCATGAAGTTTTATTATGGGACTCTGTCAACTTTATGAAAGTATTATATGTACAATGGCTAGGAATGTACCAGGGGAAAAGCGTGTTTAGCTCAAATCCTTAAAAGATTAAAATATTTACGATTATATGCCTCTGTTAGAGTGCATCTGCACATTTTTTCTAAATGTTTAGGAGAATTAGTTTCTGTATTACGAAGCCAAATAGTCTATAAGAAAAGGACTGTTTTACCGATCTTTTAGAGAATGTTTTATAGATTTGCTAATTTTCTGATGTCGCATAGATCATTTATTCCTCTCTCACTATCTATATACAGGGTGATTTTTTTAAAACTGACACTACTGAGAGCCACCTGTAGCGCGATCTATCAGCCGGAATTCCACCAAAATTGATAGAGGGACTAAGGATTACATGGGAAAAAGTTTCCATAAAAAATAAAAAATTCAAAAAGTTCCAAAAATCGCCGATAGGGGACGATATGGCGCTGTTGTTGTCGGCGCACCCAAGAATTTGCATAAAAGGTCAATAAAACATCAAAATGCTAATAAATGGCTACGTAGTGGACAGCAGCACCAGTATTTTGGGATGCTGTCCAAAATTTTGGGCTGCTTATGATTTTTTTATAATTTTTTTTAACATTAATTGCATACATTGACCGTTGTATTTAATTTGAATGTATTCTGTAGCGAAGTACGGGTATTCACCTAGTTACTCATATAAAACTGATATTTTCAACCCACATAACATAATGACTCTTTTGTATTCATTGTTAATTAATTGACTAACTGGAGCTCTACTTTGCTAGTAAAAAAACTTATTTAATATCATTCAGATTTCAAGTTCATCCTTTTACACGCGCAACATCAATATTGTCTCTAAATTGTAGCTGATAATTAAATGCAGTCATTAAATACTGTTTCTAAACAGTAGCTGATAATTATATAGAAATTCTGCGTGTGTAAGAATATTTTAAATTCATGCCTCAACTAAAAATTATTTTAAAAATTTTACGATTTTTTTTGTGTCTTGAAGATGTTAATGACCGACCTTTAAAAAAAGTACCATTATTTTATCAACACAAAAGGCGATTTACTAAAATGTCACTCAGACTATTAAGAAATGAAATATATATGGTAAATTGTGTCACATTGTTTCTGATCTGTTTTGAGTTATGTTGCCAGCATTTAATACAAATAAAATTTACTTTCCAAGAATTTTTTTTAGTCATAAAAATCTACAGTATAGTGTTAAAACATTAATAATTCATAAGGTAAGCATCATGTATCCTGTGTCAAAAGTTTCATCATCATATGAGTTACAGATAATTAAAGTGAAAAAAATGTTAGATCGTGCTGAATCCAGTATCTGCTAATAAAGAAAATCCCCTTGACATCTTAAGACGGAATTTCCATCATAAGAAGCATTTCTATAGAAATGACTCTGAAGACATTCCTCCAATTTAAAAAAAAAAGAATTATATTGAATGTATTCCCAATAAATATTATTATAAAGCTGGTCTTTATTGGAAGATAAATAAGGCCTTTATATAAACTTACCATGTTCTATTCGAAATTTATAGGGACTGATTAACATCTCCATGAACCACGAACAAATGTTTTGTCTTTTTTATTGACTAGTTCAATTCTCCAAATCTTCCACTTCAAGCTGGTTGCGATATCAAATTCAGGCAACTAAGAGCATTTAACATTGTTTTTCTTGTATGCAAAAGCACTTTAGATTAAATGCTCTTAGAGGAGATTAGACTGAAGAAAAGAACACTGCAGTTATTATCACAGCCAATGTAAACATATTATGTGAAATTTAATGCAGTACAATCACATATCACTTTTTCTTTTGAAAGGTTTTATGTCTGAATAGATCATTTAAAGCCAGTACAATGAATCTTGTCAATTTTGCAACAAGTCTTCGCTATTTTCTATCTAAGCAAGCGGTACTCAACCTGTGGTTGCCTTTGAAGCATGTACTGGACTGTTCAGGAGTACGCAGAAAATTGTTAGTAATAGTAGTAAAACCAGTTTCTTCTAATAAAAAAAATTAAAAAGGTATTCCGAAATTTTTTCTAGAATTACCATAAAACTCCAGCCTAGAATAACCATCTGTAACCGAAGCGAGATAAATTTTGAACTTCTGCGTAGATTTTTTGAGCTGATTAACGTCACTACCCCTCTGCTTCCAAAACTTGCACACTAGTAATTGATGAACTACACAACGGTAAACAAACGCTCTCGTTGATTTAAATATATTATAATGGAATTTAAAATTCCCTAATATATATATATATATATATATATATATATATATATATATATATATATATATTAAATTCTCATTGCAATTTTACTCTTGATCTATATGATAAAAGATCAGCTTATGACGTTAATATTGTTAAATTTCAAAATTACTCAACATGCTTACACAAATCTGTATTTAATACTATTATTATAAATCAGCTAGTAAGAATAAATAGGCTTTGTTCTAAGGACAATAGGTATAAGAATATTATAGAATTGTTAGTAGTGCTGAAACGTAATTATTACCCTGATAGTCTTTCTTAGCACATAATTGGTTGTTGTAGATTTACTGAATAGCATGTTCTGTTGCTATTAATTAGTAATACTAAACTAAAACTTTAATTAAAGTAAATAGCTACTAAAAAATAAAATAATAAATAATAAATAACAACTAGTGTAATAATAATAATAAATAATAAATAATAATAATAATAACTCTTAGCCATAATAAATGTCTAAGTTAACTTAGGTAATATTGTCCTATAACACAGTATCCTTAGTAAGTCTGCTTCTGTGTTTCCATTTGCTCCATGGTTGCAAGATTTGTGACGTCAGTCTTCTTGCGGTTTCCTTTACTTAACTTCCACTCTGTCTAGCGTCAGGCTTGGTGTCCTATGTTTAAGCAACTGTTTATTCACTTCTTCTGTATCTTATGGATTGTACGGTGTCTAAGAATGTTTATTGCTAAGATCATACTTATCAGAAACAATCCATTGGTTTTTAGACAGTATCGGCACCGCTGATGAAGAGATGCTGTCAAAAACCTATTTATCACTTATCTTTTCATGTTTTTAGTTCCTGGCTGCAGTAGTTTTGAGCATATACTGGTTTTTCCCTTTCAACTTTGTCTTATATATATATATATATATATATATATATATATATATATATATATATATATATATATATATATATATATATATGCGCGTGTGTGTGTGTATCTTAATTTTAATCACTTTGTTACACTACAGCTATAGCTTTATCTGTCTATACAAGGGTTACGCCAGTTACATACACTTTTCCATAGGGCATGTGAGGTATAAAAACTTGAGCACCTCTGATCTAAGCCGTTGCAATGTGAAAACGTATTTGTTGCGTGTCGCTATGCTTTCATTGGAATAACTCTGTCCATCACCATGCTCTGAATAAAAATGTTACAAGGACTCTGCCCTTTTTTCCTCGGCTCGTGAAGCTTTCTATCTGTTTAACACGCACACACACACACTAACGACAGAGTAATTATGTGATTAAATAAATATTTTTAACTATAATAATTTTTTTTCCTGTGTGAGTGGACCTACACTCTTATATATACCTATACCTATATATATATATATATATGTGTGTGTGTGTGTGTGTATGTGTAAGTAAGTAATTAATATATATATATATATATATATATATATATATATATATATTAATTACTTACTTACACATACACACACACACACACACACACACACACACATATATATATATATATATATATATATATATATATATATATATATATATATATATACACAGTGCGTCAAATAAGTTTTAAGACTCGTCTCAGAGCTCAGGTTGTAATGGTGCTGTGAGTGTAAATGTGCATGTGTCATAACGTCCATCGTCTTCTGGTACACTGTCAACAAGTTGAGCGCATTTCTTTAAGTAGTTGAGAGAAGGCGAGCATTTATTGCAGAAGTGAATTTTTTTCATGTTGATTTTTTAAGATGGAGCAAAGAGCTGTAATTAAATTTAACGTAAAACTTGGTAAAAGTGCTTCGGAAACATACCAACTCATGAAACAAGTTTACAGTGACTGTTATTTAAGTAGATCAAATGTTTTTGTGGGGCACAAACGTTTTTTTTGGACGGAAGAGATACGGTAGAAGATGATCAGCGTAGTGGAAGATCAATTTCATCTAAGACACCTGAAGTTATTGAGAAAGTACGAAATTTCGTAACAAACGATCGCTGTGCATGACTGAGAATGATGGAAGACTCTTTAAACATCAACAAAGAAACAATTCGAACCATCCTGCATGAAGATTTGGGAAAAACAAAAGTGTGTGCTAAATTTGTTCCACACACTTTAACCCCTGAAAAAAAAGGAATGAGAAGTCCACATTGTAGAGACATCGTTTCAGCGGCTGAAATCGATCCAAACTTCTTGAAGTCCATTGTTACAGGTGATGAAACCTGGTGTTTCCAATATGATCCTGAAACAAAGCGACAAAGTGCGGAATGGAAGTCACCAAATTCAACGGAAGCCCAAAAAGCAAGAAAATTTCCATCCAAAATCAAAAAATTGTCATTACATTCTTCGATATTAAAGGTATTATCCACAAAGAATTTGTTCCAACTGGACAAACAATTACAGGTCAATACTACTTAGCTGTTTCAAAGCGTTTGATGGCCAGAATTCGTCGCATTCGTCCAGACTACACAAGGACTGAAAGCAGTTGGTGTTTGTTACACGACAATGCACCCTGTCACACCTCCCTTATTGTTTGTCGACTTTTGGCAAAAAATAATGTCTGCGTGTTGAACCATCCACCGTATTCACCTGGTTTAGCACCCTGTGACTACTCCTTATTCCCAAAACTTAAAATGAAGTTAAAAGGGTGTTATTTTGAGGATATTTCGACCATACAAGAAGCATCGACAATATGGATATATATCTTTGGAGGCCATTCCACAAAGTGATTTACAACAGGCGTTCGATTCATTAATAAATCGCTGTAAAAAGTGCATTGAAGCCACAGGGGTCCTATTTTGAATAAAAAACCAAAACAGGTATTAATTTCTTGTTTCCATTTCTTTTTACAGACCCAGTCTTAAAACTTATTTGACGCACTGTGTATATAAGTATATGTGTATGTGTGTGTGTATAAGTTAAATTACTAGAGCCTGCTTGATTTTTTAAAAAATATAATCAGCGAGACTTATTATATTTTACTGAAAATAATTATACAACAATAATAAATAAATGCAAACTTAAGCCTCTTTTTAAGAAAACTGGGGAGGGTGGGGAATGCTCCTCGTCATAAGTTTAGCTGAGATGGTAAATTATTTGATAGAATATGTTATTTGATTTTATATTTTGTATCAGAATAATGGGGATAAAAGTTCGTTCTTCAAAAGATATTATTATAGTGTTGCACTGGGAATATTTTTTTAAAGGTCGTTGTTGGTATTCTGTTCGCATTATGTTAAAATTATTTCCTCTTCGGCGATCATAAAAAATCTGAAGTGTTCTAATCATATATACTATTTTACGAATAAAAACTGTTAGCTCTCTAATGGTATATTTTAGGAATGTAAATTTAATTTTCATTAAATATTGGCACTTATAATGTACTATGTTAGTCTAATCTTTTACAAATGACTGTATGCATATTTTAAGACATATTTGGTGCATATGTAAATCAATATACTATACATACATACATATATATATATATATATATATATATATATATATATATATATATATATATATATATATATATATATATATATATATATATATATATATATATACAGTCGAACCTCCATATATCGAACTTCCCTATATCAAAATTTTCTATATATCGAACTCTTAGCAAATCTCCATTTTCATTACATAGAAAAACTGTTTCCATATATCGAAAAAATCTCTATATATCGAAATTTTTTTTCAAGACATATTGGGAGATTTCATTCTAGTTTAGAATAAAATCTCCCAATTTTTGGCATTTGAAACAATACGTCGTAGACTTCAATTCGCAAAAATGTCCCTAATGAAGTTTTTAGTGGACTGAATAAATGCGAACATTTCTTTGATGAATTTTCTGCAAAACTGGCTGTTCAGCAAGATATTCGTAGTATTTTTTAAAAAATTGTAACTGTGATCATTGTAACCACTGTCTGGATTATTGTTTTTTAAAGGGTATGTAGTACTCAATAAATCTTTCATATTAATTCATTTTTTTGTTATCAACTTTCATTTAATGTGATTCGCATATAAATTGGAAATGGAGGTTCGTATGTGAAACTCCATTATGAGTTTTAGGAGAATTGTGATAAAACTAAGATCATGTTTTTAGTTATTAACTTTCATTTAATGTGATTCGCATATAAATTGGAAATGGAGTTTCGTATACGAAAATTAGCTTTAATTTTAATGTTTTAGGAGAATTATGATAAAACTAAGATCAATTCTATATATCGAAATTTTTATATATCGAATTTTTTTCCTGCACTTTGCTACTTCGATATATGGAGGTTCGACTGTATACATATATATATATATATATATATATATATATATATATATATATATATATATATATATATATAGAGAGAGAGAGAGAGAGAGAGAGAGAGAGAGAGACATATGCTCGGAAGGAAATAGGAAGGAACATGTTAAATCATTAAAGAAATGGCTTTTTAAAAACTTATCCTGATAGGTTTATCGTTAAAGTACACTGCTCAAAACAATTAGGGGAGTACATGGTTTTAACGAAATTACGCAAATACTTACACCGATAAGTAACATAAAACAAATCATCCATAATTTAAAGCCTAGCAGGAAACAGAAGAAGAAAACTTCATATGCAAATCAAAGTTCATGACGTCAAAAGCCAGAAAAAGAACATAAGGGCGGAAATCGGGATGTTGCAGAAACGTCTGTTTCACTGCCTTAACTGTGAAATTCGATTGCTCAGTTATTCTTTTTGAGAAAAGGTGACTTGAAAATGTCTCAACAACGTGATTTACCGGAATTCATGGCATGGCATATTATAGGCAGACTTGAATCAAGGCAAACACAACGTAGTGGCGCGGACGCTGGTGGAGTCGCCAGAAGTGTCGTTGCAAGGCTGTGGAATCGATTCCAAGAAACAGGGAATGTTAGACGTCAACCAGGGCAAGGTCGGCCACGCGCCACTACAGTAACTGATGACCGGTATATACTGTTAACAGCTCATCGAAACAGAACAGACAATGCTACTCAGCTGCAAAGACAGTTGCTCTTGCCAACAGGATGAAGGGTGACCAGCCAAACAGTACGTAATAGGCTTCATCAGGGAGGTCTCTATGCACGTAGGCCAATGGTCTGCATTCCGTTGACCTCACGCCACCGTGCGGCCCGAAGAAGATGTGCTGCTGAACATCGAGATTGGGAGCAACATGATTGAAGCCAAGTGCTGTTTACAGACGAGTCCCGATTCAGTTTGGAGTGTGACACCCGACGTATTTTGGTATGGAGGGAAAGGGGCACTCGAAATAACCCCACATTCGTTCGTGAAAGGTCACAATACAGACGAGCTGGTTTTATGGTATGGGGTGGAATCAGCATAGGTGGACGTACGGACCTGCATATCATTCGGAATGGCACTTTGAAGGCCCGAAGGTATGCAGACGAGATACTGAGACCTCATGTCATACCTTACGCTGCAGCCATTGGAGATTCCTTTGTTTTCCAGCATGATAATGCCAGACCGCATACAGCTCGTCTTGTGGAGAACATGCTTGAAGCTGAAACAATACAGCGTATGGAATGGCCAGCGTGCTCTCCTGACCTGAATCCAATCGAGCATGTTTGGGACATGCTCGGACGACGCATTGCTGCGAGACCAAGGCCTCCTTTTACTCTCCGATTCTTGGAGATTGCACTTCTTGAGGAGTGGAACAGTATTCCCCAAAGTCTTATCGATAACATCATCGCATCCATGCAAAACAGGTGTGCAGCAGTCTTAGCTGTTCGAGGAGACCACGCGCCATATTAAAAATCTTGCATCATTTCTAAACAATACTTTTTATTATCGTTTACATGTAACCAAATTGTTGCCCTAAATCATCTTTTCATGTTTTTTCCATATTTTCAAAGAATTAAAGCTTAATTACAATTTTTTTACGTCTTTTTTTCTGTATTGCGCATTGATACGCGTGTACTATCCATTTTATGCCAATACGTGGCTGTCTCGCATGATTTTCTTAACTTCTTTGCTTGCTCCCCTAATTTTTTTGAGCAGTGTATATATATATATATATATATATATATATATATATATATATATATATATATATATATATATATATATATATATATATATATATATATATATATATATATATATATATATACATATATATAAAACTCATGGCACAACAGTCCGAATTGCTTTTCAGTACTGTGGAGAAAGGCCAGCGGTACCCATCTCCGTTTTCATGACTGTGGGCTTGGGGTGCCATACAACATATGTCTCGGTCAGGTGGTCAACCTGACGCGGGACCCCATAGTTAGTTCCCAAGCATGCTTGGTCCTCATTTTATCTCCCCATGCAAGGGATGAAAGGCATAAGTCGACCTTGCCCAGTCGCAGGGCCGAACCCTGGACCTGTGGTGTGGCACCTTAACCACTACGCCAGTGTGTATATATATATATATAATATATATATATATATATATATATATATATATATATATATATATATATATATATGGGAGCGAGTTACTTTCGGCCGTTAGAGGGCCTCTCACCACTCCCTGTTTGAAGACGAAATACGCCAGTTGGAAGTACGCTCTCGCGGAGGAGAGATCGCTTAACTCGAGTAGGAGCCAAGAAACCTCATTCCATTATATGTTTAAGTATCTTGCATCGTGATAAAATAAATTCTGTGAGTGTGGACGAAGGCGTCGTTCCTCAGTTCAAACACCCCCCCCCCCCCACACACACACACATATATATATATATATATATATATATATATATATATATGTGTGTGTGTGTGTGTGTGTGTGTGTGTGTGTGTGTGTGTGTGTGTGTATGTATAAGTATTAAAATTTGTTTATACACTATTTCTGTAACATACATTAAAAGTGCCGTTATTTATTAAAATAAATAATGAATAAATTATATTTAATTGATGAATTGATAAAGGATATTTAATGAAAATGAAGTTTACATGTATAAAATGTACCATTATAAAGTAAACAGTTCTTTATTCATAAAATACTTCTTATTAGAACACTTTAGGTTTTTTATTATCGCCGACAACGAAAGAATTTAGACACAATAAGACAGAGCATCAAAAAATATTCTTAGTATAACACTGTAATAATTTCTTTCGAAGAACAAACTTTTATAAGCGAACGCTTTATACCCATTATTCTGATACAGAATATAAAAGCAAAGCAATATCAAATAATTTATCATCTGAGCTAAACTTATTATGAAAAGCCGTATTTTTTCCCCCCCAGAGTTTTCTCTTTAAAAAAAAAGAGTTCAAAATTACATTTATTCATTTTTGTTGTAATTCTTTTCAGTAAAACCTAATAAAAGTCTCGCAGATAACATTTTGTTAAAAAAAACAAGCAGGCGCAAGCAATTTAACTTTCACGCAGAAAACGCTATTACACTCTCCTAGATTTTTTTCCGTCTTCTTCTTCTCTTTTTACTTATAGAAAACAACATGTCTCATTTATTAACAGAGATTAAAGAGAACTTGAAAAAAAGGGGGGTTCTGCTATAACTATAATTAGATTCACTGGATATGTGTTTTAAAATTAATAAAATTATGCGTAAAGTAAGTTTGTTAAAAGAGGGATTTCTATTTTCTTTTATTAATTTAGAAATAAATTTTCATATCCCTTCCGAATATGGAGAAGATTGTATCAGTGGTTTAAGAATTTAAAAAAAAAATATTTGGAAAGAAAAGATATTGAGTGGAAAAAGTTTTAAGATAACATCTTTTAAATGTACTTTGAATAAACCTTTGGAAAATTAATAACGTCTTTTTTTTAAAAAAAATAAATACTGTTTTGATTTACCTTTTGCCTTTTATAGTTTTTGACAGTTATAAAATTTATTTCTTGTTTTCGTAGCAAAATAAAAATATTCACAAACAATTAGTATCTTTTAATAAAATATGCAAGGAATAAATGTGATTTCTTTTTAACTGTTACAGGCATACATGTAGGAACAATGTGATTCCATTTAAGAAAATATTCTTTTAAATAAATGTTTTTTGTAGAACCTTTAGTTTGAACAACGATCTTTGCTCAGTAATGAAATTCTATATTACGAAAAAAAAAATTGAAAAACAAAAGGTTTTTGATTACTAAGAATTTGTAATCTTATATAACCATTTCGAGATTTCCTTTCTCTTTGTTATACATGTTTATATTTATATAATATATATGTGCATAAAATATTTATATATTATATATGTGTGTGTTTTGTCAGATTACATTTTTTGAGTATTTTTTTCTAACTTTTCAATTTTTAGCTCGTTAATTTATGAGACCAATTATTAATTTATAAACTCATTTTACTTTATCCGAAAGGAATTACTAACACATTTCATGTTTCAGTGTGCTTTATTTTGATAGTTGCTTCATAAATTTTTTTCCAACACTTTCATAATTGATTCTAGAATTTTATTAACTTAATATCTTTTAACGAAATATCATTTGGAAGTAAGCTTTCAGTTGAACTTCAATAAATCACTTCAATAAGTCTTTTCAGTATATACTACTTATACTTTATCCGACACACAGACAAACCACATATATATATATGTATATATATATGTATACACTTATGTATATATACATATACATATATATATATATATATATATATATATATATATATATATATATATATATATATATATATATATATATATATATATGTGTGTGTGTGTGTGTGTGTGTGTGTGTGTGTGTGTGTGTGTATACACACACGGTGAAACCTCGTTGTATCAAACCTCAAGGGGAAGAAAATTTCGAATGATCGAGGATTTCGATATACCGAGGTTCGATTTATAGTGTTAGCCAGGTTCAAGGGGAATGGAAAAACTTCGATTTGTCAAGGGATTCGATTTTATCGAAGTTCTACTGTATGTATGTATGTATGCATGTATGTCTATCTTCTGCTCATGCATAAGCTATGACTGGAAGATGTTATATAAAAAACTACAAGTAAGGGCATAATTCTTCTCACAATCTGTTTTAAACAGTTTTAGAACACTTAAAGAACATATATACACGAGCAACTCCAAAAGTAGAAATATTTTGTACACATATATGAGCTTCTATAAATTATGATATTCATTGACGTACATTAAACTATGCCATACTGCAAGTAGGTGTAGACAGAGCTCGAGTTTGACTCATAAAACTGAAAGCCAAATTTTAAAATATGTGAGCTAATTTTCTGAGCAAATCAGCATTGTATCTTAAGCTTTGTGTATTAAATTTAGTTTAGGAAATATAATTTCAATAAAGAAAAAATTAGCAAACATCGATAATTTACTAAGATTCTAGAACATTGGATATGTTCTAGAATCTTTGTAATTTCCGCATGGAATATTTATGCTCATAGAACAAATACTGATATTGTTGACTATGTATAAAAAGAAACTCTTCATACGTTACAGAATTGGCAATATTTTAAAAATTACCTTACATAATACTTAATGAAGTATAATCTATGTAAAAGTTTTGTCACAATTTTTTAGGTCTGTTTAATTTTGGAGCCATACTTAAGGGCACTTTCATTAGATTCTATAAATTGCAATATTCATCGATGTAAATGAAACTGCGCTATCCTGAAAAGAGACGATCACAGAGCTAGCGCTTGGCGTGTAAAACTAAAAGTTAAATTTTAAAAAATGCGAATCAATTTTCAGAGTGAATCAGTGTTATATTTTAAGTAAGTTCGCCAATTTAAGTTACCTTATATTTTAAGATTAGACATAAAGAACAAATTTCATACCGTAATTCTACACTGTATCTAATATTCGAAATAAAAACTATATTCTTTCTTTTGTACTTTGTAAAATGTGTAACACACTAAATATAATATACGGTAAAGATTTATTAATTCATGGAATTACAAGAAAAGGTTTCAAAGTGACATGAAAATTTATTGAATAGTCTATAGATTTAGATTACATTAGCAAAAAAGCAAATGGAAATAGTACCTAGAGCTTCAAGAGCTTCAAGAAGAGTAGTGGTAACTACAATACATGGGCCGGCCCTCCACTGTAGGATGATATAGCAATGCATAAAACTTCAGTGATCGATAAAAAACGAAAGTAGGAAGGAAAATAGAGGGTGGGGAAAACAAAAAGCTTCGATAGTACAAGTTAAGCTAAAACATGGGGGAACAAGTAATATATATAAAAAAAAATTTAAAGTCAATTCCTACTTAGTTCAACAAAGAAAAATTTGTATGTGAACTAATAGTAGGAATCGAAAAAAGGATTGCCTGCCAGAACCTTGCCTACTGTGCGAGATTAGGAGGTGGGGGGGGGGGGAAGAGAGAGAAAAAGTTTGTCAGGTTGGGGATTCGATCTCGCAACCTACAGGACGGGAGAAGCCCGCGATACCGCAGTGCTACCGTTTACACAGTAACAAGAGGGAAATTACTATTCAAGAGCAAGAGACGCTCTAGATCTAAAACTAAAATTGATTAATTAAATTTAATTAATGAATTAATATTTGAAAAAAACTGTATTAACATCAAGTGTCATCCACTACAAGTTTAAAAAAATGTATTTGAACTTGAGTGGATGAATAAAAAGTACTTTTATTAACGATTGAAAATTTGAACAAGATATATATAGAGAGAGTGTGAACTAATAGTGGGAATTGAAAAAAGAGACTGAATAGTACCTAGACAATAAAAGCACAAATGTATATATATCTATCGAAATGTATGTGATTACTACAAAAGCAAGTCACTAAAAATCTTTCTTTTTCCAATACGGCAGGCAGATTTTCTCCAAAGAAATTAAAAAGTCGTGGTTAGATGAAATTTCAAAATTATAAATTGCTTACGGGATATATTGACTTTTGTGAAGGCCAACTATAGTGACATGTTAGGGCGTGGTGGCCCAGTTAGCAAAGGCAGCGAGCCAGTGATCTGAACGTCTCTGGTTCGTTGCCCGTCGCTGACAAATCCACCGCCGTGTACACTAATGGCAGATGGTGCAATCTATAGTGGCTGCAATGTCTTCCAAGTTCTCAAATTTACGTCTGGAGGTGCAGGGTCAAGTGTACCGGTCTCACCATTTGACTCGGTTCTAAATTACGGGACCGGCTTGTAGAGGGTAATGCTGGCCACCTATACGGTGCCCCCTTAAATGAATGGCCAACAGTCTCGCGGTGTACACACAGGTGAATGTCTAGCGACAAGTGCCTCAGCGTTCGGGGAAAAAAAAAAAAACTATAGTGACAGTTCAAAAGATACAGGTGTACTGGATTTTAAGAGTGAAATTTGACTCACCCCTTAAGAACTGCTATTTAATTTCCTTTGTTTTTTAAATGCAAATTTACATGGCAAATGTGAGTCAAGAGCGAGCTGTGTGTACATGACTTTGTACGTTTTTAAGAAACGCTACATGTACTCTATGGTTCATGTAGCTACTGTAATAGTCTACAGTCTAGATTTCATTATTGATTAAAGTTTCAGCTTCCGCGTGAAAGAATATGCAGCTTCATCTAAATTGAAAGGCATCTCATGCTGTTCTCTGAGTTTTAAAGAAAAGGCGATACAGTATTTAACCAGATGGCTTAAGTAAACTCCTTTCGGTGTACATGCATTATGCTCTCTACGCGTCAAATTTGATTTCGTCGTACGAGGCTCAGAAAGCGATTCTCAAACTGTAAGCTTAATGAACAAAATTCGCATTTATTCTATTGCTTCTTTTACGCCCAGCATCCACTTTGACGTTTCACTTAACACTGGAGGTCCCCAGCCTAACATTAAATTTTCTGGCGTTTCTTCCATTAGCCCCACCGAAAGAACTAAGAACTATTTCCCATCATAGGGGAAGTCGAAGGGCTTTCTGCATTCCTGCGTCCTGTTGCCATGGCGACGAGACAAGAAATCGATTCGAGCCATACCACACTTTGCTTAGCTACAAATTCCTACCCTCCCCGTTCCTGTGTAGGGGTGGGTGCCGGGAGAGGGGGGAAAAATACATACATCGAGCCTGAAAGTGAGCATGTACCCCGTTCTATCGCATAAATCATTTCTGTACCTGAATAAACACCTGCATAAATATGTATGTAACTGTTTTATGACAGGATTTTGGGGGGGAAATAGATTTCCTGCGATAAAATGGATGGTAAGCGAATTCATGTCTATGTAGTTTTCCTGTTCAGTGAAGCAATATGTTAGACTTAATGAGATCTTGCTTAAACGAGTAAGACACAAAAACAAGTACTTTGGACAGCCAAAGTATCTTGTAATCTAGCTCCTGGGATAAAATATGAAGGATTATTTTAATAATTCCAGTAATTTGATCGGTTAGTTTTCTACTTTCCCTGCAAAGCTCGAGGTAGGTGCAGAAAAGAACAGATGCAGGAATATAAATCGATTTCCAGTTTTCGTGGGCAAAAAAATGGAATCTGTGGCTTTTTAAAATGATGGTATAATGCAATCAGAAGAATTACAATTACTCTTAATCTGTTCATAAAAAAATTAGATCGGAATTTTTCACGACTTGTAAACCCTTGGCTAAAATGTTTAGTATAAAGATCGACTCTATTATCGAAAATCAGAATCTTGAGAATGCATAAGATCATTCTTTGTAAATGAGACGTACAAAAGGACTAATACATGTAATTTCACAGAATTCGAAAGATTTAATGGCATTAAGTCACTGCATTGAAAGTTCGAGAATTTTAGATAAAAGTTGCAAGGAAGTAGATAAAATTTTTCAATTATCGATGTTGTCAATGCAAAGGTTAATAGAAAAAACTAGCAAGCACTAAATGATCTATCACAATCCTGTATACCGTAAAATACAGAACTATTTAGAGGTATTTAGGGAACTACATTGTTATTTAGAGAATTAAAATAAGATTTTAGTTAAATAACAATAAAAAGTGCATAGATTTTCAGTTTTTATTCTGGTCTCTAAAATCTGTTGCATCTCTTCCTTCACAAAAAAGGAAAAAAACTTTCACAATTATTGTTTTTTTTTTCTTTGTAAGATGTATGGATAACCCTACCATAGATAATCCTGAGTTTGGAGTAAACCTGTTTGTGCAAGTGGGTGTAAACGATAGTGTTACCATTTTTTTTATTTTTGAAACGAATGGTTATAAGAATTCATAAGTAAACATCAAACTCTGCATATATTTGATAGATGAACTTAAATATGCTTTTTACTTGGAAATCTGTAGATCGAAATTGCTGCAAAACTTACTGATTTAGAGATATTCACTTATTGAAAACTTTGTTTCAGAATGAAACAAAAAAGATTTCCTCTTGCGATTTAAACTCGGGCCATTTATGATAAATGCTTCGTTCTTAGTAATTCCGAGTTTAATTAAGATAACAATTAAGCAATTAAAGCAATAAATCTTAGAAATTTACTGCACTTTTGCTAAACCAGAGCACACGAAAGGCTTGATTTTTCTCCTGGAACAACCCAAAACCTTTGGCTGTTTCTCACTTAACAAGCAGGTTTTGATAAACGATTACAAAGTAACGTGTGAATATATTTCTTTTTCGCCGTGTAATCGAGTAACGCATACGTTTCTCATCGCACGGACATAAGCATAATCCACCCTGGTTCCATGGTAACCAGTTAAGAAATCGATAGCAGACCCGCTTTCCCTCTACTAATAACCGCCTCCCGCCCGATCGCTGTAACGATATCGCAAAAAGGGTGGAAGGGAGGGAAAAATGCGAGTAGATTGCCTGAAAGTGTATCGAATTCCGGAAATTTTCGAAAATGAATAATTAAGGCTTTTTGAGGGTAGGTTGGAGGGGGGGGGGGGGGAGGGTTTGTCAGGAACGTGTTAGGGATGTTTTGCATGGCAGTGATGATTATTCATTAGATACGAGCGGAGGAACAATCAAATGATGATTAATGAACCAAGAAAGGGTACAAAGTTCGTCATTTGTGGGCATAGCGAGCCGGAAAAAAAAAATTCTCCCGGAATTTAAATTTCAGATTAAGTAACCGGCCGTCTAAGCCCTTTGCTCTGTTCGTGTTATATGTTCGTTTATTGACTCAGAATTTATTTATTTTTTTCGTTGTTCTTAAATTTATTCTGGCATCAGGAAAGTTTGAAATAATAAAAGTTTAAAGAGCATCTTCAAAATGCTTTTAAAAAAGCTAATGACATGTCAAAATAAAGTGAACTGAATATTTATAATATGTAAATGAAATTTGCCAAGACGAATTTTTATGATGCTGGTTAAAACTGCTTCGTGCTTCGAGCAAATCAACCCTTCATTAGGGTCCTTTCTTTAAAACTTCAGTTTACGTGCATTTTGTGTTATAAAAATTCATTTTTATAGTAATTTTAAGTAGTAAAGACAACTTCTTTGGGAAAATTTTGTTCTAAAGAAGGCACAGTTTAAGACATTAAGCTAATTTGCTAAAATTATGTTTATTGTGAATATTTTGACTGGTAAAACTATAAGAGTGAGGGAACTTAATAAAACAAGAGTAACATCAATTGCTATTTTTTTTCAGATTGGTAATTTGGTACTGTTTATCATCTACTTATCAAGTTTATGATGGAGGTAATGGCCCAGAAGATACGCCCCAAATATCTAAAACCAGTTACATTAATAATTTTTTTTTTTATGAAATAAATTTGTTTTTGCTATAAAATTATATTTTCACGGTATTTTCTTTTCTTTTGTGTTTTTTTTCTGTTTGTACTAGAGTTCTTAAAAGCTGTATCTTGGATAGTTAGTTACAGAATAAACTGCACGAATTTATCTGGCTGTGACACCCTTTCCATGCTTAAAATGCAAACGATGGGTTTAAAATGTAACCAATTTGACTTTTTGTAACTGATTCACGTAAATTTCTAGCAAGTAAACCTTTGATATAGTCATTGCGTTGTTTCGTTTTTGTATTATTTTGTTAAAAGCAAGAATTGTCCTTCTAAACTAAACGCATTTTGAAAAAAAAAATTGGGCCGTAATTTGGATGCCAATGCTTATCCTTAAATTTGACAGTTAAACTGTAAACTTTAAAATGAATTTTATCATCAGTCAGCTCTAAATCCTTGCAATTTCAAACGAGTTTTTACCATAGATTTAATAGCAAATCCGTCAAAACTAAAGGCAGATTTTAACATCATATTTAATAACAAAAATGTTTTTTTACCACATTTTTAACAGACATAAAAAAAATTGGTTTTGTACTCTAAAGAGTAGCTACATTACATTAAATCATAAATTCACTGAAAAATACAAATTTTTAAAAAATGCTTTTTTAAAAATTTACCTTGCATTTTACCACAATTTTCTGCCTGTCAGATAGTAACTGCCAAAAATTTTGCTTACATCAACTCACCGCGATATAATTAAAGATACGTAATTTTCGTATTTACGAAATAGATGCGAATAAAAGCGAAATTTGTCGATAAAAGCGAAAATTAGTTTTTTACTAGTTTTCGGTGATAACTCGGTGATAACTCGGTGATAAACGGCTTTTTAAGCGAAATTAAGTAATAATAGTAATAATTTATTAACATAATTACTTAACTAAGACCATCCGCGGTCTTTAACTGAAAATTCTGACTGTCCTTCGAATTTGCTCCGAATTTCACCCGGACAGTTTGTCCGTATCGGAGTCGAACTTAAAAATCTAACTGTAAAAATCAACCATCAAGGTTGTGGAACAATTCAGTAGATTTAAGAACGTCTGTTGAGCGCCAAAGCAAGGAAGGGTATTTCACCTACTTGCAGTAGTCGACCAAGATACTCCTACTGAAACGAAATTTTGCTACCTTAAGGGGACAGTGGACTTTCAAAATTGTGAAAATTGTCCAAAAGTTCGATTTTTTAAAATTTTATTGAATTGTGAAACTACGGATGAGTAGGAATGTGTTGCAAAAAGAATTTTTAATTTATGTGATTACTTTCCTAGTTATAGGCATTTGTATTTAATTTAGATATTATGTGGTTACTAATAGCAATAACTTTAAATGTGTTTTTCGAAAAATAAAAATTTTCATGTCATACGAATATTCAAACTGCTCCAGGTGCATTTCTAATTATCGCATTGCTTTGAAATTTAAGTTTTATATACTTAACTGTATATCAAATAAATCTTACTGAAAAAAATTATGCTTCGTAGCTCAGAATTTCTAAATTGTGTACTTGAAAAGATGATTTATAGGCATTTTTCGTAATAAAAAGGGTGTTTTCACTATTATTATTTTTTTCTCTTTATAATTTCAATGAATGCTTAAAATAAGCAATAAGTTTCATTATTAGTTCTATAAGGTATCCTGAAAATAAAAATTACCATATTATATGCAAAAGAAATGCGCATGGAACATTTTTAATTAGGCCAATTTTTTATATAATTAATAATTAATAATTAAATTATTAAAATTTCATCTTTAAATTGTAACCACTTTTACATATCTATGGTACTAATCACATATTCAAATTTCAAGCAAATCCATTCAAAACAAATAAAAAGTTAAGTTTGAAGGTCCACTGTCCCCTTAACTTTGCAAAGGCAGCTATACAAAGCCTCTGTAGTCCCGTTAACAAAGTGGATACTGAGATATTTTCGTATGTACAACATAGTAATCAATGACAGAAGGCAAAGGCTTAGTATATTGTGGAGACTACCACAGTGTTAGCTTTTAACTAAGAATTTTTCATACTTATCTATCCAAGTAAGTAAAATTGTAATTTTTTAAAAAAATAAACGCGAAATGTCTGAATTTATATTTTTTTTGCGAATAAATGCGAAATTTTATATATTTTATATTTTGTTGTTGCGAAATTTCGATATTTTTTTCAATTCCTACTATTAGTTCACACTCTCCCTATATATATCTTGTTCAAATTTTCAATCGTTAATAAAAGTACTTTTTATTCATCCACTCAAGTTCAAATACATTTTTTTAAACTTGTAGTGGATGACACTTGATGTTAATACAGTTTTTTCAAATATTAATTCATTAATTAAATTTAATTAATCAATTTTAGTTTTAGACCTAGAGCGTCTCTTGCTCTTGAATAGTAATTTCCCTCTTGTGTAAACGGTAGCACTGCGGTATCTCGGGCTTCTCCTGTCCTGTAGGTTGCGAGATCGAATCCCCAACCTGACAAACTTTTACTCTCTCTTCCCCCCCCTCCTAATCTCGCACAATAGGCAAGGTTCTGGCAGGCAATCCTTTTTTTCAATTCCTACTAATAGTAGTTCACACTCAAATTTTTCTTTGTTGACCTAAGTAGGAATTGACTTTAAAAATTTTTTTTATATATTACTTGTTTATGTGAAATTTACGTATCCCTAGATGTAATCCTTAGAGACGTAGCGAAGGTGAAAAGCTTAGCGTCCCTTCCTAACAACCTCTCTCTCTCCCCCCCCCCCCCATTTTAAAGGTGAATAGACTTTTTAAACCTGTCTAATAATTGCTCTGGTCATTATCCATTGCCCAAGCCTCGAATAAACCTCATAAAATGAACCCAAATCGTATTCATTACATTTTCCGTTGGCGAAACCGCTGTCGGCGTATCAGTTAGTTAAGCTATCTCGTCGCCTAGTCAGTATTTCTATCACCGCAGCTTTCTCTCACACTTTTATCGGAAGTAATCGATAGCATTTGCCCTCGGAGATTAAAGGGGAAAAGGGCACAGAGTAAGTGACAGCCTCTTCAATCACTAGGCGGATCATTATTGATTGCGATAAATTCCAGAATTCCGTTTCGAGTGGCCATTTTGTTTGCTGTGGGAAAACACGCTTAAGAGCGCTTGAAGTTTATTATCGCCGCTGGAACTTTGAGCTGAAATCCAAACATCTGGATGAACTGCTGAGGAAAGGCGGGTGCTATCTTTGTTCTGTTTCTTTTATCAAGATGCCCCTGTAGAAATTTCGCTTATAAATACATAAGTTGGGTGATTTCTTAGCAGCGTGTGTAAGGCGATATCTTTATTTTGATATGTGTTCCTGTTATGGTGCATATACATTGGAGCAGAGTTCTCTGCATGTGCCTTGGGGAATCCAGTGATTTATGTTCACTCTGTACTCTGTATATGCGTGGATAGCCTCCTCTGGCGGCCCGGATACATAGCATCAAAGAAAGGGCGGGGGGGTCAGCGGGTCAAATGGTGTCGAGCGGGGTCGGGGGAAACACCAGATCAAAGAAACTCGGGGGACCTTGGGGGCGGGAATGGGGGTGGTTCTAAATACCGTGTCTAATGTTACCCGACTAATAATGGTGCATATAGATTGGTGCAGAGTTCTCTGCCTGCAGACCCCCGACTCCTGTCATCACATTAGTCACGGTAACATTAGACACGGTATTTAGAACCACCCCCATTCCCGCCCCCAAGGTCTCTCGAGTTTCTTTGATCTGGTGTCTCCCCCGACCCCGCTCGACACCATTTGACCCGCTGACCCCCCGCCCTTTCTTTGATGCTATGTATCCGGGCCGCCAGAGGAGGCGATCCACGGATATACAGAGTACAGAGTGAACATAAATCACTGGATTCCCCAAGGCACATGCAAAGAACTCTGCTCCAATGTATATGCACCATAAGAGTGGCTTCCCTACCATGTAAAATGATTACTTTGAAAGACATCCTTTGACCTAGCACAACAGCAAGCGTGTCAAACTCAGAGGCTTACATGGGCCAAATAAACAAGGTTTTTCAGCGGTGGGGGCAAAAACAAGTAGGGCCCTAGTAGCTATCTCGGGCCCCATCTGGTGCAGTGAAATAAACAAAGTTTATGTGCCCCCCCCCCCCCCCCCAAAAAAAAAAAAAAAAAAAAAAAAAAAAAAAAAAAAAAAAAACTTCAAAATCAATTGAATCGGTCAGTTTGAAAAAAAGTTATCTCCATTTTTAAAAATTTTTCATGAGAAGCGAAAAACTATATCTCGCCTTCATGCATTATTAGTTAGATTAAATTTAGTGTTTATTATGTTTATAAGGCATCAATCCTGGTGCAAAAATATAATTTGTTAATATTTTTTTTAACTTGGGGGGAGGGGGCAGAAAAGTTGGAAGAAAGTGGAGATAAGTTTTGAAAAGTGGAGATGACTCCTTTTCAAAATGGCCGATTCAATTTTCATAGAAACGTAGGTTTATTTCCAAAAATATAGTATAAAACAAGAACAACGATAATATTAATGTTTTCTTCCTGACACTTTTTCTTCTTCTTGAACATTAATTTTTCTTGAACGTTAATAATTGTAAATTAAAAAAAAATAAATAAATAAAAATAAAAATAATTGAAAATAATAAATTCTTTTTACACCCACAAGACAAATCACTTCGTACAAGACTACTCACCCGAATACTGATCAGGCATGTGGAGTCGGCTGCTAAAATATTCACTGCTAGTGGGGGAAATGATGCGCCTGCGCTAAGGGCCTGTTCACATAGAATCAGTCAGCGTCACCCGTATTGACATATTTTAAACCAATCACAGACCTTTACAATTTCGTGGCTAATTGTTTGGAGATTTATAATTGGTAAAATATATTTCAATAAGAGTAACGCTTACGTTAACAGATTCTTCGTGAGCAAGCCCTCTACCGCCTAAAGGGACACTATATTTATATACCGTTATATTGGCTGGAAATGGGCTGGAAATATATATATATATATATATATATATATATATATATATATATATATATATATATATATATTGTGATAACTTCAGACTCCGGGTAGCTAAAAATGTTCAGAGTCAGTCTACTATATTAAAATACAGTTTTATTAAATTTTAGTCGGAAACTTTTTACACTATTTACACAGGTGTTGATCTACCTCTAGACATAGAGGGAAATGGCCTTCGTAATAACCAAATAATTTCGATGATAAGATGCACGTACAGTCACAGCGGAACTAGAAGGTCGGTACACAGCCTCTAGAGCGTACAGCTCTGAAAATAGAATAACTTCGTAAAGACAGTTATAATCGCGGGAAGCTTATAGAGCGGGCTGCTCTGAAATATGAAGATCTTCTAGATGAATTAACGAACTAACAGAAGCCTGTAGAGCAGGATGCTCTGAGACAGCTATACTTCAGGGTGAAGCATTCGTTGACGAGAAGTTTCGAGCGGGCTGCTCTGAAAAATAAGTCAGGATCAAGTCGGTCGCTCCAGGACAACGTAGACGAAAGGTGCTCTCTAGATGAGAGTCTCGACCAAGTCTGTCCAAAAACTGGATTTCTTCTGGCGGCGTTGGCAACCGTGCTTCCGGTCACGTGACTGCACAAGTTTAGGTTGGCTGACACAATTTGTGACGTCATGTCCGTTGGCTGTGATTCGCCTGACCACGAGCCATGTGGTCGGTTCTTATAAATCAGCTGATCTGAAAATCATTAGTTCACGTCGAAATAGTCATTAGTTTACGTCCTCCCAGGCCCGGCAGCTAGGAGCAACACCATTCTCTGCTTGCAGACACCTTGACGCTGATAGATAGAACTGTTCGCTGGTCACCTGCTGTGGGAGGTCCGGCTGTCTGGGTGATTTATTCGGAAAGGTCGTAACGGATTCTTACAATATATATATATATATATATATATATATATATATATATATATTAAATCCTTGGCTTAAGCTAGTAAGCATGTTACCTACGACCGAAATAATTAGATTTTTTTTCGATTGAAAAGAAATTTTAGAATAAAAACCATTGTTGAAAAATGAAAGAAAGGTTTTGCACCGATCCATTAAGTTACCTGATAAAGTTACGTGAAATCTTAAAATCACATCACAGCCATGACTAAATTTTTCTTCTTTGCTTAAGGGCAGGTGAAAAGGCGGTTCGAGAAATTGGAGAAAAACAATATGCTGACAAGAAACTATATGTTTTAAAAATTGAAGCAGCATCCTAATTCCCGTGTGCTTTAAATCTACATTTTCTAGAGTTCAGCAGTTTTGAAAGCGCAGAAAAATGCAGGTTTTGGGCATCACAATAGTATATAATTATGAATTACATTTTATCTCGATTGCAGACAAGTCAAGCTCTTACAGAGTGGAAAAATTCTGCTATTTTAGCGCATTCCAGAATGGCAGATTTCAAAGTATTTTACTCCGTAGTTATACCGAAATGATATTTTTGTGAACTAAGCAGTAAAGGATTAATAGTGAAAATTTTAATTTTATGGTAGAAATTTCTCGGATTGAGAGGTTTAATTAAACTTTAAATGTAACATCATTGTAACGTAATTCGTCGCAAAAAAAACGATGTTCTATGAGGGTTGGACGTTGAGTGATGTTGTTATGGGAATTCTTTCTTAGTCATTGATTAGATTACCAGTCCGTTGCTTTGAAACATATTCTCCTAAAAAAATATTCTATTCTTGCTCTGAATAAATTTTCTAGAAGTATTTTTTCCCTTTACTGCTCAAACATATAATCAATTTCTTATTCAAATTGATAAAACTTTTATTAAAAATAGATGTTGTTAATTAAAATTTACATTTTTCAAACGCATATAATTCAGAAATAAAATTAGCGGTAAAATTAGAGGTTGCTTCGGAATCAATAGTTTGGAGATGATTTTCTTACAAAGGTTTAATAAAAGATTTGAACTTATTAAAAATTCTCTTTAATAAGGAAATAAACACCTCCTTTGTTTCGAAAATTTTTCAATCGTTTGCAGGTGGGGAGAATTTACATTAAAAATATCCTAGTACTGAAATCTTGAAAAATATATCTGACATTCTTAAACCGAATTACAGTATGAGGTGTTTCTTCAGGCATGTATTCATTAAGTCTGCATGCATGCCTTTCATCGTGCATTCAAACTTAAATTACCTTAAGAGCTTAACAAAGATACAGCTTGTCAAAGTTCGAACTTAATGGATTTTGTGCCAAGCAGCTATGGGGATTTAATAACTTCCATAATTAAATTAGACTTTTTCCATAAAAGGGAAAACTTGAAGGGGAATTGCAAAGACTTCCACTAATCACGTCGAGCGAAAGTAATTAAAAATGGAAAATAAATTAACTTAGTTCAGTCTCTTTTAAGTTTCGGAAAATTTCAAAGCACAAAAAGAGGGCTGATTTAAAATGCTGGACAGTTGAGCAGAGGCGGTAAATTAATTAGTTCGCTGACTAAACGAATCGCTTTCTGGGATAATAAACTAGTCTGGATGCCTATCATTTGCTTTTATAGCCACTAATGCATCTATTTTACTGCTTAATATACTTTGAAGCTCCGTGTTTGAAAAGTTTTAAGGCTGTTCATAGTACGAAGCGATCGATATCGGACAATGGAATAATAAATTAAATATTAATTGTTCTCTTACAAAAGAGAGAGTTTTTAATTTATTGCGATATTTCATAACAATATATATATATATATGCAAGAATATTATATTATATTATATATATATATATATATATATATATATATATATATATATATATATATATATATTTTGTGGCGTCACGACAAGTAGTAAGGCTATTCTCTCTGAGGCATTTTGAAGAAATTTCACAACTATTGATCCATACCAAAGAAAGACAGAGTTCTAATTAAAAGCGAAAGCCAAATTTTTAAAACAAAAACTGAACAAGTAGATTCATTTACAAAAAGAATTAAACATTAAACACTTCCGACATAATCACTTAATTTACGTGCAGATTCACAAATGCACGCTCCAGGGCCCATTCTCGGCCCAACAACACAGGAGCCTAGCAAAATCACAACCGCTCGCGTTGATGTTCTACGCCGCTCTCCCAAAAAAAACAACTCCAAGCCTCTCCTCTCGGCTGGCAATTCGGGGTCCGTCTTCTTGGAATGTCTCGATTTTCAGAAGGGGTGGAGCGGCCGGCAGCTCTTCTTAGACGCCGAACTTTACTACATTGCAGAAAAGTAAAGATGACAGCTTTAGTGGCTGCATCTGGAAGGAAAACGGTTTTTAATCCCCCCACGTGTTCCGAACTGTTGGAACCGAATAACACATTCCTTGAAAAACACGCAGCTGTGTTTCAGCCCTTGTGGGGTCTCGGGAAAAAAAGACCCTATTTCCAGTACGCTACAATATATATATATATATATATATATATATATATATATATATATATATATATATACAGGGTGTCCGGGCTAAAGGTATCCAAAAGTCATGACTTATTTTCATGGAACTACCCGTTAGAATTAAATTTTTTTAATTTAAATAGAAGGAACACGTCACCAAGTTTTAATATCAATCATAGATTTCTATCATAGTATCATAGATTTCGATGGGTGCACCTTTTGTCACACGACTAATGTCTAAATTGTAATCCAGTTCTCTCCAAGTGTTTCGTAGGATATCGGGCGTTATTAGACTTTTTTGCTTGGGGATGCATTAAATCCGTTTTGTATAAACAAAAAATTGAAAAGGTGGATGAGTTGAAGAAGCGTATCCTTCAAGCAATTCATGTAATAACTCCTGATATGCTACGAAACACTTGGAGAGAACTGGATTACCATTTAGACGTTTGTCGTGCTACAAAAGGTGCACACATCGAAATCTATGATACTATGATCGAAATCTATGATTGATATTAAAACTTGGTGAGATGTTCTTTCTATTTAAATAATTTTTTAAAAAATTCTAATGGGTAGTTCCGTAAAAATAAATCATGACGTTTGGATACCTTTAGCCCGGACACCCTGTATATATATATATTAATTATATGTGTATATATATATATATATATATTAATTATATGTGTGTGTGGGGGAAAAAACTATGATCTAAAATTGCTCTTATTTCTGCAGTGATAGATAATTATATAAAATCTATGCAATTTCATAAAATATCATAGTGAAAGGTCTTATTATAACATAAAAAAATATGCTGATTACTCACTCACTCACACACACACACACACACACACATATATATATATATATATATATATATATATATATATATATATATATATATATATATATATAATTTGTTTTAATATCTAATGCTAATAATCTAATACAAAGTAGCCAAAATAATGTTAATGTTAACTTTTTAGATATTAACATTAAATTAAATTCTCATTGCAATTTTATTTTTGACTTATATGACAAAAGATCAGATTATGATTTTAATATTGTAAAATTTCAAAATTACTTTACTTATTTACATAAATTTGTTTTTAATAACATTATTGTAAATCAGCTAGTACGTATAAATAGGCCTTGTTCTAAAGACAATAGGAATAAGCATATTTTAGACTTGTTAGTTGTGCTAAAACGTAATTATTACCCCGATAGTCTTTCCAAGCACATAATTGGCTGTTTTAAATTTAATGAATAGCTTGTTCTGTTGCAATTAATTAGTAATACAAAATAATAAAATAAATTAGTGAAAATAACTACTAAAATTAAAATTAATTAATAATAATTAAATTCTTAAGTAAAAATAATATTAATTAATAAATAGTAAAATATTTTTCTTAGTAATAATAAAAAACTAATTTAATATAGGTTTAATTGTCCTATAACACAGTCTCAATAGTAAGTCCATATGCTCCATGGTTGCAAGTTTTGTGACGTCAGTCTTCTTGCGGTATCCTATTCTTAACTTCCACTCTGTTTAGTGCCAGGCTTGGAGTTCTTTGATTTAGTAACTAATAATTCAATTCTTCTGTTTCTAATGGATTGTACGGTATCTAAGTATGTTTATTGTTTAGATCATACTTATCAGAAACAATCCATTGGTTTTTAGACAGTATTGGCACCGCTGACGAAGAGATGCTGTCTAAAACCTATTTAATACTTATCTTTTCATGTTTTTAGTTCCTGGCTGCAAGTAGTTTTAGAGTTCATACTGGTTTTTCACTTTCAACTTTGTCTTATATATATATATATATATATATGTATATATATATATATATATATATATATATATATATATATATATATATATATATATATATATATATATATATATATCTTTATATATAAAGGCAAAGTCTGTGTGTGTGTGACCGAGTTTTTGTCTGCTCGCGGCGCAGCGCAAAGACGGTAGGTCGGACAGTCTTGAGATTCGACACGAAGATGCCTCCCGAGGTCTCATTATGCACCTCGAAGCCCTTTTTTTCGATTTTTTAATTAGATTTTCCGTAATTAAATATTTAGTCGCGATTTGGAGCTCCCGGACGAGTAAAAGCCCCGTAAATCCTAACGTATCCGTCCAAGAATTTTTTTTTTCGGACGAGCCTATACGGGAAAGATGACACTATACGGAAATCACAATTAAAATTGTCTGTCTTAATTTATCGATTAATTGTGATTTTTTTTCGATCGCCTGTACGCACCCGTTTTTTCGGAAAAAAACGCGATTTTGTCCGTGACCCTTTTTTCCAAATTGTCGAATCGATACGTAAATGTCGTTACATTTTTACGAAATTTTTATCTCAGAGACCCTAGACATCACAGTTTCGAAAGCCAGAACCAAAATTAATTTACAAATTGTAGTTATTTTTTAATAATTTATTTTATGATTCAGAAACTCTTGCGAGAAATCTCATTTTGGAGATTTCGTTCTTCATTTCCGGACGAAGGTAAAATAGGAGAAAAACCAGTTTTTCGACGTCATGCACGTGATGTGTTGGGGCGTTTGTTTTCTATGAGGGATTCGGTGGTTAAAGGAAATCGATTACTATTGCAGTGATAATCGATTAAAAAATCACATTTAGTAATGCCGTAATTTTTTTGGCCAGCACTTAGCTAATATCATATAATTTGTGGTGTATTTGTGGAAAAAATCTATGAAGATTTCAAAGAATTTCAGCATGTGAAGGATGTGATATATTCGCTTTCAAGGAAATCGATTACTATTGCAGTGATATTCGATTAGTAATCCTATGTCAAAAATTTTGCCAAAATGTGCCAGAAAGGATTAAATTTATATGGGTAAAATAATGTATCGTGGTGAGGAAAAGGATGACAGCGACGCCCATTAACAAAGGGTTAAGGCTACTAAAAAATTGGTAATTACATTACCCGAGCAACGCCGGGACGGGTACAGCTAGTATATATATATATAAGAAATAGATGAAAGAGAATACCAGTAATAGCACTAAAGCTACTTGCAGCCGGGAACAAATAACATGAAAAGAAAAGTATGAAAGAGGTTTTAGACAGTATCTCTTCGTCAGCGGTGTCAATACTGTCTAAAAACCAATGGATTGTTTCCGATGAGTATGATCTATAAAATAAACACACTCAGACACGGTACAATCCATGAAAAACAGAAGAATTGATTAAATATTGAATTAAGAGTTACTTAACCAAAGAACACCAAGCCTGGCGCTAGACAGAGTGGAAGTTAAGTACATGTAACCGCAAGATGACTGACGTCACAAAACTTGCAACCATGGAGATTATGGAAACTCAGTTACTGACTTACTATGGTTACTGTATTTTAGGACTATTAAACCATTATTAATTTACTTTTTTATTATTATTACTAAGAGTTATTTTTATTCTTATTTTTATTTTTACTTATGATATATGTACGTATATATATGAGTCAGTGAATCCTCAAAGGGTAAAAGTCAATTTATTTTGATATATTGTTAAATAACGAGATAACCTGAAGATTTTTCTTTCCTGCGAAGGGGTACTCCGAATTCATCCAAAATGTTCATCCCGTTGCTATCTTAGATGTAATCGCATGTTAGCGTCACAGTGAAGTAGGCAGAAAATCAATACTATCTCAAAAGCATTTGCGACAAAGTTACTAACGCCAATACTACAAATAAGCGATAGCCGTGTGATAAGCCCGGACTTATCAGTCTCTCTTTTATTTAAGGTAATTGGAGCTACCACCAAGGAAAGTGAAACGAGACAGATAAACTAAACGGGGAAGGGAAGTGCTGTTCTGGTCTTTAATTTGTGGTTGAAAATTTGAAACAATTTTTTTTTTTCGAACGGTGGTTAAAAGTTGCATAACTAAATGGCTTCTAAAGCGAAGAATATTGATGACTGATCTCAAAATGCGGGAAAGTTCCTTAAAAAAAAAAAAAAAAAAAAAAAAAAAAAAAGAGATAAATTGCATAAATCGATGAAATTATCTTTACCCTAGGAAGTCCGTTTATCTCGATTTATATTTCCAAAGGCTCTGAAGTCTGATACCATAAAATGTGCCATACTTTATTGCCCTTTCAGTGGTAAAATATATTAAATTTCAACCTTTTAAAACGATCTCTGATCCAACTTTAACGCCGCCTGAATTTCAAATATCAGTACTGCCATTAGTTAAAAGAGAAAAGTTGTTTTTCCTACGAAAATAAAACCTGTTTTTAAGAAAAATAAATGACTCACACTGCATAATATGGTTATAATGTAGCTCCAAAGCGAGGAAAAATATAGGAAAATGTTCACATAATCTGAAAAAAGACGAGTCTATGTTCTCTCCATCAAAAGCATTAAGTGAGGAACGCTGAGGAATTACTCCTCGAAACTAAACAGAGCAAATTATTTCGATAGCAATTCTAGAATTAATTTTTCCAATATAATTAGGATTAATACGATGGGGGGTATCGTTTAGAGACGCATCAGGAGAACCCGAAAACATAGTCTTCATTATTACCTGCATAAGAAATACCATATTTTCATGATTCAACTGATGCCATGTTATTAATACTTTAATTCTAAATGAATTGCAGCTGCTTTTTTCTAAATAAAGGGTTTTTTATATAGAATAATTAGTAACAAACATTATTTACCTACGTTTAAGCGTGCTGAAAACTATTTGCACAGTTCATTAACTAACATGCACCGAAACAATTTTTCCCTAATGCTATATAACATTTTGTCGTTCAAATGTTCAATTATGAGGACATTACTGATAAATCCTTTTAATTTGAAAGCTAGTAGAAAGCTAGTAGAAAGCTAGTAGAAAAATATCGCTATACACTCTGTTACAGTGAATATAGTAATATATGAGTCACAATTTTTGTTAAAGAGAGAGATTTGTTTACAAACAGTGTTTAATTCATGCTTTTCATTTCATTCTGAAAATCTCAAATTGACAATTTAAAGGTTTAAAGTAAAAAGTGTGTTTAAATTTTTATTTATAATAAATTTTAATTTAAATGTAATTATGTCGTGTTAAAAGGAACACGTATTTCCCAAGTGTGTGGTAAAATATTTATAAAAAAATTTCAGGTAGTCTCTTCAAACGAAACTACCGCGGGTTATTATCGTAGGATTACTTATAGTTGCTTACCTCTTTTGTATGTATATATGTATGTATGTATTACGTATATACATATATATATATATATATATATATATATATATATATATATATATATATATATATATATGTATGTATGTATGTATGTATGTATGTATGTATGTAAGTCAAAATTTTAACGCAGTTTGGTAATTTTCTGTTTAACTGTTTACTGCTTGCCCAAGCGATACAGATCGGGTTTGGTGCGCTGCCCAAAATTATAACTCACGACGCAGGACATTTTGCTTTCCCGAACACCGTTATCGAGGAACGTAATCTTACGTTAAAAGCTTAAAGGCGAAAACTTTGAGATTTGTACATAGAGGGACAAGGGTCATAATATTAAGCTGACCTTAAAACTTTGTAGAATACATAATCAGTCACTGGAAGCACGAATGAATTGAAGATATAAGGCTGCCAGCCGTAGGTCTGCAGCTTCGAATCCCGCGTTCGCATGGGTGTTTGTAACCTTTCAGAATCGTCTTTAAGCTGTAGGTCCAGCTCAGTTCACATCTCAGTTCACCTCTCTTGACGCAAAAGATAATCGTAGCGCTCTATAACCAACCAAACAATTATTTCTCTCTGAAGCCAACGACGAAGGATATTAGTTTCCTCATATTTATTTGATCGGAATTTTTTCCCACATGTATATTTATTATATTTTTGCCATACGTTTCCTTATCGTTCTTTCAAACGGTTAGGTGTCATTGTAAGACACCTCTGAGGGTGGTGCTATAGTGCCCTGATAAATGACGATACAGAATCTAGAAAAGACAGCGTAAACGGCCGTCACTGGAGAAATCAAACAGGAAATAAAATATAGCTTGAGATGGTGACTTCCAACCTTGGCTAAAGTTCGCCTAACTTGCATGCAGTTAAGTAAGTGCCTTGAGGAAATGCTCATATATGGGTCATATTTTTTAAAACCCTTTTATAGCCTCTTAAGGCTGCTGTGTACTAACCCTGTTGAATTCGCTCACCTCAATGTTAACCTATGGAGAAGATGCGTCTACTATTTACAGTTACATAAATGCTCATAATCCAACAAAAATGGCATTTTCAGATACCCTGAACTTTTCTGAACCTTGCAACAGGATTCATTTGAGTCTGATTTTCGTATGAGTATGTCATTTTTTCCGTATATTTATATGCAAACAGGTATTTACAATTTTACTTGTCATCGACAGTGAATCTTCTATTTGGCATTCTCCCGAAACAATTTCTGTATTGCACTCCTTGACTATTAGCCCGTCTGCACACGGAGCAACTCAAAAGAAACTGATAACTGACTCAAATCACAAACCAGTCCGTGATGAGTCGTAACCTATGTAATAGAATGGAACCAAGCACACACTGGTTTGTGATTTGAGTCAGTTATCAGTTTCTTTTGAGTTGCTTCGTGTGCAGACGGCCTTACAGCTACATAAATTACTATTTACAACTACATAAATGCTGATAATCAGATAAAAACGATGTTTTTAGATACCCTGAACTTTTCTGCACTTGCAACAGGATTCTTTTAATAAATTTCGTCCACCAAAGGAATTTATGAGCGTTTAAGACGTACACTCTATACCAAATTTTTTTTTCCGAGCTATTTAAATTTTAAAATATTTGCATTAAAAAAAAATGCCCCAAGGTGTAAAATTTCTTTCTCTATTACAGAGTACAATTTTTAAAAAATCTTTACATTCAAGTTGTAAATCCTTGGACAAATTTTCTCCATAGGTCTGTGAGGTATTGAATCAAAATGAACCCCCCTGGTTTAAATAAATCGCCATTTGAAGAAGAATTGCTTTATGCAAATGAGCGGCGCTGTTGTACTAGACGGAAATCCCCGTGGGTAGCGTACACGTTCGACAGTGAGAGGTGAAAACAGTAGGAGGCGAGGTCGGACGGAGGCGAGCGACGAACGAAAAACAATTGTAGTGGAGATCGCTTTGCCGTACAGCAGCCGGACATTATCAAGTTAACCGAAGGCGTTTTGAAGTTAGCTATCGTTCCAGTGACCTGGTGATAAAGTGCAGACAGAAAGGTTAGTGTGGCGTATGTACAAGCTGTGGTGTGGCTGAATTCTGGTAGGGTTTCCGTAATATAACTACCGGGATTAACACACGTGATAGATAATTCCCCGTTGCCTGCTAGCAATTGAGTATGGTATATATGTTGTCTAATTCTGTTGTAATAAATAGTTTAGGGTAGAAAACCTCGTCGGATCTTGTTAATGGTAAGTTCATTGTTTAGTATATACATTCCCTTAAGGGTAAAAGAAACAGTGAACTTTACAGGTTAACGTTGAGGTGAGCGAATCCAATAGGGTTAGTTTATAGCAGCCTTCAAGGCACAGGGATTCAAATCGAATATTTAAATCCTAAGAGTCGAGATTTCACCTGAGACGAGAGGAGAAGTTTTATCGTATAATCACGTGACTTTCTCTATGAGTGTACGTGGAAAAATGAAGTAAAATTATAAACTCTGCAGGATCTGATAGTTGGCTTAAAATAAAACTGTCTTTAAAAAAATTGAAAAGTTTGTCAGTAAGTTTACAAATAATTTAAAAAGAAGAAAAAGAAAAAAGCACAAATTTAGTATAACGCCTGAAACACCCTATTTCAATTCGAAATTCACAATTGATACAAAACTCGATGTAAAATAAGAAATTCAATTCATCTCCCTTCCAGTCGTCTACATTTGCATGAAAAGGGCGTATTCATGCCCATCTGAGAATAGAATTTAAAAAAAGATTAAAGGGGAATATTTTAAGGGAGAGAAGTTGCATTCCTCATTTAAATTTTACGCTTAAATCACTTCGCATGTTTTGAAACATCTGTGAATTGCAAAAATATGCAAATACAAACCATATCAATACACGCTTTTCATTTATGTGGATATGTTCTTTGAAATAATCTTCGAAGAGTTCATGCAAATTTTATAAGAAGCCTTTCTCGCGAAATGTATACGGTAATCAAATTCTCTCCTGCATACTGAATGAAAAATTTTCAGTTTACTGAAACGAATTCACTTAGCAATCATTTCTATACGATCCCAGTAAATTGAAGCATGCAAAATAAAATTGTAGACACGTGGAGAGGGTTTTCGAATGATTAAACACTTTTAGATTCATACGAAAGGGAAAAGCGCAAAAGAGAGAGAGAGAGAGAGGTAGCCTTTGAAATAGCGCCACTATATGATCATAATTTCCTAAGTGAAGGACTTGTCTCAAGAGCATCAAATCATGGAGAGAGAAATTTAGTTATCTAATAGCAGGTATTCATAATAAATTGACTTTAAAACATAAAATAAATAAACTCGAAAGTATATGTTTTGATATAAATATTTATAGTATCAGACCCTGAAATGTAAGAGCCTTTTCGCGTTTAAAATACGGACTGATTCAATGTCGCTGCATAGTAATTGAAACAGAAATGAAAATGAATACAGCGATCTCTATCATTCTACAGAGCATACCTAAATATTATGACGCAGTATAGTTCAGATATCTGAAGTAAAAACCCGTATGTAAATAAATCAGCTTCCTCTTCGATAAATTTACACAAATAAAATTTCAAATTCAAAAGTTTTATTTTTCATCATCAAATTATTAGGATGAAACCTTTATTTACTACTAGGCAAAGTAGCTCCAAGCAAGTTCTTAAAAGACAAATTTAATAGACGAGTTTACATGAACTAGACGCCATAGCAACATATATTATTAAAAAAAAAAAAACCAACGAACTGACTGCCTTATATCTCATTTATATATTATTAGAACAGACAAAAATATTGCCAAATACAAAAAACAAAACTTTATAGGAATAATAAAGTGTAAAAGAACCGTCGCTATGGGAATTCACTTTCTTAGTGTATTCACCTTCTTGAGCCTTCTACATTATTCAAATTTTTAATGCCGTATTATCTGTCTACGGCTTATTCAGGTACCTCAAACAGGAAATGCTAAAAATAAAATTCAAATTGTCCAAACTGTCAACTTTAATGGCGCCTCTACAAAGGCTCCTACAAAGACGCTCTACCTTATGCTCTTTTGTGAGCATTAAAGGGTGCTTCAATCCCAATCAGGCACATAAATCTTAATGTTGAATCTTCGGATGACGACTACCAGTTTCAAAAACTAATTTAAAAAAATTTTAGGTAGTCTCTTCTAGCGAAACTATCGCGGGTTATTAACTTAGGATTACTTATCGTTGCTTACCTCTTTTGTATGTATATATGTATGTATGTGTTACGTATATACTCTGGTTATCAAAAATTAAGGAAAAGGCACAAAAATAGTGATTACTCAAAAAGTTAAGCGTATAATTTAATGAAATTTATACACATTATGCAACACATAGGTAGGTATAAAATAGCATAAAAAGAAATCGCCAGGCAATTCTGGTATTATACAAACTAGCATATGTATACAATGAACAAATCGGATGTGTCAGTTTGGTATAGGAAAAGTACCTTTAATATGGCGTAAAATCCCCCCAAGAAGCAATACAGCTCATACAGTGATGTGTGATACTGTCAATTATGCGGTCTATGAGTTCGGTAGGAAGTGAGAGCCATTGCTCTTGCAAAGCAGTTGATCGCGTGGCTAGGGTTCTAGGATAAGGATTGAGAGCAGCTAGACGTCGTCCTAAAGCGTCCCAAACATGCTCGATAAGATTCAGGTCAGGTGATCGAGCTGGCCACTCCATGCGCTGAATTGTTTCCTGCTCCAGATAAGCATCCACGATGCGGGCCCTGTGCGGTCTCACGTTATCGTACTGTAGCACGAAAGCATCACCTATTGCCCCGGCATAAGGGAGCACATAAGCATCAAGGACGTCATCTCTATAGGTGTGAGCCTTCACATTTCCACGGGGAAAGACATGGAGATCTGTGCGTGCACCCAAAGAGATACCATCCGAAACACAGACACTGCCTGATATCACACATCCATCACACATCTATTTCACGGATGTGTGATGGATGAAAACGAGTTCCAGGTTCTCTCCAAATCAAAATACGCCTACTATCGCTTTGGAGGCTAAACCTGGACTCATCCGTAAAGAGAACAGCCCTCCATTGATCACGCGTCCAGTGGACATGTTGACTGCCCCACTGCAAACGTTCCCGCCTATGGCGTGACGTGAGCGGGTCGCAAATGGCTGGTCGCCTCGCAAGAAGACAACCTTCGTTAAGCCTTCTACGCACGGTTGACGTTGATACCAACCTTCCGGAGCTTGCAGTGATTGAGGATCTGAGTTCAGAGAGTTGCGGTTCTATTCCTTCGTGCGCATAATGACAAATATCAGCTATCGGCACTCGTCGTAGCGTATGGCCGTCCTTGGCTGAACCTCTTGGATGCCAAATCTGTGGTTAGAAGTTGTTGCAAAGTCTATGAACCACAGACGGACTCCCATTCAGCCATCTGGCCACATCTGTCTGACTTTGTCCTGTCTCTAGTCCCCCAATAGCTCGCCATCTCAGTTCATCGGTCAAATGATGCCTGGAGGTCATTGTTACAATTTGACTATGCCAGATCTCTAATCTCAGCCTCGCAGCGACAATTGTCTCCTTGCTCTGAGACATGCTCTTTTATGTCCTCGCAAATGACATATTACGACTGAAGCGCCACTATTTTGCATAATGTAGTATTGTTCAGCACTTTTACTTAACAACATATTCAAATTTTAAACAGATTGGCCTAGTTTTGAACGTGTTATCCCTCTTTTTTGATTTTTCCTTAGTTTTTGATAACTAGTGTATGTATCTATTTATATGTGCGTATGTATATATATATATATACAGTTGGTTCTCTGTTTAACGACTTTCAAGGGACCATGAAAAATCGTCCTTAAACAGAATTTGTGAAAAAATAACATTTTCCTTCACACTTTACAGGCTTAGGACTGTTAATATACTTCTTAATATATTGGCGTGTTTAAAAATGTTATTTTTATTATCATTATTTTATTCACAAAAAGTTATTTTAAATTACATTGAAAAAAAGAGTACAAACAATACAATAAATTACGTTTTAAAAAATTCAAAAAGTGTTGATTGCTTCATTCGCTTTGTTTTCGTTATTCCAGATTTTCTAAAATGTTAAATGAGTCACCTTCCATTTTCGATGTAATATAGCGTCGGAGAACATCTAGAGCAGAAATTGCATCTGTGTAAGACGGTGGCAGTGTCTCGTTTTCCGTGTCTTCAACTTCACCTTCTTCGTCTGACACTGTGTTTTCGTTTACAATATCTTCATAAATTTGTTCTACATTTCTGAAATCTGTTGTTAAAACATATTTATCACAATTGTAGAAATATTGAATTGAAACATCCTCATCTTCAACAAGACTTCTCCATTCTTCAGGGGTAATGTCATCTTCGTTGATTTCTACATCCGTACTTTGCAGTTCCACTACAAGTTCTTTGTGAATTCCAGCAACGAGAAAGCAGTTTTTTATTGTGGATGAAGAAACTTCTTTCCATGTTGATGTTATCATGTGCATTGCTTCCAAGATTGTAAATTTTCTAATTTTTATACTGTCAGCAGAATTGTTTATTAATTTCCAAATTAAAGACTTTCTGTAGTATGCTTTCACACTGTGAATGATACCCAGGTCTGATGGTTGCAACTTTCTAGTGCAATTAGCTGGTAAGAAATGGATAGTCAAATTTGTAAGTCCAGGGATATTTGGAGTATGTGCAGTGCATCGGTCGATTAAAAGTAAAACTTTTCTCTTTTCTCGATGCATTTTTGCATCAAATTTTCTAATCCAGTCAATAAAAATTTGTGATGCCATCCACGCTTTATTGTTATTGCGGTACTCACAAGGTTTACTGGTGATATTCTTAAAAAACCTTGGTTGCTTTTATTTGCCTAAACTAGTGGTGGAAATTTCTCAGATCCATCCGAATTAGTGCACAGTAAAACAGTCAATCGTTCCTTACTGTGTTTTCAACCAAAACACTTTTCGCCCATATACGTTAAGGTTTTATTAGGCACCATATTGTAGAATAGGCCCGTCTCATCTGCAATGAATATGTTCTTCTCATCATATCCATCTAATATCCCCTTCATCACTATTTTCCATTCATCCTCTATTTTTTCATCTACGGAGCCACTTTCGCCAGATATGCTTTTAAATACAAGTCCGTATCTTTCTTTGAACTTTGTTAACCAACCAGCCGAAGCCTGAAAATTTTGCATTCCAAACTTTTCTGCCAGAATAATAGCATTTTCTTTAAATATCGCTCCGGAAATTGGAACGTTGGATGCTCTTGCTTGATGAAACCATTGCAGGACTGCCTTCTCAAACTCTTCTGATCGGCCACATTGAATTTTCTGCCGTTTGGATTTGGATCCCAAACCAAATTTTTGTGCTGCTTCAAGAATTTTCTCTTTGCTTGCTAAAATGCCTTTGAGAGTAGACTCGGGTAGCTGAAATTGTCTTGCGAATTGGACATTTGTTATTCCAACACTTTCTTCCCAGTTTTCAATAATTTTCACTTTTTCGTGTAGCGTAAGATGCTTTCGCTTTGAAGCCATTTTGCTCTGCTCACCTCGTATTCGTACTGGAATGAGCTCCTACACGCAACCATGAATTCTCTAAACATGAACACGTGCTTCCCAGAAGGAGTGAGAGAGGGGTGCTTTTGGACAGTTCGTAAATCACATGACAACATAGTAGGTACAATAGAGTGATTCCACAACCGCACTAAGAAATTCGATCCACCAGGGAAGAATATTCGATCTTCCGAGAAACAGTAATCCCCTCCCCCTCCCCCGGTTTTTCCCACTGCAACAAGTCTATGATTGCAACAAACATAAAGAAAATTCCGGGTCTGTTATTGAAACCAATCTCCCCCACAGAAAGTAACCCTCCTGTAGATAAAATTTTGAAGAAAAAGTTTATCATGTAAGAAAAAATCGTCGTTAAATAGAAACAAAATCGTCTTAAAATAGAATTTTTTTACTTCGGAGGGACCGGGACCGGGAAATATCGTCTTTAAATAGAGATCGTCGTTAAGTAGAGCGTCGTTAAACAGAGAACCAACTGTATATATATATATATATATATATATATATATATATATATATATATATATATATATATATATATATATATATATATATATATATATATATATATATATATATGTGCGTATGTAATATATTTATACATATATATGTATGTCAAAGTTTTGACACATTTTGGTACTTTTCTCTTTAACTGTTTACTGCTTGTCCAAGCGATACAGACTGGGTTTGGTGCGATGCCAAAATTATAACTCGAGATGACGGACGGTTTTAGCGTCTGAAATTTTCCTTTCCGCGGGACCGTTATGGAGGAATGTAATCCTACGTTAAAAAAACTTATGTGAAATAACCACTTCGCTTAAACAGCCTTTTGAAATTATGTAATTTTTTCTATTAAATAATATTTATTTATTTATTTTTGCTATTTTTATTTGTTATTTATTTTTGCTATTTAAGGTATTGTTTGCTAGCCCCCTTTTAGACTTTTTCTTGAGTCAGTCACCATAGTCCATAAACAAAAGAATATAACGTCTTTCTTTAAAAAAAGAGAGATTGAAATTCTAACGTAAGTTTTATTATTTTAATTAGACCCTGCTAAAATTCCTTATGTTTCTACACCACTTGTGACATGGAACTCGACTTTTGTAATTATTTTGATTATTATACTGTTTTAACTTATTTTATTAAACTGTTTTAAAGAAAAAATATTATTTTTTGATTTCATAATTTCGAAACAACATTAATTTGGTTCCATGCACATTTAAAAGTGTGTTTATTTTATTTTGTAAATTCTTAAATTATGTATGTGCTGAAAATCATTCCTACGGTTTTTCGTACCGGTTTTCCTGGAAGAAGGGAATGTGCTTCCCGTATGCAATTTAATGTGACCTATAACAGTACGGAAAGTACACTAGGTCATTTGCACAAAAATGGAGGATTACTTGCCACCCTCTTGGTCATTAGGGGGACATAGTTCCTCCATAGCAACGACCCAGTAACCATCTTTTAACCAATCATATATCTGAAAGGTGTTAATTGTTCTAGAACATTTTCTGACCTCTTTTTTCGGTGCTGGGAAGTTTTAACGGTCTTTTGAGTCAGTTAAAAAAAAAGCTGTGACTGTGCTATAGCTCGAGGTTGTCCGCTCTTCAGCCCCTGTCGCCATTTTTGTATGCTGAAATATCTCGAGATTTCTGGTCTGATTTTGGACCAAGTTTAGTAATACAATGAGAGATAATCATCAGTCTCCAATGAGGGTGGTGATAAGTAAAAATAATTTGTAATATATATAATCACGCGAGAGCACAGAATAATTAATAGATGTAGCTTGGTTTTTTATGTGTTCGAATACTTTCTTAATGTATGTAGATCATTATTATGTTGTTTCTGTGCAAATTGTAACTAACGATAAAATTAATTTTAAATAATAAGAAGAGAAATTACATGCTAATATTACTTATTAAAATTGAGTTTGTTTTTCTAATTATCTCAGACATGTGTCAGAATGTGTTTTCTCCAATTAACAATTTTAAAAGTGCCACTATACGATCATCTATTTTATTACCTGTTTAATTCCACATAATGCCACTGAAGAGTTTATTATTAACAGTCCACTGGGCCATTTTCTTGAAATCCATTTTTTTTTTTTTTTTTGGATTCTTACTGCACACTCGCACAGATAATCCAGTGTATTATCTCGTACACAACTATTCAACCAGTAATGTGTTAAGTTAGAGAATTTATTTAATAGGCTGCAACGCATGCCATATTCTTATTTACATCTGCCAATTGCTTTCCCATTCAGATCACTTCATTAATTAAAATCAGAACACTTATTCTAATTAAAATACTGTGATAAAAGAAGAAAAAAGTGGGAAATGCAACGTAAATGAATGGTTAGATCTCAAATGTTAAATTATTATTTTTAATTAGAGCTGAAAAGTCTTACTCAAATAGTAATAATAAAAAAAGAAACGTGATTCAGTATAACCTAAGATAATAAAAAAACACAAATTTGAAAGAGAAAAAAATCCTATCTTTGTTATCATCTAAACTATGAATTGCAGTTGAACCCCGTTATATATCGAACCCGGTATATAACGAACGAAAATTTTGGTCCCGCCATTTTCCTATTGTACGTAATTTAATTAGTATTATGTCAGTTTAATGTAATCAATTTTAGTCGATTTAATTCATTAATGATCATTTTTAAAAGATTTTATAATTTTTTTAATATATCATTATTGAATACGTATTGCAACTAACGAGCTATACATTTTGTGAACTCTAGCATTTTTCTTAACGGTTCGGATATAGCGAACCACCGGATAAAGCGAACAAAAACCTTTGGTTCTTTGAAGTTCGTTATAACGGCGTTCGACTGTACTTGCAATTTTTCGCGAGTACAGAACTATAAACTTTAAAATATGTGTAAAAAGAAGAAGTAAAAAAGGAATCAGTTTTGGGTTTCGAGAATTCATGAATTATACACTGCTGGCCACTGTAAATGCAACACCCTGAAGAAAACATGCAAATAACATGAAATTTACAACATGCATTAGCGGAGGTGAGATATGCAAATGATTAGAATTTCAGCGCAGACGCACATCACGCTCGCCTGTGGAGCCACTTCAAAGCGCTATTTAAGGCTTGGAGATTTCGACGATTTCAAGTTCGGCAATTGTGTTTTTCTTGTGGTTTTTCAAAAAAAAAACGATCTATTATGCCTCGTCGAAAACAGCGATCATCTTTTGATCAAGTATCCGAGTTCGACAGAGGAAGGATAGTGGCCTACCGAGACTGTGGATTATCTTTCAGGGAAATCGGTAGTCGTGTTGGACGAAACCAACAACTGTAATGCGGAAACAATTCTTGCGACTTTAATACCTTTGTGACATTTCACATGAGACAACATGCCATTCATCATCTAAACCAACTTGACAACTTCTAATATCTACATCCCGGGCTCTAAAAATCCTTCGATTAACCAACAAATTTACCCATTTCCAAGCTTGTAGCAGAATGTTAAATTTAAGTAAAATTATTCATGGTAATATTGGACTAATACAAAAATATTTCAGGTAGTCTCTTCTAACGAAACTACCTCGGGTTATTAACGTAGGATTACTTATCGTTGCTTACCTCTTTTGTATGTGTATTATGTAAGTATGTGTTATGTATATATGTATCTATATATATGTACGTATGTATATCTATATCTATATCAATATATATATATATATATATATATATATATATATATATATGTGTGTGTGTGTGTGTGTGTGTGTATGTGTGTCAGTCAAAATTTTGACGCATTTTGGTACTTTTCTGTTTAACTGTTTTTTGCGTGCCCAAGCGATACAGACTGGGTTTGGCGCGCTGCCAAAATTATAACTCGCGACGCAGGACATCTGAAATTTTGCTTTCCGAAGGACCATTAGGGAGGAACGTAATCCTACGTTAAAAACTTTTCATTACTTAAAAAAAAGTTGCAAAGCATGAGATTTTCGTGTAGTAGTTTTTACTTCCAAATAAAGCTTTCCGATTTACTTTCTTGCCTGGAATCAATTTTTTTGTCAAAAAAATTACAAGTGTTCTATTATTTTATCCACTTTAAAAAATCCTAGTGACTTTACTGATATGTTTAGAGTTAACTAATCTATTAATATGCATTGTTACTCAGAATTATATACTTAAGTTGCCCGTTTAATTCCAAGCTATAAAAATTAAAATATTTATTCGACATGAAAAAAAAAAAACTTAGAAAAGTCTAGTAATAAACGTAGTCTAAATCTCTAAATTGAACGGATAAAAGTTTAATGATGAAGCGATAATCCTTTCAGTTACATGTAGTTTACACTTATGAATAATTCGCACACTTTTTAGCCTTTGTGGATCTTTTGTGATAGTTAGAGCTTGGCCATAACTAATATAACCCCATTTTCGTAAAAATGCTTTGAAACTTTCCGCTTGATAATTTCTTAGAAGTGACTTTCAATAAATACGAAACAATTTCTGAGAAATAGCTGAAATAGATAATAGCAATATTTTGAACCAGAAAATTATGTTATAAATAAAGTTTGCGAAATGCTTTAAGGATTATAAAGACAGCGGCGCCAAAAATCGAATATTGATTATGAATTCATGTGAGTAGAGCTAGTCTTTAGTAAGAAAAATATTTAAAAAACGTTCATTTTACTAAAAAATAAATCGTAAACTGCCATTCCCACATTGAAACCTGTGGGAAGACATCATAGAGCTGCTTGTACTGTCAGGATGCAAAATTTAAAGGGCGATATTAAATAATTTAAACAATTATTTATTTTAATAGTTTTATTACTCCTTACTTGATATTAACTACGATGAATTATACTGTGATAGTTAATTTCAGCTATACATTTTGAATTATTTTAATTCTTTCTACTTGTTAGTTACAATGAGGACTTACACAGTCATTACTGATTTCGTTCGTACATTTATTGAAGCAAAAGGGTTGCATTTTTATTAAATTCAAAAAGCTTTTCATTTAATGCGCATATAAAAAAAAACAGGATAATTCGCATAAAATTATGTGCTTAGAGCAAATGCATTTCTTTCCCCCTAAAAGATTAAGAAAGCACTTATTTATTTTAATAGTTTTATTACTCCTTACTTGATATTAACTACGATGAATTATACTGTGATAGTTAATTTCATCTATACATTTTGAATTATTTTAATTTTTTCTACTTGTTAGTTACAATGAGGACTTACACAATCATTACTGATTTCGTTCGTACATTTATTGAAGCAAAAGGGTTGCATTTTTGATAAATTCAAAAAGCTTTTCATTTAATGCGCATATAAAAAAAAAAAAAACAAACAGGATAATTCGCATAAAATTATGTGCTTAGAGCAGATGCATTTCTTTCCCCCCTAAAAGATTAAGAAGTTCCAAACGAGGTTTGAAAAATCGAAGGAAAACATTCTATTGTAAACACGGTTGTAACTTCTTCTTTTTTTAATAAAATACGCAGCACTGAATATCTAACCCTACGGCGGTGGTTGTACAAAACTGGTCTTGTTCCCCCAACATTCTCTTTTTGCATATGCGCAACTTTCCATCTTCTACCTCTTTCTCTCTTTTTTTTTTTTTCCAGTGAAAGGGTGAGGGGGGGGGGATGAGAATATTCTAAATTGATAGAAAGAAAATAGAATCCTCCTGCAAACACAATTTTCTGCCGCGGTGACTCGAAACGCTTGAAGAATTTTGCCGAATCTCCTCGAGATATCTGAGAGAAGAAGAAATGCGCCTGGGAGAAGCATTTTAGGAGCAACTGCACCGTCAGAGAACAGAATACAGGGGAAAATGGCGGTCGGTCCCGGATTCCTAATCTCGGGCTTTAGGAGGGAGAGCACAGGAGAAGGTACTTACAACTCCTTCACAGCACAGGATTTTCGGAAAGTGACCTTTTACTATGCAGATAAGAGGCTGGAACTTTTTTGCGATGTACATTGGGTCGTGGGGGATTTCGAATTGGGAGTCTCTATCCTATTTATTTTTGAAGTGGCGAATACTATGCATGGATAACGCATTTTTGGGGAAAGTCAATCATTTACTGTAACTTTAAAAGATAATCCGTCCTTCCCGAAGGTATACGAATGATTTTGAAAAACGACAAATCTCGCAATGGCAATCAGCTTGACTAGGACCATACAATACAAAATAAATACATGCTATAATAACAGTTATATAAACCCATACAATACCTACACATGCATATACTATATAAACACACTACAATATATTAACCAATATACATATACGTTACTTATGTCACGATACGATACTTATATACGATACGTTACGATACACTATAACATACGACACAATACAATACAATACGATATGATTTGATACGATACGATGCGATACATTATAATTACGATAGTAACGATACGATTCCATACGATTTGATACGATATGATACAATACAATGCACTACTATGCAATACGATGCTATATACACTATACGATATGCACACGATACAAAACGTATATATTAATAAATAAATATTTACAATACGTACACTAAGCTCTTACAGTAGTCCCACACATTACATTACCTCAAGTGTAAAACTATAACAATAAGATACAGCACATATCCATACAACAAAGGTCAGTACACAAATATACCAAATTTCAGTCAAATAAAGTATAGGACAATATGCAGTTTGAAATAGAAACAAACAAACAACAAAATTATCAATGACCCTGATATCATTTATTGTAACTTTATTGTAACTCCCAATCATTTATTGTAGCTTTAAAGTGCGAGAGAGACTTCAACGTAATGATTTTCTGCTAACGTTGAGTGGTTACTTAATCCCCGAGGGGAAATTTTAGGTAGCGATTCATTTCCGAGATTGCATGTTTTTTAAACATCACAAATTCCAAGAGGAGTAAACGGACATATTTCTAAGATTTTGCCTAATACGCGCAGTGTCCTATATTAGGAGCTGCAATAGCGAAGTGTAATTTAAACAGCATTGCAATTCTATTAAGTGCGAGCGAATGGCATAGTATCCAAGTGCTTGGCACTGGTAAACAACAACAATTCTATTAATGTGCCTTGTCTAGAAAACCCGCACCTCTACGTTTGTTTGTAAATTCTGAGGTAAATAGCGTAAAAAGAGTCCAATATGTTTGATTCGCTGTCTGTAAATTTTGGAATTGATCCTTGAAGTGCCAATAATTTCTTGCCCATAGCCCATAAATCTTGGAATCGACCTTACATAAAAGTTCAAACAGTATTCTGGATACCGGTTATAGATCTTGGAATAGGCCGCTTGAAAGTGTCTAGGTCTTTTGGTCTTACTTGAAATAAACAATTTTTCAAAACGATATAGGTAGGGGTGCGTACATTTTGCATAAAAAAATATCGAAATTTCGCAAACAAACAACAACAAAAAATTGCAATGCATAAAATTTCGCATTTATTCGCAAAATATATATATAAATTCAAAAATTTCGCATTTATTAAAAAAAATCACAATTTTCTTACATGGTTAGGTAAGTATCAAAATTCTTAGTTAAAACCTAACGTTGCAGTAGTCTCTACATTCTCTTCCTTAAGTCTTTAGCAATAAGTAATAAGCAAATTTCGAGAGTGAGATTTCTCAGTTAAAGATCATGGATGGTCATAGATAAGCAATTATGTTAATAAATTATTAATATTATTAATTAATTTCGCTTTAAAAGCCGTTTTCGCCCAAAAGTAGTAAAAAAATAATATAATTTTCGCATTTATTCGCTCTGATCGGTAAATTTCACATTTATTCGCATCTATTTCGTAAATACGAAAATTACGTATCCCTAGATATAGGTTTTGAAAAAATCCTGATTATTTCCATAGTCTTCACTTTAAAAAATACGCTAACAAAAAAATAATGTTGAAGATGACAGCTGTATGAAGGGGTTCAGTTTGCATTAACTTTTAGTGATTACCCGTATGTATTATCACAGTACTTCCCCGTTTGTATATTATCATAGTTTGTATTATCACAGTTTTTAAAAGCAGGATATTTTAATATTATACCATGATCGACACAATTTGAAAATTAAAATAGATCTACAGACGTAACATTTTCCCAAAGACTGCAGTTTTTAATATCATGCATTTATATAATCATTCCTATGATCATATTAAATCATTAATTTCGATATTATCATGCCATTCGTTCATTTCTAGGTTCTAAATAAAAATCATAACTCTCTTCGCAAGGTAGCAATTAAGGTAGTAAATAATACCTTTGTATGATATATTAAGCCTCAGCAATAAATTTTAGTCTCTTATTTCTATTACTTCTGAATGAGTGATAGAGAAAAATAATGTTTATTATTTAGAAGAAATATTAAAGAGTTTAACAAACTTTAAAAAAATAACTTATTAATTTATTATTTTAAAAAATAAAAAGGATGTTTTATTTATAAAAGACATTATAAACAAAATACAATATTTATGATATTTGTTACAAAATTAAAATACTTAATATCAGGCTCGTATACATTGAAAAATACTTCTTCATAGCAGAAGGACGTCAAATGTAAACGCAGGAAAATTTTCTGCGTCTGTACTCGTAAATTTCGATATTATCATGCCATTCGTTCATTTCTAGGTTCTAAATAAAAATCATAACTCTCTTCGTAAGGTAGCAATTAAGCAACTCAGTTCAAAATTTTGAAACTTTACCATCTCGAGGATAAAATTTATTAAATTACTCCCTAAAAGAGAAGAATGACTCCGCCTTTTGTGCAGAGGGAACCCGTGAATTATATCACTAGACAACAATTGCGCGCAGCTTGAATTTCTCATTAGTAATGAAATAGCTGCTTTATGTAAGTTTGTCTGAAATAAATTGTAGCAAAATTATGTACAGCATTTGCAAGAACACTATGCCTGTTATATAAGTGGAAACAGAATAAAACAACTTTCCTCAAAATTGGGCCTCTGGTTCCTGACTCATGGGTGCTTTAAAGGTTATATTACTAACTAGCTGAAAACCCGCACTTCGCTACGGAGTACATTCCAATTAAATACAACGGTCAATATATGTAATTAATGCCAAAAAATAATATATATATATATATATATATATATATATATATATATATATATATATATATATATATATATATATAATAAATACAACGATCAATGTATACAATTGATGTAAAAAAACGAAAAAATATATTTGTAAAAAAATCGTAGCGGATATTTTTATAGACAAAATAATGCAGAAGAAAATATTAAAATTAAATCTAATAAGGACATACTAAAAAATATAAATATTTCCAGTATGAGGTATGATTTTTGAAAAATTCTTCTAAATTTTTTTAAATGAAATTTTTAAGCTGTTTTTAGAACTTTTTCTAAGTTTGCATTTAAAATAATAATCTGAGGGTTATAAAATTTATATCACGAGAAAGATCATGAAAATTGCTTTAAAATGAAATCTTTTTCAAATCTTACCTCAATTTTCTGATTTTTGGTGAATTTTTAAAGATAAATTTTTAGTATTTAATTTATTAAATGCTGATCACGTGGTTTCTTTTCTTTTGGTGATACTTTAAATAAATTTTGCTTCACGTGCATAACAACGACATAAATTGACAAAAAAAAAATACTAAAATACGGTAAAAGATAAAACTAAACTACTAATCTAATTGAGATGGAAGTTTTTAAAGAATTTAATTCAAATTAGTATGTTTTATGGATATTAAACATACAAATTAATTGCATACGTTGATTTAATTTGAATATTTTCTTCTACATTATAAAAATATCCTTTACATTATAAAAATATCCATCTATAAAAATACCTATCCGTTCCGATTTTTTTTTTATATATATATTTTTCTTTGTTTACTTTTTGACATTAATTGCATACATTGACCGTGGTATCTAGTTTTAATGTACTCCGTAGCGAAGTACGGGTATTCAGCTAGTATAAAATAAATCTAGAATATGCTCTTTTCAAAACAAAGACGGGAAAGAAATCTCTGAGAAAAAAAAAATGTAAGCTGTACTTTTAGGAATATTGCATGAAATACAAGAAATCGCCCAAATTCCACTCATCCCAAAGTGTCTTCACATACAAGAGCTCTGGGTCTGCCTAAACCCTAAATCTTATTCAGATAGGAAAAAAAAAACAAAAAACTCAGCCATACATTTTATAGTACGCTGTGAAAAACAAATACATATCGGTATTGCTAACATGTATCGCGACCAATAATGCATTGCGTCTTTTCACCCTTCCCTGCTACAGAATCTACAAGTTTTCGAGATTCACAGCTCCTTTCCCCATGTATCATGAACACCGAGAGAAAAAAGAGGGGAAAAAATTATATTCCCCCATACGATTTTACCCCGCGGCAAGCAGAAGCGCTCCAAGATTTCCAGGGAATGGATGTAAATAAAAAGAAATAAACTCAAATGTAACATATTGAAGGGAAAGGAACGTGACTGTCAAAAACTTCCAGCCCGCTTTGTGCTTTCAGAAAAATTTTCTGTAAGCGGCTTTCTAATGTCAAAAAATAGGAACACGATGACAGTTTTTGATAAATTAGATATAATTTATTGCGTGGGACTCTCTATACTACGAGCAATTTTTTCCAGACAGTATTTCTATTTCTCTCTCTTTTTTCATTTTTTCTGTCCTTTCTCTATCTTTTCTTTTTCTTATGTCTTCTATCCCTCTCTCTTTTTAGACTGGGAAAAATTATTCGTTCATCTGTGTTATTGTAATGCAAAATAGCTGAATGGTACAACTACAGGAGAACCACGCCTATGCATTTTGTGTACGGCCCTGTCAAAATGCATGAACTAATTTCCAGCAATGTTTTTACCGGCTTGGGAAAAGTCACCCCCAACATTTCCTTCCCCGGATATTTCGCCCCCGGTTGATAAATAGTAAATAAAAAAGACAATACAAGTAATAATTTTCATTTTCATTGAGGTACCGGCTCCACTTTCGGAGATTTAACGTTAATATCGCTCGATTATTTGAACTGATCTTCCGGCGACAAACTTTTCTAAATATATTTTCAAAACTGAATTCATGCTTGAATTGTCAAATAGCTTTTACAGTAGTTTCTCCCCATTCGTATGTTTTCGGGGTCCTCTTTTCCTTATTAAAAATTTAGCATATTTGGGTGGAGGGATGGCCTGGAAACCACTAAAAGGTGTCGCGATTAGAGAAAGGTTGGAAAACATTGAACTGTACTGAGTTCTTACACACATATACAGGAGCAAGGTAAATTTATTATTCTACGACTTTGCAATAAAAAAAGGCAGAAATTCGTACTTTGAAGATCACAGGATAATGCAGAGAAAAAAACTTAAAGGGAAGATTTTATTAATAGATAGTATTAATATAACGCCCCAAAAAGTGTCCATAGTGACTCAATGTAGAAAAAAATTTCAAGCAGTCTCTACTAACGAAACTGCCGCGAGTTATTAACGTAGGATTAGTTACCTTTGCTTACCTCCTTTTTTTAGATAGTATTAATATGACGCCCCAAAAAAGCGTCCATCGTGACTCAAGGAAGAAAAAAAATTCAGGTAGTTTCTTCTAACGAAACTACCGCGGGTTATTAACGTAGGATTACTTATCGTTGCTTACCTCTCTTTTACAATAAAATTCCTACATATGAAGAGAGGGATGCGTGATAACCCTATGCAGAATAGGCGGATGGTAAGAAAAATAAGTTACATATGTCTATTCTGCCACTCGCGACTATAATACTCTGCCACTCACGATTTATAACTCGCGACGACGGGTTTAGCGCCATCAATTTTGCTCTCCGGAGAACCGTTATGGAGGAACCTAATCCTATGTTAAAAAAGTTAAGTGCCCATGTTTTATTCTAGCTTAAATTTACTGTAGGTTTATAGGCAGTACTCACGCTTAGTCTATTAAAAGTTTCAGGATTCCAATGGAACAAACAGACAAACATTTTAAACTAGAAGTTAACCCGTCATTTTGACGTCATAATACTAATGACGACGTCATAATGGAAAAAGTATATGAAAGTTAAAAAATATCCAGAATTATCTAACAATATTGCATTTAATCCACACCTTGTAAAAGCAAACCCTTTCATTATATTTTATTTATTTAGTTTTTCATGCGATTGGAGTAGTATACTGCCATCCAGTTTTTTACAGCTCACTACGCGATATGAATACTTGAGCTACTTGATTCATTCACATTCAAGTTTGCTTACTTTCAGAATTCATCGCAAAAGTAAACAGATTTTTAAAAACTGTTAAATATACAGCTAAAAGCATCCAATTTTTTTTTAGTTCTGAATGTTTTATAGAAAAATAAGCTGAAAAAACATGATTTGATGGAGAAGATATTAATTTTTAGGTAAGAAAAAATTTTGATCCATATCGGAAATTGAAATTAAGCCTAACCGGCTGTTTGTTTACTGAGGGCTTCAATTGAAAGATGAGTACAGCCCGGAAGTGTTATACAGAGACAACGGCTATTATATATATAATTATACTATAAATAAGAATTTTCATGCTATTAAGTTGCTCGCAGAAGGTTTTTTGGTATATAATGTTGCACTGGGATTTTACACTTTCAATTTGAGTTATTTTGATCCCGTCTATGGTTAGGTCTGTTGAGCAAAAAGGTGATTTTAGCGCTTAAAAAACCCCAACCAAACGCCTCTGCTTATTATTCACTTTTTTTTCATTTTTTTAGTATATTTTTTACTTTAGCTTGACTGTTTTTTGAAGACTTAAACAACGTTAAAAAGGAATTAAATGTCACCATACATACTAGTAAAAAACTAACTCGAAATAAGTACTCATATAAAGTCGTAAATGAGAGGGGTTTTTTTATTGAGCCGATAAAATTAGTGAAAACATGAAACTTTCTTTGAAAACATATTTTTATCCAAAATAAGAAAGTAACCGGACCGCTACCTTTAAAAATTAAAATGATACCACTAAAATATCATTTTTTTTACCATCAAGATTTTTCAAGATTTTAACATGAGTACACATTGGTGAACGATCAACGTGTTAATTCATATTTTTACAGTTTAAATTTTTACGTTTAGTCTGGGCAACACAAGAACTTGTACCTGGTCGATCATAGAGGATAATTGGAGCATGAAAGTTTATCGTAGCTTGTAACATTTTGGCCACACCTGCTATATATCACTCCTCATCCCACCAGGGGTGCCACCAATGAAGAAAAAGTTTACGAGGTGAACAAACGCATGACTTACTTAAGCTTAGCCATATGAATGCTAACATATGGCTAAGCGATTTTTCATAATACATGAATGAAATGCTACAATGTGTCATTTCATTTGGTGACCACATGAATAAGAATTAGTGAGAGCAATGAATTATGCGTTAGTAATAGACAATACGGATTGTTTCATTACGTGATTTTTTATACTTGGAGTATAAAGAAGCCAATTTACTAAAACCAAAATTAGTCAACATAAATTGAATACCGGCGGTGCATTAAACACTTTATATTGATTTTCAGTCGAATTTCAGTGTATTTTTCAGTAGAGTAAATCTTGTATGATGTACAATTGCCAGATATTATTGATTGAGTTGCCCTTATAACTTACAAAGGTTATTAATTTATCGAGCAACGGAGTAGGCTTCGGTGATCATTTAATACCTTAGACCTCGAACGCTGGACAAGTCGAGGAGAAACATTTATGAAAATTATCGTTTGTAGGGTTGGACATTCATGAGATTTCTTTAAAAGTAAATGCATCTTATTCACGGAATTCTACGGTCACGGGACTCCATGAATTCACCTCTCAGAAGGGGTAAACAGTGGGGTCCTGCCTTTCCTAAATTTAAGTTCATTCAATTAAGTAAGCAGGAAAAGTACACAAAAAAATTTCACATAGTCCCTTCTAACGAAATTACCGCGGGTTATTAACGTAGGATCACTCATTGTTGTATATATATATATACACACTCATGGACAAAAAAATTAGCGCACCAAGAATAAGTATACATAAGTACCATGATATAAGTAAATGATAAGAAAATCAAAGAAAAATGATAATTTATTTCAGAGAAAAAGGCAAAAGAACGGAGGAGTTAATACTCCGTTGGACCCCCTCTAGCGCGAATACACGATGCGATACGATCGGGGTTTGAGTCATACAAGTTCTGTATGATGTCTTGAGACATTTCGTTCCATATTTGCTGTAACCTTGCCTCTAGTTCGTTCAAACTAGTGGGATGCCCAACTCGTCGTCCCAAATGATCCCAGATATGCTTGATTGGAGACTAATCTGGGGATCGGCCAGGCCAAGGAAGGGTAGTAACAGTGCGGAGACAGTCTTGTGACACCCTTGCCGTATGAGGCCGAGCATTGTCTTGTTGAAAAATGGCTCCTGGGAAACGTTGCATGAGTGGCAACACGTGTGGTTGCAGGATTTCATGAATATACTGCTGGGCTGTCATGGTGTCACGGAACAATACTAGGGGTGACCGTGTATTGTAGGCAATGGCACCCCATACCATCACACCAGCTGTGGGAGTATGGGTGTGTCGCTGTACAGCAAAGGCAGGATTGAAGCGTTCACCACGGGCTCTCCACACACGAACACGATTGTCATCACTGCCGAGATTGAATCTGGATTCGTCGCTAAAGACGACCTGGTTCCATTCCGCTGCAGTCCAGTTTCCTCGTGCGCGGCAAAACTCCAAATGGAGGCGTCGATGTGTGGGCGTCAAGGGCAGCACACGTAATGGGCGCCGCGATACCAACTGTCCTTCAGCCAGGCGCCTTCGTATGGTTCGAGAAGACACAGAGGCCCCTAGTGAAGGTGCTACCTGTGCCTGGATGGCGGCCGATGAAGCAGTTGGCTGTACGCGTGCATTTCTTACGATGTGGCAGTCTTCTCGACGACTGGTCTGTCGAGGGCGTCCTGAGCCTGGTCTTCGTGTACATGACATCTCTCGGGTCCACTGGTCCCAACACCTCCTCACAACACAATCAGAGTGGCCTAATTGACGAGCTACTCGCCTAGCTGACCACCCAGCTTCCATCATCCCGACGATTCTCCCCCTCTCAAACTGCGACAACTGCTTATATTGTCTTCGAACACGGCGTAATGGCATGTCTATCTCAGCTCTTCCTTTGTAAATGATTCAGCACACTCAAACAAGCTTTGGTTACCTGTTTTATACTCCACAGAGTACGATATTCAACGCCCTCTACCGGCTATACGTAATGCGCAATCACGCTGCATTTCTAATCATTTGCATATCTCCCCGACATGTACCTTCATTGCAAGTTTCGTTTCGATCCCGCAATTATTTCTTGGTGGGCTAATTTTTTTGTCCATGAGTGTATATATATATATATATATATATATATATATATATATATATATATATATATATATATATATATATATATATATATATATATATATATATATATATATACGAGGGCTGTTCAGAAAGTATCGAGACTGAATGTATTATGCAAAAATATACAAACATAAACAGGTTTTGAGTCAATCTCCTTCGAAATATACTCCTTTGACAGTAACACACTTGGCCCAACGATGTTTCCAGTCCTCGAAACATGTCTGGATTTCAGACTTTGGGATGGCCTGAAGCTGCTGTGTCGTATTCTGTTTTATGGTCTCCCTGTCCTGAAACTGGTGTCCTTGATCTTGGGAAAGAGGAAAAAATCAGGAGGTGACATGTCCGGCGAGTAGGGAGGATGTGCTACTTGGATTGTTCCGTGTTTTGTCAGGAACTGCTGCACAAGATTGCTGGTGTGAGCTGGGGCGCCGTCATGATGAAGCATCCAGCGAGAGGACGCCCACAACACCGGTCGTTTTCTGCGAACAGCCTCTCTTAATCTCCTCATGACGTCCAAGTAGAATTCCTTGTTCACTGTCTGGCCCTGGGGAGCGTACTCATGATGAACAATTCCATCTGCATCGAAAAACACAATCAACATGACTTTGATCTTTGATCGCACCTGCCGTGCTTTCTTTGGCCGAGGAGAACCGGGGGTTTTCCATGCTGACGACTGCTGCTTTGTTTCGGGATCGTATCCGTAAATCCACGACTCATCCCCAGTGATGATGAGCTTCATGAACTCCGGATCGTCGCTTGCAGTTTGAAACAAATCAGATGCTATTGCCAGTCGTTGGAATTTCTCATTCTCAGTGAGGAGGCGCGGCACAAGCTTTGCAGACACTCAGCGCATGTTCAAGTTCTTTCTCAAAATTTCATCACATGATCATACGGAAATGTCACACTCCTGTGCAATTTCTCGGACTGTTAAACGACGACCAGAGCGCACCACAGCCTTCACTTGTGCAATCTTTTCCTCATTGCGAGAGGTGGACGGGCGTCCAGAACGGGGATCACTGTTCACTGATTGACGACCCTCCTTGAATCGCCGGAACCACTCGAAAACCCGAGCACGACTCATCGCCTCATCTCCAAATGCTGTTTTCATCATCTCGTAGGTTTCGGTGCCCGTTTTACCGAGCTTAAAGCAAAAATTGATACAGATTCGCTGCTCCGTGTTTTCACACATTTTCTGTTTTCGACGAACGCACGCAAACACTCCACATGAAAGAAGTCAGTGTGACTGAACGGCGCGCTGTACAGACCTGCTGATTTTTGTGAGACAAGGTGAAATATGCGCGCGCATGATGCGCACAGTCCCTCCACTAGGGGTTTTCTGGTGTAAATAGAATACATTCAGTCTCGATACTTTCTGAACAGCCCTCGTATATATATGTCAAAATTTTGTCGCATTTTGGTACTTTTCTGTTTAACTGTCTACTGCTTGTCCAAGCGATACAGAGTGGGTTTGGCCCGCTGCCAAAATTATAACTCGCGAGGTACGGACGGCTGGTTTTAGCGTCTGATATTTTGCTTTCCGGAGGACCGCTATGGAAGAACGTAACCCTACGCTAAAAAACTGAACATATTTACATGAAAATTTCAGTTTTGGCTGGATGTTCTATGACGCGATTTTTAAAATTACCCTCAGGCTGCTTTCGATGTAAGAGCTACTAGGATTGTAAGAGCTCAACGTCTTCTTTTAAAATTCTGTAATGATATTAACCATAATCGAAAAAAAAGAATAAAAAAAATCGCCCCTATAGGCATATATTAAAAGTTTCTTCTTCTTGTAACAACAGATTCAATGCTCTTCATTAAGGCTGCTATGTACTAACCCCATTGGATTCGCTCACCTTAATGTTAACCTATGGAGAAAATTTGTCCACGGATTGTCGACTTGGATTCACAGATTTTTTTTAATAAATTGTACTCCGTCATAGAGAAAGAAATTTTACATTTGTGTACATTTTTTGTTTTGTTTTAAAAATGCAGTTAATATTTTAAGATTTAAATTATTCGGGGGAAAATCTGGTATAGTGTGTTTTAAACGCTCATAAATTCCTTCGGTGGACGAAATTTATAAAATGAATTCTGTAGTGCTTTGCAGAAAAGTTCAGGCTATCTGACAATACCAATTTTATTTGATTATCAGCATATATGTACCTGTAAATAGTTGACAAAAATAATTTTAAATAAAAATTTTGGGGGCAGCGCTTAACCCCCCTATAGAGAGAGAGCCATTACAATCCCTCAAAATGTCAATCCTAAGGGGGGTGGAATTCTCGAACTGTCAACAGGACTCCTCACACCACAAGAGTCTGCAAGAAGAGATAAAGGGAAATACGATTTTTTTTTTCTTAGTGCATAGCACCTTAAGGAATTAAATTATAATTTTTAATCTTTAACTATAACCACGAAAATAACTGATGGTTTTACCTTAGTAAATTTATTCTAGTACGGCGATTTTTTTTAACACAGAAGGGAAACACGCAAGTTTAGCTGATAATGCATTAAGAGATACATCAAAACATATTATGACACAATTTAATCATGAAATTGTATTGACTAAAAATGATCGTGTATGTCATCTTCAGAAACTGCATGCGTCCCAATCTTAATTTTTTTTTCTTGCCACGTGCCTGACAGGCAACCACTGGTGGGATCGAAAACAGCAAAATTTTGTTGCAGTACAGTAAAACATCGTTTATCCGGACTAACTGGGACCCACAGGCAATCCGGACAATCGAAAATCCGGATAATCAGGGTAATATGGGTAATAAGCAAAACAAAATCCTTAACTAAGCAGACTTACCGTTTATTACGATAAAAACTATGTTTTGTAACAAAATTACATAGTATTGTTTACAAGACATTAAAAAATATAAAAATAACTTTTCTGAGTCATTCCACGTTAACGCTCCTGTTACACTCTAGTAAAGCTTTCTTAAACTCAAAGCATTTTATTACCATAATTTATTGTACAATCCATGCAGGAACTATACATTGAATCAAACTAAAAAGCGAACATTTGGCGTGCTTATAGTTACGTTCTTGCTATCATAAATAAAAATTATTATCTATGTCTAGTACGACAATTTTTTTTAACACAAAATGGAAACACGTAAGTTTAGCTGATAATGCATTAAGAGATACATTAAAACATATTATGACACAATTTAATCATTAAATTGTATTGACCAAAAAAGATCGTTTGTGTTATCTTCGACTTGTGTATTAAACAAATGTCTACATATCTGATCCGGATTAACTAGGGCCGGATAAACGAGATTTCCCTGTACTATGAAAATCACTTTCAGAGATCTTTGGTGCTAGGGGGACGACAACGTTTCACCCAAAACGAAAAAAAAGTAAGTCAAGACAAAATCAAATAGAACGGGGACCAAATATTGATTCGTAGATTCTACCCTTGAATATAACGAGAAGGGCAGAATCTATTTTGGGTTTATCTAGTTATTGAAAAAGAAGCTGAAACACCTGAGCACGAATTAATGTTAAAGAAATGGTTCTGAAATCACACAGAAAAAGTTTCTCTTTTGCATAATGCATTCTGTTTCATAGTCACAAACATGATAAGAGCTTAACATAAAAACAAATATTGAATAAGTAAGTAGAAAATGAAATTTGGAGTGGAATTTTTCACCACAAGAGAAAGCGGCTTCCGGGCGAAAAGAGAAACATGAAATTTTCAACAAAAGTAACGGACATCGAAAATCGATGTTTCGGATTATGCAGCGAATCAGCATTCTTAGTTATCTCCCCCCTTCAAGGGTATTAGTTCTTGGAGGTTATTGGGTTCGTGAAATAAAAATGAAAATTTGAGCTGAATCATACCGTATAAGACTACTTTACTGAAACAGGTTGTATGACCATAAAGTTTGAATTCGGAAATAAATTTTGATTTTGGTTATTACAAAGTTTCTATTGGTTTTTAATCACTGCAAGTTTCAGTCTTTGTCTAATTTAGAATAGCTTACTATTAGTGTTGTCAACTAAAAATTGTCCAATTAAAATAAAATTTCTCAAGTACTGGCTATATTTCTGTGCTCAGATGGCAAAATATTGTAAGAAATTTACGTAACAACAATTCTAGGATTCAAGATGTCATGAAAATTCAGTAATGCGTTTTACACGAGCAAACGTGGTACCAATGTTTTAGAAAAATATTTGGCTATTACTTACAGTACTTACAGGAAATAGAAAATATCGGCGAACGAGAATCCGGAATGTGAAAAACTCAATTTTTTAAAGAAAAGTTTCTTATACTTTTCTTATAAAGAAAAGTTTCTTATTTTGCCATCTGAGCACAGATTTAAAACTGGGAATGAATAAGTTATCCTGCATTTTTTTTCTTTTGAAGTGTTTCTATAAAATTCCAACTGCTCTTGTAAAAAGTTGATGGACATCGTGAAATTAAATAAATAAATAAATAAATAACTAAACCGTGAAAATTTTTTTCGTTTACTATATTCTATACACGGATTCCCAAGGGTTGAAATTCGGTAGTTTCAGCTGCATGTATGGAAAAAGTCACGGTGATAAGTTTCTTTATTTTCCGGAAATTTTTGCACTAATATTTTGGTCATTACAGTGTGTATATAACTGAGCTTATAAAGGGGAATACATGTGGAAAATTACGGAAAAAATCCAGAGGGCTTAGCCACATATTTCCTACGGGATTTACCTCAGCCTCGAGGCTAATTTTATAAACTGAATCCGTACCTTCCGTTTTCCTTACACATTGGCAGACCATTAAACCATTAAACCACGCCTTAAACCATGAAAACCCCTTCTCACCATTAAACCCCGCCGGCCTTGGTCACCATAAAACCATGTCAAAATCTGATTTAATGTATCTCTGAATGCATTATCGGTTAAATTTCTGCGATTTCTCTCTTAGTTTTTTTTAATGCCATAACAGAATATATTACGAACGTAAAAGCATCACTCTGAAGCATTTTTGCGGTTATAGTTTGAAATTTAAAATTATAGTTCAGTCCTTAATGAAGAGCATTGAATCTGTAGTTACAAGTAGAGGAAATCTTCAAAATATTCCTAATACAAGGGTGATGCTTTAAACATTTTTTGTAGTTACACCTATACCTCGCTATCCGGCCCCTCTTTATACAGCATTTCGCTATAACGGACTTTTCGATTTATGGCACTTTTTCGATTTACGGCCCACAATATTTCGTTATACGGCCACAACAGCGGAAAGTTATGATGGCAGCATATTATACATTAGTGATTCTTCATGTTAATGTTCGTCATGACATTAAAACACTTTTTAAACATTTTATTTTATGTTTTTAATTATATGCATACATATGTGCATATGATTTCTTTTGTTTTTGTTTATATGTTTATTTTTTTAATTTCTGTTTATTATTACATTGTTTTGTACTTTTATTTTTACGAAAGCATTTTTATAGGAAATAAAAAGAATAAAATGCTTTATGAACTAAAAACTATATTATTTATAAAAAATTGGAACAGATCCAATTAATTTTGTATGGGTTTGTATCAAAATAATTGATCCGTTATACGGCTTTTCGCTTTACGGACAACTTTTCCGCAACGTATCTAGGCCGTAAAGCGAGATATGGGTGTATTCTTAATACTCTTCCATAGTTTTAAAACATGAATTTCAGCTCTTAAAAAAACCCAATAAAATGCATGTAAAGCAACCTGAGGGTAATTTTTTAAAATTACCCCTAGGCGTAGATTATATTGCACAAATTACAATTATCCACTCCAAAAAACCAACCATTCCCATGATATTTTCCCCCAATACGGCAGGTACTTGACTCTTGAGGACATGCGCCCCATCAACACAGCGAAATATTGTTGGGTACTTTATTATGGGAGCACTATTTATGTGAGCCAGCATTGCTCCCTATGAAGAGACAACACGGGAACATCCAAGCCACACTCGGGATTTGAAACCAAGCCCACTGCGGAGAAGCTCACGACGCTAACCACTATACCATGTAGGCGTCACCATTCCCAAGTACACTTGTTCAGTTTTTTTCCTTCTTCTGCTTTTTACCACGTCTCATTTGGAATATTTCTTTTTCTTCGCCATTCCGTAGAAATCGACCAATGGACATTTTCTACTACAGTGAACTGTAATAAATCGAAGACTTATGTCCTGTCTATGTGAACTTAATATTTATCCTCATAATGTTTATCTTACGCTTCATAATGACGTAAACCACACTGACTAATATCTAAACACCAATTCGGAAAATAATTGGCTGTCTCGGGAATGGATTATCATAAAGGCTGATAATCCAATAAAAATAGTATTTTCAGATAGCCTGAACTTTTCTGCACCTTACAACAGGATTTATTTTATAAATTTCGTCCATCAAAGGAATTAATGAGCTTTTAAAACAGTCGAACCCCGTGATAGCGCACCCGGTATATAACGAGCTCACGGATGTAACGAACGAAAATTTTGGTCCCGCCGTTTACCTGTTGTACGAAATTTAATTAGCATTGTGTCAGTTTAATATAATCGATTTTAGTCAATTTAATTCACTAATGATCATTTTTAAAAGATTTTTATCATTTTTTTTATTCGTCATTATTGAAAGCACATTGCAACTAATGAGTTATACATTTTGTGAACTCTAGCATTTTTCTTATCGGTTCGGATATAACGAACCACTGGATAAAGCGAACAAAACCTTTGGTCCCTCGAAGTTCGTAATAACGGGGTTCGACTGTACCAGATTTTTTTCCCCGGATAATTTAAATTTAAAAATATTATTTGCATTTTCTTAAACGAAAAATGCCCCAGGGTGTAAAATTTTTTCTCTCTATTACGGAGTACAATTAACAAAAAATCTTTCAATCCAAGTCGGCAACCCGTGGACAAATTTTCTCTATTGCTTAATATTGAGGTGAGCGAATCCAATAGGGTTAGTACACAGTAGCCTTAATGCGTAGCGTATTCTTTTATTTGAAAACTAGCTGAAAACCCACGCTTCGCTACGGAGTACATTCAAATTAAATACAACGGTCAACGTATGCAATTAATGCCAAAAAATAAATATATATATTTATAATAAATGCGATGATCAATGTATACAATTGATGTAAAATATATATCTATCTATATATATATATTTATAAAAAAATCGTAAGGGATATGCATTTTTTTGGATAATATCTAATCGTCTGCTGCATTAGAAAGAGAAAAAAATATTTTTTTTGTCTATTTAGTTGTTACGCACGTGACGATAAATTTATTGAAAGTACCAGAAAAAGAAATCACGTGATCAGCATTTAATAAATTAAATTCTAAAAATTAATCTTTAAAAATTCACCAAAAATCAGGAAATGGAGGTAAAAATTCGAAAAAAATTTCATTTTGAAGGAACTTTTATGATCTTTCTCGTGATATAAATTTTATAACCCTCAATGTATTATTTTAAATGGAAACGTAAAAAAAGTTTAAAAAACAGCTTAAAAATTTAATTTAAAAAAATCTAAGAAGAATTTTTGAAAAATCTTTCTTAGTGCACCCCTACACTATTAGAAGAATCGCCATGCAAAATTTCAGCCCTTTAGGTCCAGCGGTTTGGTCTGCGCGTTGTATGTCAGTCAGTCAGTCAGTCAGTGAATGAATGAGTCAGTTACGGAACTGTTTTATATATATAGACAAGTTTTACGGACAGAATGCGAGTAACATCCATGCTATTGTTCACGAGTATATTCAAGTGCGTTTCAGCGACTGAAAATTTATACTGAAGTTCATTACTGCTATATACGTTTCACTTCATACTCCATACTTCATTTCCTATACGGTACACCCCACTGAAAGCAATTAACTGTTTTCGCGTATAAGTGCGAATGTCTTCATCGACAAGCATCCCGCATTGGCAAACAAACATGTTTCACTCCAAATATTACATCAAATGCTTGATGACATTCATCTAATTTTCCAGGCGAGTAATCTTTTATAACTGAAATATTTGTATTCGAGGAGAGCAAAAGATACTCGAAATTTTCCCCTAAAACTGCCTTGAGCTCTACCATGCATTACTTTAAAGGCTAATTTTTAATTGGGATTTTCAAATGCTGATTACGGTGCATCACATTCACTCAAACCCACCGTGTTCCATTGATGCATTTATGGCGAGCACTTCGCCAATTTACACGCACACACTGATGTGTGAATACACATGTGTGACTGTTAACATAGCTTGAAGTAGAAAACTCGCGATACATTTCCTGAAACGCAAAGAAGCACACTAAGGGAACGCGTCAAGAGGAAGGAATAAATTAAAATTCGATTGCGGAATCTTTTATCGGAATTCATTCAAAATGAAATATCAAAGAGATTCGTTATTCAAACTTCCAATCGTATTTGTTGAAACTTTTTTTATTTATTTAATAAGGATAGCTATTACATGAAAGTTGTTCATTTGATCCTCCCTTGTTCAAAATAAAAGTTTTGACATCACATGGTGTCGTAATTATTAATCCACAGGGATTCCCCCCCCCCCACACACACACCACATACACACACATCTTGGAGAAAAAATAATCATTTGAGGAATGCTAATTCCTCTGCTTCGGCTTTGTGGCCCTTCATTCCTCCCGCCCTACACTGTTAATGGAATTCTGGTTTAGTTTATAAATAGATACTAAACTTTAAAAAAAAAAATATATTTTTAGGTAGTCTTTTCTAACGAAACTACCGCGGGTTATTAACGTAGGATTACTTATCGTTGCTTGCCTCCTTTTTTTCTTTTTTTTTTTTTACGTATTTTGGTACTTTCTGTCTAACTGTTTACTGCTACTGGGTTTGGCCCGCTGCCAAAATTATAATTCTCCACGCAAGACAATTTTTTTCTCTCCGAAGGACTGTTATTCTGGAACGTAATCCTACATTAAAACTAAACTCATGGCTCAACAGTCTGCTGTGGACCAAGGCCGCCGGTGTCTTATCTCCTCTTTCTTGACCGTTTGCTTGGGGTGCCATACAGCATATGTCTCAGGTGGTCAGCCTAACGTGGGACCCCCAGAGTTCAGTTCCCAAGCATGCTTGGTCCTCATTTTATCGACCCACTAAAGGGATAAAAGGCTGAGTCGACCTTGCCCAGTCGCAGGTTCGAATCCTGTGGCGTGGCAGCTATATATCCATACTACTTTAGTTTATACTATTGTAACTCATTCACACCTATTCATTCATACCTAACAACGGCTACCAGTTACAACTTAACAACAAAAAAGCGCGATGGATTCTTTTATTTACGCAAGTTTTATGAGCCCCAAAAAAGAAAAGAGGTTTCTATTGGAAACTGTCGCAGAAAGTCACTGCTTCTCCAAGGATGAAAGTTATCAGACTGGCATTCTCAGAGCTCCCTACTTATTGCTTTTTATCATCCCGAATAAAGCAGCTGTCGTCCTTGCCAGGAATTTCAAGTATGACATATCCTATTCAAAAGCAAGTCCAAAAGTCCAAAATATCTTTCCATACGTAAGTATACAAACTTATAAGCCGAAACAAAATCCAAAAATGCGTATACTTCAAGTTATATGCCCTGTCTTCCAAATGGCTCTTCCTCCGTGGAAGAAAAAGAATTACACCATACATAAATCGCCATGAAAAGAAAGAAAATAACCGTTCGGAATGTGATTCCCTTTCTGCGTCTCGCAGACAGAGAGCGCGTGAAATTTCCTTGAGTCCGTGAAAATAAAATATATATATTTTCAGCAGGAGTTTTTTTTTCTTTCTTTCTGGGGGTGGAAATGGGACTGCTGTGGTTTGAAAAAGTTGTAAGGCTTCTCCCTTCTGTATACCGTGTTTAATAGACGCAAAAAAAAAGAGGGATTTTTTTGCGTCAGCCATTCGTTTCATTTTACGTGATCGTATGCAATCTCTCAGAGTTCCTTTCTCACTTTTGAAATAGTGTCTAAGTAGCGTTCTCTTCAAGTTGGAGTTTTAAAAAGTAGGGAAAACTCTGCTAAAAAGTACAAGCTGGAGGTTGAGTTTCCCGAAATAAGTACACTTTGCTGTGGCTTCATATAAAAATAAAACAGATTCTGAATACGCATATAAGGGGTGAGTTTATATTTATAGACATACAAATGTTATATAAAATGGAAAGAAAAAAACTTTTTGAAAAACTTTTACTATTTACACTAGTTTTGGATTTCAGTCAGTTTTATCTTATATATATATATATATATATATATATGTGTGTGTGTGACATTCCACCCCTGATTCCATAACACACACAATAAGCACAAGACGAGGCAGAGTTCTATAAAATTGCAGTCCTTTATTTCACAGTAGTTGGGAACGGATATCAGAGCGCCCTTCTAGCATGACGCTGAACATACAAGTCTTTTCACATACACAGCTCACAACAGACTGCCTGCTCTCTTAGTCAGGGTCTGTACCAAAGTCAGCGACTGTTTACATGAACACAGATGTTTTTCGTGGGTGGTATACTACTAAGAAGAACATTGGGTGCGTTTTATCTTTATGATATTGTTTGACACTTTTGATCCTTTATCTCTGGCACCTGCAGCCATTATCTCTGAGATATTGTGAACTGCGGATTTTAGATGACTAGAGACGGGGTTTGGTTACTCCTTCTGGGCGGCATGGCTAATAATCCTATCAACTGAAAAGAATTTATTGTGTTATTTTCCCCACTGGAATTTGCAGATGTTCACTTGCTTTTGGGTGGGCTATTTCTGAGAGGAAGGGTCCTCTCTTAACAGATGTGGGACCCGAATTATAGAAATAGACGAGATTCAACTTATAATGTCACATATATATATATATATATATATATATATATATATATATATATATATATATATATATATATATATATATATATATATATATATATATATATATATATATATATATATGGTGCCCGGTATAAAGGGCTTAAGTCAATAACAGTGATTTAAATATACCAAGCTATTGGCTTTTATACCAATTGCAGAGATATAATTTCGACTTGAATCTTTTGTACAAAGGCATATGCTTTTGTATACAAAATTGATAGACTTAAGCCTTTTATACAAGTCAAAAGATTTTTTTATATAAAAAAATAATATTTTATATAAAAAAAAATTTTAATTTTTTATATAAAAAAATGACTTTTTTTAAAAATTAAATCCTTTTATACTGGCCACCATATATATATATATATATATATATATATATATATATATATATATGTGTGTGTGTGTGTGTGTGTGTGTGTGGCGAAAGAATGCCTGCTCCTAGTTATAACCTAATGTGTATTCTAAATTTTCTTTTCTAACAAAATACGACTCCTCTTCCAAAATCCGATCTATGAATAACATAACTGATAATTTATATTTCCCCTTAATACCCGTGCCGATCATTTCGCAGGCACTAGAAATGTTTAAATACCAATAACATTACCATTTATGGTCCGGAACCCGTAGGCTTCATTAGGATTGGGTGTAATAAATAAGGTCTGTTTTGAAATTTTTACTCACTAACAGAACGCAGTAACGCGCGGGACCATTCCACCATTCATTGAAATCTCATGAGAAATACAGACAAGGGTATGGGCCATGTGATTGACTTTAATGAATTACAAAATTCTGTTCCCGGCTGTGGAATAGCAAAATGTCCAATTTCATCCACGCCTGAATGAAGGGCACTTCGACTGTTTGTAAAACGTGGCCAAGATGTAAGGACACAAACGCTTTTTGTAACTTTCGTTCGTTATGTAAACACAATCGTGCATCTTCTCTGTCCGCTCCCTGGCTAGGTCCGTCAATCTTCTTGTTCTTTCTACAATGTAGCCAATACTGCTAAGCTAATTTATATTTTGTGTTATGTGCTGAAATCTGTCTTCACCATGCTTCATAACGAATAAAGGGCTTTGGACAGCTATGTTTGGGCTTTATCTGGATCTACGACTGCCTCACCTATCTATGTTTACTCACCTCCACGACTGTATCTCCCATTAGGTTTTTTTACTGTTTCCGCCTAATTTCATTTTGAATATCTTCAAACATTTTTTATGTGTATTACTAGCTGAAAACCCGCACTTCGCTACAGAGTACATTCAAAATAAATACGACAGTCAATGTATGCAATTAATGCCAAAATAAATATATATATATATATATATATATATATATATATATATATATATATATATATATATATATATGTATATAATAAATACGACGATCAATGTATACAATTGATGTAAAAAAATTATACATATATTTATAAAAAAATAGTAAGGGATATTTATATAGACAAAATAATCTAGAAGAAAATATTCAAATTAAATGTAATAGGACATACTAAAGAATATAGTACAGTTTGAGGAACATAATATTTTTTATTGTATTTTAATATTTTTTTGGATAATGTCCAATCGTCTGCCACATTAGCAAGAAAAAAATTTTTTTGTCTATTTAGTTGTTATGCACGTGACGATAAATTTATTTAAAGTATCAGAAAAAGAAATCACGTGATCAGCATTTAATAATTTAAATTCTAAAAATTAATCTTTAAAAATTCACCAAAAATCAGAAAATGGAGGTAAAGATTAAAAAAAAGATCTCATTTTGAAGGAATTTTTAGGATCTTTCTCGTGATATAAATTTTATAACCTTCAAATTATTATTTTTAATGCAAACTTTAAAAAAGTTACAAAAACAGCTTAAAAATTTAATTTTAAAAAATCTAAGAAGAATTTTTCAAAAATCTTTCTTAGTGCACCCCTACACTATAAGAAGAATCGCCATGCAAAATTTCAGCCCTTCAGGTCCAGCGGTTTAGTCTGTGCGTTGTATGTCAGTCAGTCAGTCAGTTACTGAACTGTTTTATATATACAGATAGATTACACTTACTTACACTCACACACACACATATGTATATATATATATATATACAGGGTTCCCATCTATATCCGTTACACCCCCCTTATTTTCTAAACGGGTGACAGCTTAGGCCTTAAAGCTTGTGTCTAGGTATAGTAAAAAGGCTATGCGCTACTCGATGAGACAACTTACAACTCTATCTATCGGCAAATTTTGGGACTAGCGTTTTATCTCAAAAAAGGGTTTGAGATACGAGAAAAAAGTCAGTTACAAAGTTGTTCAGCATCATCGATTTAGTAAGAAAAGACACCTTGTGCACATTAATACTCAAAACAGAATGTAAAAAATGAACATTTGTTTGGTCGTGATTTTCAACACTAGGGCGCCGTGAAACGCGAGCGAAGCGCGAAGAGATCACCGCACGGACTAAATAATCCAGTCCAGAGTGCAAATGTGTATAGTGGCTAATGTAGAGCATTTTCAGCAACATAAATAAATTATCCTGAAGATAGGGAAGTGTCTCAGTTTCTTTATTCCACTCTTTATGACATGACAAATTTCAAAATCGTGACCAAACAAATTTTCATTTTCTGCATTCTATTTTAAGTATTAATGTACGCAAGGTGTCTTTTCTTACGAAATCGATCAAGCTGAACAACTTCGTAATTTATTTTTTTTCTCTTATCTCGTACCGTTTTTGAGATAAAAACGTTAATTACAAAATTTGCCAATAGATGGCGTTGTAAGTTGTCTCAGCGAGTAGCGCATAGCCTTTTTACCATGAAGCTACTCTGTAGCTTCATACTTTTTACTATACCTAGACACCAACTTTATGGCCTAAGCTGTCACTGTTTAGAAGTTATGGAGGTGTGTGTGTGGGGGGGGGGGGGGGGGGTAACGGATATAGGTGGGAAACCTGAATTTATATTATTATTAGGCTCTATCAATCGTACTCGTTTCGATAGTTTTTCTATTTTAAATTTTCAGTCAAAATTTCAAACAAAATTTTTAAACAGTATGCTAGAATTTATCCCCGGTAGTAAATATGTCAAAATAATATTGCTCAAGCCGGTTATTAGTTCTTTATTCAAAGATTAATGAGACATCTTGGATTAAATATAATACCTTTCTTAGTCTCATCGAATTTTGTTAAATCCAGTTACTAATCCACTTCTTTTTAACTAATTATAAAATGTAGAATACAGCAGATCAAATAGTAAGATAAAGGAATTTGGCTTTTCAAGTGGCATAAAATCTTCTACCAACAAAATATTATTTATTTATTTAATTATTATTTAATTGGAAATATTATTTAATTGGAAGATTTAGAATAGTTAAGATAGAATTTTTCTAGTAAGTTTATCGACTTAGGAAAGATGAAAATGTTTTAGGTTCTTAAATAACAGTTTCTTACAACCGTAAAATCAACAACGTAAAAATGACATCTACATAGTGTAGGGATAATACAGAGTAACAATTATTGAGCTATATGAAATAAAAAGTCAAATTTTTAAAAACTACGGAGTTCAAAAATTTTATTCAAATTTGAAAAGTAAATACAACTAATCGGGTTTAGTTTATGACATGTTCGATATGCTTGCCATCAATGGCTATGATGTGGTGCGCAGACGAAGAGCAAAATTATCAATTTCAAAAGTTATCAAGTTTTTTTTTCATACAGCTACATAATTGTCACCCTGTAAATACATCTTTTCACAACAGTAGATACGACTATCTGTATTGGCAAATCACAAATTTTCGAGGGATATGCATTATTTGAAGAAGCTGTTCCTTGTCAGTTATATCTTACAGGTTTTGAATTACAGAAGTTGACAAAATTTCGTTCCTTTAATCAAGCAACCTCGTTTTAAATTAGTCTAACAACTAATTAATTTTATAGGAGATTTTTAAGAGCTTTTGGGTGCTTTAGCTCCACGAGAATTACACAGGCCAACGAAAAATGACTTTTTGAAAACTTTTCTAACGCTAATAGCTGATTCTTATGTAATTTTTGGGGCTGAATCCGTATCTGACCTCAGTTTTTTTCTATCACCCACAGTTCGTCACAATGTGACGAACTGTGGGTGAACTAGAAAACTGTGGTGAAACTAGAAAATTAGCCGAACTTACCATAGAAAATAAAATTAAATAAATGTTACAATATGAACAAACTTTTATTCAAGTATAAACATGAAAATACCTTTTTATTACACAGGTTTTATGTGTGCATTGGCTTATATTTCCTTTCCCTCTTCTCCTTAAAGCTCCTAATATTGCTTTTTCGCCCGTGAATCACTTGCTCAACTTTCCGGTGAAGTGACCAGCAGTAGTCTTGCCACCGTATTGGTATTCCAGCGACCCTGATACCGTCTTTCCATAAATTTAATATCTTGATGAAACCGCTCACCTTGCTTCTCACTGACATCACCCAAATTATCTGGAAAAAATTAAGGTGACTGTTTAAAAAGGGAATCTTGAGGCTCATCAAACAGACTAACTTTTTGAACTTTTCCAGCATGTTGGCTCCAATAGAAATATAATGTGGGTCCTTTTGTTGCCCAAGAACTTGGTCACAGTCTGCTTGAATGATATCCAAGCCTCCCTCTCTTTTAAAGTCATTTTTTATTCAACGTTGGGATCGAACATCATTTTTCGGATGTCAGGCCCAACAAGCATGCCTTCTTCCAATTTTGCTTCTGGTAGATGAGGAAACTTCTCGCAGAGATACTTGAAACATTCTCCATCTTTGAGTAAGGCTTTCACACACTGTTTCAATAGGCCTAATTTTATGTGTAGAGGAGGCAGCAGAATGTTTTCCGGGTCTACGACGTTCTTGCGCAGAATGTTCTCTTCAGGCTTTAAAGATTTTCTTGCAGGCCAGATTTTTCTGGACCAATGTTGATCCCTTGCCCTACTATCCCATTCACATAAGAAACATGGGAATTTGGTAACGCTACATTGCTGGCGGTTAGCTTATGGCGCTGAATTCGCTAAAAATGTCATTTCTTTAAATATTTGGTGTTGAAATGTGAAAAAAATGGTGGGTGATACGGTTTTTTTATTGTCATATTCGGTTTCAACACACTAAAAACCACACGAATAAGGCAAATTTATCCAAAAAGTTTTTTCATCGTTGGCCTGTGTTATCTAAGCGATATCTTTTTTTATAAAACGTTTGATGTTGCAAAAGATAGACTTATCAAAGTCTCATTACTTAGAAAGAAAAATAGAATTGCTAAGGAAAGCTTCACTTTTATTGTACTTTTTGAAATTTTAGTATCAATTTGAAAAAGCTGATTCGGACAAGTTTTGGGAATTTCATTTATATTATGTTCTGAGTATTACACCTTTAAAATGACAACCGCAGTTCAGAACCCAAAACTATCTGTTTATTGTGTTCATTTGCAATTTTATTTGGAAAAAGTTTTTTGCGTAGTTTTCCAGTTGGAAAATTGCCTCTCATTCTTTAAAAATGAAATACATAACGGTTGCAGAAATTCAACACAATTTCCTTTTCGTGTCTGATATTGGTGCTTTGATTCTGCATATTATATTGTTTAGAACTATAACTCTTACTTAAAATAATTGTAGAGAAAGTTAATTTTGACGATCAATTCAAACACACAAATAAAGCCCAATTTAAAAAAAAAATTATTGGCGAAAAAAATTCTGATTCATTAAGAAAATATTTTGATAACAGATTACTCTTCCTGAATTTTCCTTTTTAATACAATTTTTTATTGAACTTTAATCTTATTTGAAGATTTAAAAAAGAAAAAAAATCTTGACGTACTTAAATATTTAATATCCCTTTTGTAACTCTAAGCTCTCGTATATTTTACAAATAAAGGGCAACATATGCGAGCTCACAGTAAAAGTTATAACTTCATAAATTAGACTCTTATTCATTTCTCCCGCTACTTTCGAAACGATGGAAAGGTAAACCTATTACGTTATGTACTTACTGCCAGTTATTTCACATTCCACATATAAATTTCACTCTTTCCGCCGAGCTACTGAGGAGTTTTCTATAGATAAAAGCCCTAAGCAGGAAATCTAAAATGGGCTTTTAATCGCCCCTAAACGATCACGTTATGCATTAGCTTGAAGTGAAATTTAAAACCCGAAGGAAATAATATTTATAGCCTCTCTATTATAATAAGATTAGGGCCTTAATCTCTCCCAGCCCTTTCTTTTCGAAAGAAAACTGCCATTGGATTTTGCGACCCTCGTCCGCCAATTGTGTTACATTTTCTCTTTCTTCTTTTGAAGAAAAAAAAAATAAATGATTTGCGAGTTAGTTTTTTGTTCAAGGATCACTTAATTAGGAAATCACTTTTTGAGTGATTGTTTCCGATCTAAAAGAAATAGATCAAAAATAAACCCTCGAATAATAGAGTGATTAGAAGATTGTTGCGCGCACTGTAATAAAACCAGGTAGTTGTGCTTTGATTGTATATTATCGGTATTATTTATCTTAATTTCATTGGATGTTGGAGTGCCGAACGTAAAATGAATGATACAGAATCAAGTTGAAGAAATAGATTTGTCAGTCACTGCATATCTCAGATCTTCACAACGATGTATTACAAATTGTTTTACCATTAATAATCTCAAATATGACAATCCGATCATCAATATAAACGAGATAAAAACAAAAGAATTGTTCTGTAAAAAATACTAAGTCAGAATGTGATTATGCAACAACAACGAACAAAAAAAGAAGCTGAATGATAAGATTGAAGAAATAAGGAGACACGTCAAACATTTTTAACTACCATAATTATCGCATCAAAATTTAATTTAGTTTCTTTAGAACCGTACATTAAATGATATCTCTGTTCTGTACGCTAAGCTACAAGAACTTTTTTTTTGTCTCAATAGCATTCTAATTACGGATTAGCTTAAAATGTATTTGAATTCTGTTTTCTGCATTTGGAAAAAAAAAATCTTAAATACAAAGCGCTCATCTTTCAAATATATTTTTTTCATTCAATTTTTTAAAATTTTTAAATTTGTTGCAATAGATATCAGTAACTTAATTCCCTGTAAAAATGTTAAACTACTGAAAAATTTGAAATTTTGAAAACATCACAGTTTATTTTTAAATGTCTAACTTCATGTCCAAAAAACATAATTCAAAAATACGCATTTGAAAATTTGCGAATAGAAGTAGACAGAAATATAAATTCCTCCAAACTTAGCATTTTGATGTAGCGATTCCCCAATTGCACCACCTTAATGAATACTAATGAATAATGAAATTTCAAAAGGTTATAATTCCAACCTCTAATACCCCTAAAGTAGGAAAAAAAGGGTTTAAGGAGTAATAAAAATAGAGGAAAATATCTGAACACACATTTATATATATATATGTGTGTGTGTGTGTGTGTGTATGTATATATATATGTGTGTATATATATATATATATATATATATATATATATATATATATATATATATATATATATATATATATATATATTTGTACCAGGTCTCTTTTTTTAAACTTTCTAGCACAAAATGTAATTACAGTAACCACCGCTTATAGTGATCAGTGGTTATAAGAATCAACCGTTTATAAGAATCAATATCGCAAAAACAAAAACAAATGTATTATTTCCATGTTAAAATTTCCGCTTTAAAGAATCAATCCACCGGTTATAAGAATCAGTTTGCAATCTTCGCCTTCCTTTCATTTTTCCAAAAAATGCCATTTGAACTCTCAAAAGGTACGAAATTCTTTCTTAAGTTTTTGAAAAGGAAGATTCATAAAACTTTGGGGTGGAAAACAGTCGTAAAATACATTCCTTTAGACATAACATAAGAGTTTCTCCTTATACGTTTTCGCTAAACACTGTCTTATTAGCTTTATCCAGGGGCATCTAACCCGCCCGGGTCCGATTTCACCTTTCTCCAGACAGGCACTCCTTTTTTCCCACCACTTACTTCCTGGTTGCGGATTTCTGGACCCTGAAACACATAAATCTTCCGCGAAGTGTCCACCATCACTTACGCAAACGGGACAGTGGATTCAGCACTTCAAACCGTGAAACGTAAACGGATCCATTTTGCTGAATCAGATGAACCAGATGCTGAATCAAACGTTTCACGGTTTGATTCAGAATCAAACCGTGAAACGTAAGCTATAAGGTGAATCTTCGTCTGAGACTGTAATAAGCATATGTTGCTAGTATTCACTTTAGTTTTCTAACAAAATTGCCAGTTAGTGTTAGAACTTTTTGATAGTCGAATTCAAATATGATAAAAACAAGGAAAACTCTTAGTTTTTCTGAAAAACAGAACTTGTTAATTAGATATGATGCTCTTCCAAAGTGTAGTCAAAGAGAAGCTGCCTCTTGTTGATTTTATAATCATGTGTTGTTACTTATAGGTCTAGAAATTGAGTTATAGTATTTGTTTAGAAATTGAGTATTTTTAAAATTATAAAAAATAATTATAAAAAATAATTTTAATAAATGATAAATAACGTAAATTAAAGAGTATTTAATGGTAAATTATGTATATATGTGCCTGTGTGTTTATATATATGTACAAGTATATATTTGTGTATGTGTGCCTGCCCAAAGGGAAGTTTCGGTTATAAGAATCAACCGCTTATAAGAATCAAAAACAGTAATAACAAACGTGATTCTTATAAGCGGAAATCACTGTATATGTATGGCCTAACAATTTTATTGTAATGAGCTGATCAAGAAGGTTATTTAGCCCGGTCGGTCACCAGGAAGGTTCTAAAGTTTCTTTTAACAAAAAGGTTCTATTAAATATCTTATATGTATTCAAAAAAGTATCCATCATCTGCCTTGGTAACGGACTGAATTGTGTCCTAAGTTTTAACTGAGTTCAGAAAATATATTATTTTTTTCAGCGGTAGTCTTCAAAGATAAGACATTTCAGACAAGCAAATAAAAATCAGAATAACAAGAATCAGACAACACAATTTGAATGTTTTGCAAGAATCGATCCAACTTAATTCTAATTATCTAATGTAATGCGCTTTGTGAAATTCCAGAAAAACTTTTTATAGAGGGAACAAATACACTGAATTTGTATTCAGCATTTGCAAATAGCATTGCTACAAGCACAGCGATTCCTAAAGTAGGTTTCTCAACCAATGGTCCATAGTCCGGCTCTTAAAATCAGAAACTGATGAACTTTACCGCGCTTCTCCAACATATTCGAACAGCATGCATCTGTAGGGATTTCGCCCCCGTAGATATACTCTTTCTGGAGGTGCATCACTTGACCTCGCAATCTTCAAATCTGAGGTCAAACTGCGAAGAATTTCCCTCTCAATATTTTTCGGATCACAGATTAGAAAATGCATACTTTTTAAAGAAGGATTACGTTCCTCAATAACGGTCCTGAGGGAAGGAAAATTTCAGAGTTGTCGCGAGTTATAATTTTGGCAGCTCGCCAAGCCCAGGAGAAAGCCAAAACAGTTAAACAGAAAAGTACCAAAATGCGTCAAAAAAGCAAAGAGGTAAGCAACGATAAGTAATCCTACGTAAATAACCAGCGGTAGTTTCGTTAGGAGAAACTACCTGAAATATTTTTTTCAATCTCTTTCTTTCATACGAAGGTAAACGTCAAAATGAAAAGCTGAAAGCTTTTAAAATTTTCAATAAACAATTTTTATCGATATTTTTCGCTATCGTTAAATTATTCATATCTGAGGCTAAAAAATAAAACTGTTTTTTAAAAGAATTTCTATTTAAAAAAAAGTAAGGCACACGCATTGTATTTATATTTCTATTTTCAAATGTAATTGCCTTCAGCATGACATATCCACTATTCATATGTTCATTCATACGCAGAATTACTATTCTCGCTATTGATACAATTTGTTCCAAAATCTTACAGCTATTACCATGTTAATCTGCCTAGAATGTTGAGAAAAAAATAGGCCTGTATAATTTTTTTGTTTTAAATTCTGACTTAAAACAAAAAAATTATACAGGTCTATAAGAACAAATGTCCGAAGAAATATTGGGAAATTTGTTCGTTTTCACGCCTTTCGAGGAATGGAAAAGCATTGCTGTTGTAATGATATTTCTTTCTTGGTTGCTATACGAAGGAAAAGCATTTTGTATTTCAAGAGAAGGAAAACATTTGATGGGGGGGGGGGAGGGGGGGTTAAGCGAAAAAGAAATCTGAACGTGTAACGAGATTTGTAACCAGCCTGCGTTTCAAAAATAAACTTCATGAGAATTACATTGAGAAAATTTGGAAATTTATTTTTTATTTTGTTTTATTTTATTTTATTTTATTTATTTCAAAAGAATATATAGGGAAGAGTTTTGAAAACAGCTTTACGAGGTATTTTTTAAAAGTTTAATGTCCCAGTGAATTCATGAGCCAGCAAACATAAAGTGTGCGATAAACTCTCGAAAGCAAACGCTGAAAGTTATTATATGATAAAATTTGCCATTTCATTCGAAGGAAGACGAAGCTATAACACATCTGAAAATAAAACTTTTGAAGAAAAAATATAGCATGGAATAACATACTCTTTGGCGAATGGTTTATTTGCATATCTTATATATGAACTGAGTTTAGGCATCATAAAAGAAAAAAAACGTTTGCGTATTTGGAAAAAAATAAAATTCGTTTATTTTGTTTCAAACTCGCATAGCATTTGTTCCACAATATTCAATAGATACAAACCCGTCCGACGGGTTTGTAACCAGTTGCGCCGTGTGCGTGGCTCCATTCAATTACATAGGTTGCGACTCATCACGGACTGGTTTGTGATTTGAGTCAGTTATCAGTTTCTTTTGAGTTGCCCCGTGTGCAGACGGCCTAAAACATGTCATTGAGCACACGCAGAAATCAATTTTTAACTGTAAATTATCGCTAATTAAAAGAAATTGTGGTTACAAAAACCAAATTTGACAAATCTACAGATTACAATCTTTCGTTTAAGACTTAAATGTAGTAAATTGATGCAGTAGCTTTTTCTCACGGACAGCCCAAAAAGTCGGCTTGGCAACTTAAATATATGGATATCTGTGTTCAAATTTAATTTATCCTTATTATGTGTAGTTTAAAATTTTCGAACAAAATGTGATACACTGGCCGGTGCACATTAAATCTGTCGTGGCTGCAATGTCCTCCAAGTTCTCAAACTTACCTCTGGAGGTACGGGGTCAAGTGTTCCTGTCTCGTCACTTGACTCGGTTCTAAATTATGGGACCGGCTTGTAGGGCGTAATGCTGCCACCTATACGGTGCCCCTTTAAATGGATGGCCAGCAGTCTCGCCCTTTTCTGTGAACAAATGGCGTCAGAGCCAATCATAATTAATATTAAATAAAAAATATTATTAATATTTGGAATTTTTACTAATAAAAAATAAATGTGATCGTATCACATTTATTTTTTATTTAGTTTTATTTTATGACTTATCTTAATAGAGTAGACGACTGTATACCATTAATTAATTATCTTGCTATCACTCAGAAACGAAGTATCAATATAAGAACACATATACATTTGGCTTCAATAAAAAAAAAGTGATAGCATCTATAACTGTCACGAATAGTTATTCGTAACTTTCAGTTCATCTGAGTAATTCAATTCATGTAATGCAAACCCCCCTTTTGTTTATCAGTGAATAATTGTGCAAATTGTAAAGTAGCCTGAAACGCGAGCATCCGTCAATATGGCAACCCTTGGCGTTTGCCCAAGCTACCCATCGCGCCAATTTGGCGTGCTTCATTTGGCCCAGACAGGTTCTTCGCAGTCAGAGAGACATTTTTTTTTTTTTTTTTGCTCTAGAAGTTGCCTGCCCTTTTGCTGGCTTTTGGTGTGCTCAGCACTTCCCATATTGGGAATGGATCGACTGCTAAAATGTAGTGTAATGTGAGTTATTTTGTTTGTGTTCTTTCTGTGACCATACCATTTTTGATTTTTCGATATGCTAAACATAATAAATAATCTTTTAAACTATTCATTTGAGTCGGGACTTCCCTTAGTGCTAATTTCTTTGTGTTAAGTATGTGTCAGGATATGTTTCTTTATTTCAGGTTGTAGTATCACCTTTCTGTTAACAACGCTTAAAATTAAATACTTCCACTATACGATTGTCTATCTGTGCGATTAATTAACTACGCACGTTAACTTTTCCTAATTTTTGGCACATGGCTGCAGGCGTCACGTGGTCTTATTCTCAACGTGTAGTACCGCTTGCTCATCTTAAAAAGCCATTTCGTAATCCTATTGCATCTACCATGAATTTTATGTACATGCTTAATTACGTCCACCATTAGCTTTCTAAATGTAGCAATGTGGTCAACTTAATTATTATTTCCCACTTCATTAATTTCCCCATAACAAAAGTTCAATTCCATACAGTTGGTAGCCTAAATATTCCGTAACAAATCCCCCTTCATTCCGTAACATATAACAATAAAGAAAATTTCAAAGTAAATTTCTGTACCATGAAACACCCGAAAGTCAGTAATGTTAAATTGAGATTAAGGAGGCCAGTAGAAGAAAACACAGAATTTAGAAGCTGGAATTAAAAATCGCTATTTCAAACGTAACAGAACTCCCTTAAATAGGAAAAAAAAATATGTTGTTGTTACATATGGCCAACTGGAAATTAATCCATGCAAGTCTGGCCACTCAACATACAAAAAATATAAAAACACAGGACAACAAAAAAGAAACCATAAGATACCACAAAAAGGCCTTAAAACCAGTTAAAAACATTAAGGTTCTAGGATAAAATGTTAAAAATCCAGAAGCACAATAATTGAAGATCGTGAAATCAGGACATAAGTTCTCTGGCCCTCCAACAGAGAGCACACAAATCACCATTCTGCCGTAAGTCTAGTTTCGAGGAAACAATTAGGTGAGCTTTATTCATATTTTCATTCTCACATAAGGTGCATGCGCTGGAACTCACAATCCCTCTTTTGGCCACATGTTCAGCCAGACAGTCGTGCCCTGTTCTTAGTCTAAAATTGGCCACGGCCTCTTTACGTGTTTTATGACTAAATTTTACCCAGTCATCTCCAATAGACTCCCAGACTTTGTCTTTGGAAATGGATTATAATCTATATATATAAAACAGTTCCGTAACTGACTCATTCATTCACTGACTGACTGACATACAACGCACAGGCCAAACCGCTGGACCTAAAGGGCTGAAATTTTGCATGGCGATTCTTCTAATAGTGTAGGGGTGCACTAAGAAAGATTTTTCAAAAATTCTTCTTAGATTTTTTTAAATTAAATTTTTAAGCTGTTTTTTAAATTTTTTTTACATTTGCATTTAAAATAATACATTGAGGGTTATAAAATTTATATCACGAGAAAGATCATAAAAATTCCTTCAAAATGAATTTTTTTCGAATTTTTTACCTCCATTTCCTGATTTTTGGTGAATTTTTAAAGATTAATTTTTAGAATTTAATTTATTAAATGCTTATCACGTGATTTCTTTTTCTGGTACTTTCAATAAATTTATCGTCACGTGCGTAACAACTAAATAGACAAAAAAATATTTTTTTCTCTTTCTAATGCAGCAGACGATTGGATATTATCCAAAAAAAATGCATATCCCTTACGATTTTTTTATAAATATATATATATAGATAGATATATATTTTACATCAATTGTATACATTGATCATCGCATTTATTATAAATATATATATTTATTTTTTGGCATAAATTGCATACGTTGACCGTTGTATTTAATTTGAATGTACTCCGTAGCGAAGCGCGGGTTTTCAGCTAGTTCATTAATATAAGACGACATAATCTTGTCTCGAATAATGCGCCTAAAGGAGTCAAGAGTGATAGAACACTGTCATGGATATTCTTCTGTCCCTTTTTTAAAAAAATATTAATTTATATATATTTCATATTTTTCCCACTTTATTTTCCCCACTAAAATCAAGAAACATAAAATCGCTCCGAGGAGACGTGAAGCTGCATAATTTAATCTTTAAAAAATGTAAAGGAAGGCTGGACGCACGACTTGTTCAAATATTCTTTTTTCCCCGTGAAATCGATAAAGAGAATGAGAATCGATGTTCTGGTGGCCCCGTTCGTAGATTATCGACGTCGTTATTCCCAAGAAGTGCTTTTATGACTGAGGATGGAGGATAAATGCCTCAAAAATTATATTTCCAAACTTTTACTGCGTTGCTGTGGGGTATTAAAAAATTATATATTGATGACATAACAGTGCCATTTATTTTGCCTTCAGATAAGAGCCTTATAAAAAATGTCATGAAAATCCAAGATAATTCGACCCATTCCTTTTGCCCCACCAATATGTACAAATAGTGAATAAAAGAAATTATTTTCACTATTTATTTGAGATGTTTCTATACCGCAACATACGGGGAAAAAAAATTAAAATATCTTAACCCCTTCAGCGGGCGCGCCCGTGTACAAAGTGTAACATTTTCGTAATTTTGAATGGTTTGTTCTTACATGTAAGGTTTGAATGTTCTAAGCATTTTCTATTTACAAGCTACACCCTTTCTAATGCAGGTCTGATTTTCTGACCCTTGTATTCCTCTTCATTCATTGTTAGTAGTTATTTAACCGTGGAAAACCAGCGATTATACTGGATTACAATAAGACAGAAGCAGGAGTTGATGTAGTCGATCAAATGTGCAACTATTACACAGTATCCCGCATATCCAGTGGCGTAGCAAAGGGGGGGGGGGCAAGGGGGTCTATCATGCCCCGGGCGCCAATGTAAGATCCATATATTATTACTATGTTTTCGAGGTGGATGCCAATATCAGGTCTATATATTATATTACTATATGTTTTTCAGTGGAGGTCCCCTATATAAGGTCTATATATTATATTACTATATGTTTTTCGGGGAGGGTGCCAATATAAGGTATATATATTATATTACTATATTATTTTGTGGGGGGCGCCAATATAAGGTCTATATATTATATTACTATATGTTTTTAGGGGAGGGCACCAACATAAGGTCTATATATTATGTTACTATATGCTTTTCGGGGGGGGGGCAATATAAGGTCTATATATTATGTTATTATATGTTTATCGAGGGTGCCAATATAGGGTCTATATATTATATTACTATATGTTTTTCAGGGGGGGGGCGCCACAAAGGTATCGTGCCCCGGGTTGCCAGTTATGCTCGCTACGCCACTGCGCATATCACAAAGATGGCCAATCTCATTGTTTTTTAGGTTTTTGGACGTAATAGGAATCCATTCGCAAGTTGTCCTTAGATCGAATAACCGGCCTTTAATTATAAATATATTTCAATATTATCACATTTTATGTCTTATAATAAAACGCAGAATTATTATTTTCAATTTGAAAAAAAAAGTTTATTACAAAAGGAATAATCAAGGTTGAAAGATATGTTGCACTTTGTGCCACGCGCGCCTGCTGGTATTCCAAAAATTGGCACGCCCACTGAAGGGTTTAGAAGCACTCTCAAAATATTTATTCATTTCCAGCGAGGGAAAACAGAAACCGTAGAGAAAAATTCACCCCTAAAAACATTCTTGTTATAACAAGTCTATACTTCCTTTCCTCATCTGCATTCATTTTAATTTTCATACTTCTCAGATTCGCATAATTACGGTCTTTTCTTTTTAATTACGCAAAAACTGCGAATTTCAGCGGAATGAGACGCTATTAACATCCTCGAACGCAACGAACTGGAAGGGGAGGGTAAAAAAAAAAAAAAAAAAAAAATCCATTCCTAAACATGTTTTGCCACTCGTGAACCTGAGGGTTGTTTTTATTCAATGGCATGTAATTAACATAGCGTGCTTATTTATAATTCTCCCCAACAGTTGTAATTGCCGACATTACGCTGAAATTACGTCTCATAGAGTTATAAGACTCGCATTTTCTTGGTTTTATGGGCGTATTTTTGTCTGCTGTGAATGCGTTCTCTTTGAAGAGAAACGCCATAAAAAAAAGTGCTATGAGCATTTTTTCCCCCACAAGATAAACTTGCTCACCTAATGTATTTTTAAAACTCTATATTTATAAGCACATTAGAATGCATGAAAATGCATTCAAAGTAACTGCATGTGGTAAGATATCTGAGTATATAACTTTGTTAAGTAACAGAGAAAAGACCTTTTGCTTCGACATTCGGTAAATTATTACTTACGAATCAAAAATGCGTAACATCCTTTAAAACATGTTTAAGGTGACCATCAGGCCTCATTATTTTGTCAAATGAACATTTGCTGTAAAAAATTATATTTAATCCTCAGTCGGTACTGTGGGGGTCGGATCCGAGACAAGGGTGTGTCTTCCCCCTCCCGTAATCTCCCCTCTCTTTGCAAGAGATCGAGTTGACAAAGAACCCTACCATATAGACCTACTAGACCACCCAACTAGATATAGGAATTAGTAAATACGAGTGTCTTTGTTAAAAAACATTATTCATGAACACTGGTCATTTAAAAAAAATTTTATTTTAGATTTTTAAAATTTATTTCGATTTTGAAGGCCAAAAATGTCAGTGTCGAACCCTCTTCACTTCTACGGGTTCGCTTTGGTTCGTTTCGTAATTCGACGTTTGCAATGGTACACAAGTAAATTTTCACAGCATAAAGTTCAGTACCATACCAGTGAATATTCAAAGTTTTATTCTCTTTCACAAACACAACACAACACTTATCTATCTACAAACTTATTTTACAGTATTATATACAAATAGCTAACTAGGTCAGTTGTCTAGATTCTGACTGCTATCTAACAAGGCCTAGTGCGTCTTCTGGGTCTCAATACACCCACGGACTTTACTCTGATCTGCCCGACTCTCTCAAGAGTCCAACAATCGCAGACTAAAAAAAAAAAAACCACACGCCTTCTCTCGCGTGGGTCACCCCAGCATCTGACGACCCTCTGCCTTCTGCACGGGGCACCGTCAACAATCTCGAATCCCTTATCGGGCCGGGGTCATTGCCCTACCCCCCCCCCCCCCCCCCCTGCCTCCTTGAGAAGATAGTAATAGGGACAAGACAAAAAGGGCAGACACGACAGTCAGTATATATTATCTTTTACATTTTTGTGCTCGGAATGTTGGTTTCACTAACTTCTAAAACTAGGTAGACTAAATTACATATTAGACCTAATATATATAACATTCTATGTAACTACCAAAGATATTTTCTTTGTTTAGCAAAATTTCAATTCATTGGTCATTTTTTTCTACAAGAAGGGTTTTATTTCATGTAAAATATTATAAATAAATGTTTTTATACAACAAAAATGCTTATTGTGTGCTTATTTCTACCAAAAACCTCATAAAAAAGAGATTGGGTCGTATCCGACCCGACCGTACCATCTATTTCGTCTCAAACCACTGTACCATTTGAGGATACCTTAATATTTGTAGAATGGGGCTTTCGTTTTTAACCTCAGGAACACACTTAAGTAAAACTGCATTCATGTAAACTTGAATCTTAAGATGCCCCTATCTTTTGGCTTCACTTCACATGAATTACAAGCATACAACATCTTTCGAAATGCATATAAAACGAGATTACGGTTGTGATGGATTCCGGGTTCAAAGTTCCTTTTTTTTTTTTTTTTTTTTTGTCAATCTAGAACCAGCTCATTTTTTTTATACATAAAGTTTATTATAGAGCACAGCACGGACAAGTACAGGAGACTATATATATTTCAGGTAGAAGAATACTATTTACAGGAACAAATTATTATCATAACCTCAACGCTCTGAAGCAAATACCAGATACGATCGGAGTCTACAATCACTTCCGAACTTATTCTCTAAGAATATATCAGACACGCCTGGAGTCTACAATCACCCCCAGCGTTCTCGTAGTACCCCTTACCTTGCGATAGGGGGCGTTATTGCTTGTTATGGTAACTCGTCTGTCTCTACAACGGTCTTACTGTACTTTGTAAACTAGGTAATATTGATTTGATATATTGCATTTAATATACACTAGTATTTTTACAAAGACATGCATTTAAATCCAAGAGCATTTCTATCAGTGTGTGTCTGATGAGATCAGTCTTAAATTGCTACATTTCGGAGGAATTAGGCTTTTGTCTCGATCTCAAGTAGATTGTTCCGTACGAATCCCACTCGTGTAATACATTTTTCCGTGCATATGGAACACGCTGGCGTAGTGGTTAAAAGCTTCAAGCTGCCACACCACAGGTCCGGGGTTCGATCCTGCGGCTGAACAAGGTCAACTCAGTCTTTTATCCGTTGAGTGGGTCGATAAAATGAGGACCAAGCATACTTGGGAACTAAAGTCTGGGGGTCTCACGTCAGGTTGACCACCTGACTGAGACATATGCCGTATGGCACCCCAAGCAAACGTACAAAAAAGCGAAGATGGCACCGCCGGCCTTGGTCCACAGCGGACTGTTGTGCCACGAGTTTAGTTTTTAGTTTTTTTTTATTTTACAGGGACAGTGTATTTTTCTATTAACAATGTGTTTTTTCTATTAAACAAACAATTTTGAGCCGGTACGTTGCGTGCTACAATCACGGGGTGCTTGCTGTACACAATCGTATCACTGAAGCGTATCGAGATCTGTAACATGATCAGGCAAACAGTACGATACTCTATATCTTCAACGGTATTTACAATTCTCGACGTTTTATCTACCCTAAAATGGAACCTATTTAGTTTCATTGCAACATCATCTCACTGACACGATAAAAAAAATCCTACTGTAAGTGTTTTGATCATTTAAAGCTAAAAAATTCTATCAAAGAAGACGTTGAAAGTTGCAATATCTCTCCCTTCCACACACACACACAAACATAACATGCATTCTGTATTTGTAGCATCATTTTTATCCGATTGTCGGAATTTAAAATAGCAATTTACTTTAAGCAGACTGCTCATAAAAAGCTCCTTTTTTTTTCCGCCACTAACTTTATAAAACTTAAATCTGTATTTACATCGTATATTTTCTTCTATGTAAACAGGGGCTGCCAAATCGTTTTCTATTTTATTCTCTGGCTCTGTATTCTTGATCCAGAAATTAAAGCCCAAAAACTTGGGAAAAACAATACCAAATTAAAAATAACCTTAAAATAACACTGCTTTAAATAGAAAGGCACTCAGTTGCAAAGTGGCCTGGGATGCAAATCATACATTCCAGGAGTCACAAAACGGGGCCCTTGGCTCCTAGTTGAAAATTGTTTAATTTGATTGGGTGTTATTCCAATGACGACCGCTGTGTTATATCTGATACTCGCTTTTCTTCCTCTCAAATTCAGCTGACTCGAGAAACTAGCTCAGCAACCCTACATCATAGATTGGATTACTGACCATAACGCTGTCAAGGCATGTCATTACCACCGTTTACGAACGTCACGAGATTGTGAATAATACATCTGCTCTGCTAAATTCAAAGACTTTCTTTCGTCACTCTTGCAAAATGCATCCAAAGCATAAAACAAAATGTGTTAGCAGAGAAGATAACACTAAGAGCTGTAACCACATGCAATTTAGGTTGGAAAATTCGTTGGAGTCTTGCATAATCATGGCTCTTTTCCAGCGACTGTAGACGAAACTCAACAGCTGAAGCAACTCAGAGACAACAAGGATGTTTTATTTTTGTGTTTTTCTGAAGTTCTTGCTCTCTGTGGAAATACATGTAAAGCAGTCGTTTTTATCTCAGGAGATGTGGATGTCACTGCTGAACCCTAAACAAAGAAGAAACGTTAGTACAGCATTGTAAACAATGGAGTTATTTTACTTTGTGTATAATACTAGATATTCATATATAATACTTTTTTCAAATATAATTCTTTATATGTAGTTCAAGAAATATTTAATCGGAATAAGATCACCGTAAAATATTTCAAATTCGAAAATGCCTCTTGCAGAAAAACACCACGTTATGCAATTACTATTTTTTTTCCATGACCATTAATTTGAACGTTATTGTTGGGAATTAGGCGGGTATAGTATTCCTTTTCTATAAAAGCAACATCTCGGTGAACTGAAACAGACATTGTTCGTTAAGCCCATGTATCTTTATATGGACTCAATATAATCTTTCAAAAAAATTTCTAAAAGAACTCAAGAAAAGTTAAGTACTCCCATAGGAAACATATACTTCATTTAACTTCAATATATATGTATATTTTCTTTAAATGGGCAAAATCTCACCTGCATTTTCTAAAGACCGAATGAAGCTCATATAACTAAAGAAACAACTTCTTAAATTGTAGACATCGAGTCTTGATACATATACCTCCTAAAACTCTCTTTGGAATAAGGGACAAACTATAGGGAAAACTCTTGTACCTAGGGCCACCATGCTTTATTTAAATAATTATTATTTTACAGCATTTTTGCTCATTGGAGTGAGTGACAACACTGTTTCAAATCATAACAGCCAATTTTAATGAAAGCAAAAAGAAGCTATAGTTAAATAGAAAAGAAAGTCTTGATTTGATGATCAAAACTAAATTTTTTCTTCATTTAAAGTCTTATTTTGTGAAAGTAAGTGCAAACTTATGATTTAATGTATAGCAGATAATTTTTGTAATCATTAAAGGAAAAAATGATATAAAAACAAAGTTTGGTTTCTGCAGGTCTTTGGCTATGGAAGCCATTTTGCCAAAAACAACAACATTTTGTACCTAGGGCCATAATCTTGTCTTTTACCTAGGGCCATGGCCTCTGGTAGAAAAGAGGTGGACGAAAACGTGGCGAATGTAGAATTCTCACTGATACCCCCGAGAAAAATGAAATTCAAGCACAAATATTGAAAAAAGTAATTGTTAAAAAAAAGGTTAAAAAATCTGTGTTTGAAACAGAAAATTTATGTGGGATCATTAAGAAGACAATGAAGAAAAACCATACATTAGAAAGTGATGAAATAATAAACATTTCTTCCTTTAAGACATTGCCTACAATTAACATTTCTTCCTTACGAAGATTTTAGAAGTTGTGCATGAAAGAAATAATGCATACAAATTGTTTTTTTTTATTGTAAACAACAATTTGAGTTTTTGGAAATAACTGGCCCTAGGTACAATAGTGTTATTGTACCTAGGGCCATTTGTAATTTTTTTAAAATTTTCAATATCATTTACAAATTTTTTTTTCTACACTTGATGTGATTTTTATTTAAAGAGAATAAAACACGTAATGTAAAAAAACTATTTTTATTATTGTAAGTTAGTTATAAGTAAAGATACTGCCATTTGAAAACAGCCAGCCCTAGGTACAAGAGTTTCCCCTACTCTGTATTTTATGAAGACAAAGCGAAGACCCCGCAGCTAAAGAGAGGGCAGTCCACAAAATCTAAGATGAGTTTTAGGTGGAATAGAGTTTTCAGACTTTTTCTCTTTTTTCCATAGACTCTCCACTATCAAAACAAAACAAAATAAAACAATCATACATCCTTGATCGGAAAAAACGAAAATTATTCCTCTCGTAAATAAAGGAGTATGAAATATGCAAATCACGTTATAAAGCTTAAGGGGTACGGGTCACATTTAAATTTTTTTTTTACTTATTGAGTTAAAATTTTTATTTTTTGTGATGTTTAACGATATAATTTGTAAACAAAATTACATCATAAAACTTCTCAAAGTTTTTTAAAAATTTTAAAATTTACATTTTTTTTAAAAAGTGGGGTAATTTAAAATCGTTATAACTCGAAATATTATTTGTCGAATTTACAATTTTTTCATTTAATTAAACAGAAATATATAAGTTTTAATTCTAATTCAACGTTTTAAAAAATATTAATTAAAAAAATTTAAAATATTTAGATAAAAAAAATTTTAATGATGTAACTTATTTTTAAAAAATCATAATTTTAAAAGTAAATATATTTTCAAATTTGCTGAATCAAAATTAAAGTAAAATAATTGAAAAAGACATGTTCCAAGTTTGAACCATTTATCTTTAACGGTTCTTGACTTAGAACAAGATGAAAAATGGTGAAAATACCCAACATGCAGGAAAACGCATTTACAGGTTTAAACAAAGATTGGCTGCTATTAGAATGTTGCGGGGGAAAAAAATTACTATATCCTGTTCTAATTATGATATAAATATGATTTAAACGTCATTTAAATTGGAAAATACGCAGAATTTTTTAATGTAATAAAATATTTTTCGAAAATTTCAAGAATTTTGTGTCCTGGACCCCTTAAGTGAGAAAATATATATTTCATTTAATTAATTATTTATATATTTTTCAAATGGGGCAAGATATAACATGCATGTTTTAAGGATCAGGCTAAACCAAACTACCTAAAGAAACGACTTCCTTAAGTATCTGTGATGCATTTGCGACAGCAGAATACATTTTTCGCTCTTTATTCTATAAACTCAACCCAAAAGTAACAAAGCAAATCATCGATTAATCGAAAATCGAAGTAAAGAAGACATAGCTAGTTAACAAAACTCCGTTTCAAATCAATAGAGAATGTTTAATGGGGGAAAATATGTACTTCATATAATTATTTTTTAAGAATTGGGGAAACATATTACTGCATTTTCTGAAAACAAGTGAAACTAATTCACCTTAAGGAATGACTTCTCTAAGTTACTATGATGTGTTTAAGACACAAAACAGTTTTCACTCTTGGCGATTCTGTTCTATAAACTCAAACCAAACAATATAAAACAAAACATCGATTCATTGTAAATCGAAGCTAACATGATAAAGCAAGTTAACAAAACTCCTTTTTAAATCAACATAAAGAGTTTAAATAGGAAAATATGTACTTACTATAATTATTTTTTTGAAGTGGGTTAACATATTATTGTATTTTTTGAGAACCAGGTGAAACCAAAGCACCTAAAGAAATGACTTCCCTATGTGTTTATGATGCGTTTATGACAGAATACATTTTTTACTCTTTTCGTCTTTGGTTTATAAACTCAACCGAAAAGAAACAGAGCAAAACATTGATCGCAACTCTAAGTAAAGATTATACTACTATAGCTAGTCAACAAAGTCCCATTTCAAATCAACTGAAAACTTTTAAATGGAATAATACGTACCCGACAATTACTTTTTAGAAATGTGGGACTACGTCCCTAAAGAAATAACTTCCCTAAGTATCTATGATGCGTTTTAGCCAGAATACATTTTTACTCTTTCCGTCTTTAGTATATAAACTCCACCGAAACTAAGCAAAGCAAAAATCCATTCCTGGTAAATCGAAGTAAAAAAGATATAGCAAGCTAACAAAATTCCATTTCAAATCAACATAAAAAGTTTAAATGGGAAAATATGTACTTTATACAATTATTTTTTCAAAATAGGAGGGGAGGGACATATTACTGCATTTTTTGAGAATCAAGTGAAATTAAAGCACCTAGAAAAATGACCTCCCTAATCGTCTGTTTTGCGTATGTGACAATATATTTCTCACTCTTTTCATCTTTGTTCTATAAACTGTTGTTGTTGTTGTCGCTTATGCCACTTGACCAAGTGCAACATCAGATCAAGTCCCGAAGGCTATGGGCAATGAAAGTGCGGCTCCTGTTTTGACTGGCAACACAAGAGTCGGAGTCCGACTTGGCCGAATAACCAGTCCCGTAACTTTGAACCGAGTCAAGTGACGAGACCAGAACACTTGACCCCGCACCTCCAGGGGTAATTTTGAGAACTTGGAGGACATTGCAGCCACGACAGATTTTACGTGCACCTGCCGCCTTTAGTGTACACGGCAGTGGATTTGTCAGAGACGAGCAACGAACCATTGACTTTTAGATCCCTAGCCCGCTGCTTTTGCCAACTGAGCCATTGCGCCCGCTTCTATAAACTAAAACCAAACAAACCAACACAAAACATTGATCACAAATCAAGTAAAACAATGTAGCTAGTTAACAAAATTCCATTTAAAATTAACAGAAAATTTAAATGGGGAAATATGTACTACCTACAATTATTTTTTTAGAAATGGGGGAACATATTACTGCATTTTCAGAAAACCTCATGAAACCAATGCACCTAAAGAAATAGATTCCCTAAGTGTCTATGACGCGTTTATGACAGAATTTTCCTTTTTATACATCGTTTTCCCCTCTTTTCGTCTTTGTTCCATAAACTTCCCCCAAAAAACAAAAGAAAACAAAGCAACCATACATCATAAATCGAAGTAAAGAAAATATACCTTGTAAACAAAATTCCACATTCCAAACACAATTCTCCCTCACAGGCCAAGAACGCTTCAAAAATTTTCCAAGCATCCTATCGTGAGAGCGGTGGGCTTGGGGGGAGAGATTCAAAATAGTGTTTGGGAGAAAAGAAGTCGGATTGGTTGAGCGATGCAACATGGAATGCAACTGATCTGCATTTCTAATCTCGGGATATGCAGAAATATTTTCTTCTCTTTAGTTTTGGGGGAATATATAAGTTGAGACAGCGCTGAGAATAGGAAGATTTCCTTGGAAAACAAGCAACAACTCGTACTTAGAAAACTCGGTTTTTCCTTTTCATTCAAGATGTAGGTATGTAAAAGGGGACTGATTTCAAGACTGTGCAACGAAAAAATTCTGCATCTCATGTGGTCTATTAAACACAAGTTCAAAGGCAAGAGTATAAAATGGCTAATATGATGTCTTAGATTTTAAAGAATAAGTGTATATCTATATCATCTCTCTCTCTCTCTTTATATACATACATATATATATATATATATATATATATATATATATATATATATGATCAGATAGAGGATAAACAAAGATGCAGGAAGGAAAAGTCAACTTTTTTTATCCTCTAGTTGACCGGGTTTGCGTTTCCGGTCATACATTTTTATGTGATTATTGCTCGTCTTGACCTCTGAAATGCAATATTTCCGGCTATCCAGTGGGGTTGGTAAGAGGTATGGTCCGATTAAGTAAACAGCGCCCTCCAGCGTCAGGTTTGCGTTTCCGGTCATACATTTCTATGTGATTATTGCTCATCTTATGACCTCTGAATTTATCAACCCTCTGAATTTGTCGGTTGAATTCGGCAGCACCCCATATATATACAGTCGAACCTCCATATATCAAAGTAGCAAAATGCCGGAAAAAAATTCGATATATAGAATTGATCTTAGTTTTATAATTCTCCTAAAACATTAAAATTAAAGCTAATTTTCGTATACAAAACTCCATTTCCAATTTACATTAAATGAAAATTAATAACTAAAAAGTGAATTAATGTGAAAGATTTATTGAGTATACCTTAAAAAATAATAATAATCCAGACAGTGGTTACAGTGATCACAGTTACATTCTTTTTAAAAAAAACTACGAATATCTTGCTGAACAGCCAGTTTTGCAGAAAGTTTATCAAAGAAATGCTGGCATTTATTCAGTCCATTAAAACTTCATGAGGGGTCCACGAAGTATTGTTTCAAACGCCAAAAATTGGGAGATTTTATTCTAAAGTGGAATAAAATCTCCCAATATGTCGTGAAAAAAATTTCGATATATAGAGATTTTTTCGATATATAGAAACAGTTTTTCTATGTAATGAAAATGGAGATTTGCTAAGAGTTCGATATATAGAAAATTTCGATATAGGGAAGTTCGATATATGGAGGTTCGACTGTGTATATATATATATATATATATATATATATATATATATATATATATATATATATATATATATATATATATATATACAGTTGTAATTGAAAACAAATACATGAGGGAAAACCTAATTAAGGTTTCTTATGAAAAATGTTATCCTCAAGCATTTCAACATCGTAATTAAACTGAAGATTGTTACGAAAGTTCTTCAAGAGTGATCTTCAAGATGGCTAAGGACAATCCTCCAGAAAAATGGAGGGAAATAAGGGACCTCAAGAACATTTGAATCAATCATTTTGCACGCATCCAACCAAATCTTTTTGGCAAAGAGGCGAAGTTATAGCTAAAAAAATGAACATAGACAATGAAGCGGGGAAAGGAATTAAATGCATTTTATCATTAATACTTCGGCAAAGAGCAATTTGAAAGTAATTTTTATCGACTAAAATAATAGAATATAAACAAAGAAAGCGTTGTTATTCATTCTGAAATATTATATTTCTAGTTGATTATTATATCTTTAATATTATCAGTTTTGACAACAATGGGGCAATAAATCTGTCGAAAGATTTTGAATAAAACGAGATCTCCTGATTTTCGGAGGCCCTAATCATGCGTTTAATACGCCTACGTCGTAAACTTCCTTAATGTAAGCATAGATTTAATATAAATCTCCTTACTCTTGCTGGCTAAAAATGTTTCTGATTTAAAAAATATCGAATATGATTATTTGATTCGACTATGATTATATGATTCACTTTCATTGGGATGTTTATATATTGGCATATTATACATCCATAACAAACGTAAAAAGAGAAATAATTATTGACTGTAAAAATATTTACATGAGTTATTATCAAACGATTATATCAGAATTTAGAAAAAAACAATATCAATGCGTTATTGTTTATTAACTTAGCTAATCCTGTTAAAATCAATATCACCCATTTAAATCTGATTATTTCATGTGTTCTAATGTAAGTATTAACATGGGTTGTACACACATGATTATAACAGACTTCTTTCGGGGGAAAAAATGAATATCTATGTAAAATTTTATTATAAATTTAATTTAATCTTACTAAAATCACTATGTCAGACTTAAATCTCCTAAATATTTTATGTTCTACCATATACAGGACCATTTTTTTGGAATTTCTTGTTTTCCACACACACACACTTGCATTAATTAACATGATGCATTGCGTGTTCAGTATACTTTAAAGGAATGATTCTAAACAAAACCCGGTATTTTTCACTCTAAATATGGTAAATTAATTTGAGAAAATAATTTAGTATCTGGGGCAGCATAGTATGGGGGATCTGTATCACCAAAACAGCTGGCTTAATAAATAAATAAATCTGTAAAGTGAAATTATTCAGTATATATGTTACAAATAGGGAAACCACTCAACATCTACTCTAACAATATTACTGAGACTGCAACCCTCGGAACTAACACTCTCGACCCCAGAAATCTTACAAAAGACCCCTGAGGCCGTTTTCTCTGTCGCTTTCTCTAGGAGTCAGCTTTATCTCAAAGAGAAAGCTGACTCCTAGTAGAAAGCTGACTCCTAGTAGAAAGCTGACACCTAGTAATCAAGCTTAAAGTCAGCTTTCTCTAAAAGAGGAAGCTGACTTAAAACTTGATTTTAATTCAGTTAATATATGTCATATGAACACGATATTTTATGCTCAAGTGACTTGTAACTATACATAGGTCTAAATCAGTGGTTTTCAACCGGTGGTCCGCGAGAGCCTCGCGAGTGGTCCGGCACCACATGTAAAAAAGTTGCCAAATAAATGGGGATTTTGAAAGCAATGTTCATTGAACTAGATGGGCCGAATATATCCGATGACTATCAGGTGTTGAATTAAAATTTCTCAAAAGTTTAACGTAATTATTTTATTATTATAATATGATACAGAAGACTGTGAATACGTGTATCCATTTTGCCTGAGGGATATTCTATACCCCCATACACCCGGAAGATTCCCCCGCCGCCTCATGTCGGTAGGGGTGGGGGTGGAGTGGTCCGTACATGGTTCAATTTCTGGCTTAGTGGTCCGCAGACTTCTACGGGTTGGAAACTACTGGTCTAAATCGATTAGATTGTGTAATTGTTTCTTCTGTAAAACCCCAACCAGACGGACACCCATTATTTTACGGATACATGATAATTCCCCGGCAGAAATGTCCGAATATCTAATCCCTTGCTTTGCAGCAGCCCATAATGTTTCAATAATTATCTGTATTGGTGTAGATCCCATTTTAAAGACGCTGTTTTGCTAGCCCTTTCAGGCCTACCAAGTTATTTCTACAATAGGCGTGGATAACGCTGAGAGTTTTGGGATTGTGGACGCTGTTTTCGAAAATGCGCGAGATGTGACGCCAGGTGGGGCGCTTATAGTGCAAGCCAGAAGTTATGGTAAGAAGGTACAGGGAAAGAGTTTTTTTTTTGTACAGAACTATAGGGTTTGAAAACGTAATGAAATATTTTAAGAAAGGTGAATTTCGTACATGGTCATGTCAATGGTCTAGTAGAGGAAATCTTTCACGTTTGGCAATAAAAATATATTTATGGTGTAAGGGAAATAAATGTTAGAATGAAATGCCCTCTGTCAGACTCTCGTCTCCCATTCCTAAGTGGAATTGATGAACGTGAGTAATAGCGTCTTCAATGAGCCCAAAAGAAACGCAAACAGGTGTCGAACGATATACACCTTTGGAGAAGTGCGACAATACTTGAAAAGGACGCAAATCGTTTAGAATGATTTGTGAAATCCATTAGCGCACGCTTTTACCTTGGAAAAGTCGGCAGGAAAGAAAATTCGTCATGGATGGTTCGAGAAGGCGCTGAGAAGAATGGATAAATACAGGCGCCGGTAACGAAGGGGGGAGAATAGTTTTGGACTGTTGAAGGTCAACACGCGTACGGAGAGACAGGGTCTCGGAGGGACTTTGAATAATGAGCCCGACTCTCACGAGTATATTAACGTTCGTCGGAACGAAAGTTTGTAAATGACTTATTTAATCAAGATTTTAATGTATCAATAAACCAGATGTAAATAAGAGTTGGTGCTACGGTTATGATTACTTCTACATGATAATGATTTGTCGGATCACGACTATAAAGGTTAACACCCTCTGAAGAGTTAAAAGGGAAAAACGTTAGAAAATAGCCGCCGCGGTGTCCTTTGACTAAGTAACCGATGAGTTAAAAAGACCGCTCCTATAAAGCGAGAGCGGTGAAAAGAGTTGCGTAAAGGCGAGGGTCAGTGGAAAAAGCCCCTTAGAATATGGAATATAGGAATTGAAAGGAATTTGTGCCACAATAAGTATTGTTGAGTTATAGAAAAGTTAGAGAGGGGGGATTTAAGAAAAATGAAATATAAGAAAAATGAAGGAAAGGAAAAAGGGAGAAAATATGTAGAAAATAAGAGAATATAGGTCCAATGAGATTTAGTGAATTTAATAAAGAAAATGTTATGGCCACTAGGAAAAAGTTTTAAGACGTAGGTGGAGTTTAGAGGAAGAAGTGAATATTATGATTGGAAGGTAGAGAGGAATATGGAAAAAGTTGAGATTAGTATTAAGAGGGGGACTTCAATTTTTAGTCAGATAGCAGTTTAGATTTTGCAGAAAAAAGACGCATAGAGCTCGAGCCTGCGGGCATGGGCCTGCAGGCTTGATTAACTAGCTCTGTGGTCAGACTTTCGAGTTCGCCCTGCGACTATGGCGTGCGAGCGGGAGTTAGGCGATTTTTAGGCAAGCCGATTTTGGGGTAAGTCAGTCTTTACTTTTCTGTTGAAGGACAGTTTAAGATTAAATTTAAAGTTAATATCACATAAATGATTCATTCTAAGGTGAGGACCAAATTTGGTACTTAAAGAATATTAATCATTTTAACTCATTATTATTAATTATACATGTGGTTATGAGAATAGCAATCATTTTAATACTGTTTAACTTAATTGTTTATTTGTTGTAATAAATATTTTTTGTTAATTTTTAAATATTGGTCCTCATCCTTTTAAACATTTAGTTGTGTCTCCCTTTTTCTACAGGACTAACACGCTGGGTTAATCGAACCTGTTAAATTTTAATCATAAATATCTTAAAATCTTTTAAAAGTAAATTAACCCAATTCCACCCAGCAGTTTGACCTTTTAAAGATATCCCTCAACGTCACATATTCAAAATTCTAAAAACTGTTATTGTCCCTCCAAAGCACAGAAAACACTGTTGGAATCATCATACTAGTAGTCATCGAAAAAAGGTTAGTGATGTATTTCTACGCTTGTTCTTTATAGGTCCTAAAGGAAAACTGTCCTGAAATATTTCACCCAAACCCCCTTTCTTCCTGACAACCCACTTTCATGGACAACCTCTACTTCCCCACGGGTGTCAGTTAATGAGGTGTTTTACTGCATTATACGATATTTTTCCTTTCCTGCGGTGTTTTGTTTTTCACACAAAAACAGATATAACTCAACTTTCTTTGTTTCGCCAAGACATGTTAAGAATGAAACACATGGAGAGCCTAGTCATTATTTTCCTCCAAATCAAGTTGATGTGTCTTCTTCTGTTGAAAGTGGAAAAAAAAAGCGAAGTTAACTTTTCTTAGAAAACTTCAACATTTCACATGCCCCTCGACTCTTAAAATATTGCTTCAGTTTCTGGGAAAACTGGGAATAGATGCTTGTTTGCGGGTAGAGCGGTAAAATAAAAGAAGAGTGATTTGTGGCTCAAAACATGGAGAAAGAAAAACTTTTCTCTCCGCGAAGTGCGTTTATCTTCTTTATTTGTTAATCCCCTGGCCCTTCATTTGTCCGGTGAGATATGCGCATCTTGCCGTTTCCAGATTATAATTCTCTTCTTGGGAAGAAATAAAAGTCCTGCTGATTTACAGCCACCAAACTGGGAGCAAAATCATTCCGGAATTTTTCAAGCCACGTTCGCATGCCCCCCGTCATTATGGTTTATTTTTCTGCTGTTGTGAATTCGAAGGACACTGGTTTTTCGCTTTTCAGTGGTTTAAAAAAGAGGAATTTATAATATTTTAGATACATATCGGAAAATTTTGGGAACTTGGTTATATCAGATCATTTATTTGATAAAAAGATTCTGTGATAAATGACATATTTCAAGTAACTATATTTCAAGGGACAATTCATGTAATTTAATCTATATATATACAGTGGAATCTCGATCTATCGTTTTTCAAGGGACCGATTGAAATGAACGATAAATGCAGGAAAACGATAGATGCGGAAACATAACAAAGCAATATGATCTTTGGGACTGGATAAAATGAACGACACATACGGAAAAAAGATGGATCCGTAAACGATCGATCGAGATTCCACTGTATATATATATATATATATATATATATATATATATATATATATATATATAACAGTTCCGTAACTGACTGACTGACTGAAAGATAACGCACAGACCAAACCGCTGGACCTAAAGGGCTGAAACTTTTCGTGGCGATTCTTCTCATAGTGTAGGGGTGCACTAAGAAAGATCTGTGAAAAATTCTTCTTAAATTTTATTAATTAAATTTTTAAGCTGTTTTTGTAACATTCTTTGAAGTTTGCATTTAAAATAATAATTCGAGGGTTATAAAATTTATATCACGAGAAAGATCATAAAAATTTCTTTAAAATGAAATCTTTTTCGAATCCTTACCTCCATTTTCTGATTTTTGGTGAATTTTTAAAGATTAATTTTTAGAATTTAATTCATTAAATGCTGATCACGTGGTTTCTTTTTTTTTAGTGATATTTCAAATTAGTTTTGTGTCACATGCATAACAACGAAATAAATTGACAAAAAAAATATTTTGTTTTTCTTTCTAATGCGGCAGACGATTGGACATTATACAAAAAAAATATTAAAATACAGCAAAAGAAATGTTCCTCTAACTGTACTATATTCTTTAGTATGTTCTATTAGATTCAATTTGAATATTTTCTTCTACATTATTTTGTCTATAAAAATATCCGTTACGATATTTTTTATAAATAAATAAATATATATATATATATACTTATTTATTTATAAAAATTCACATTGACCATTCATCAAATTCACATTGACCATTGCATTTAATTTGAATGTATTCCGTAGCGAAGCACGGGTATTCAGCTAGTTCTTTATATATACTACAAAACTATTAGAAAAAAATTTCTGTTTAATAATTCTAATTTTAACTTTCTTCCATTTCTGGTACTTTCAGATTTCTTTTCTCTCACATACAACGTTTCACGTACAACGTTATTAACTACTGAATTATTTTTATCATTATTACTCTATAGCAGGGTTTCCCAAACTTTTCCTGCAGTAGAACACTTTACAAATCCTGATATTTTAATGGAGCAATTTGTTTATTTTTTAGGGAATGTAATGACACATAATAATTTTTTTAAAAATAGCAAAAAAAAAAAACTTTTATTTAATATTTAATTTTTTAGACATTTTAGAGCATTAATCAATCAGACAGGTTTGAATTTCTTAAAGCCGTTGCCGGATATAAAATAATTCCAGGTTTTCGGATTAACTTTCCATGGAACACCAGTGTTCCGCGGAACAGAGTTTGGGAAACCCTGCTCTATAGCTTTCCCTTTTTAGCCCTCAGTTAGTAATTAAATACGAGCTAGTCCTATTTTAGGAGACATCATATGTAATTTTATCATTAATACATGCATATACAGTCGATTCCGGTTAATCGGACCACATCGGGACGCGATCATTTTGGTTGTAATAACCGGCTGATCCGATTACACGAACATGCCCTATTAGGCTTATGCAATAGAATTTATTTTGGTTCTCTAGGATTAGGTCCGAATAAGCGGCTGGTCCGATTACACGAACATACCCTATTAGGCTTATGCAATAAGATTTATTTTGGTTCTTTAGAATTCGGTCCGAATAAGCGGCTGGTCCGATTAACCGGTGGTCCAATTAACCGGATTGGACTGCAGTAATGATTAAAAACATTTTATCTACGATATTTCTCATTTCAATATTTTCGCCTTTCCTGATTTCTGTTTTATCAAATGCAATGCAATTCACTATCGACTTATTTTTTTATCATTATTCTTATGTAAATTTCCTTTATAGTACTTTGGGGTAGCTTGTAGAATTTTGTGGCTTTTATTTAAAAAAAAAAAATGCCTTTTTTAACACAAAATCGCACATCCTATTTTTTTCTTTTATTTTCTCAAACATGTATCGCCTTTTTGAAAGGAAAGAGAATACCAATAAGTTTTTGGGAATGGCAGAGAGTGATAGCACTTCGGGTGCTAATGTATAAATAAATGAAAATAAAATTGAAAACTGAAGATTCTGGACACGCAAGAGAAGGAGGTGTTAGCAATAAGCTCTTCAAGACCGAACGTAGATATGAAAGGCAAACAAAAGATATTAACGAAACAGAAAGAAAAGGAAAATAAAAAACACCGGGATCCAGAAAATCTATCTGATGGGGATAATTCAAAGCAAACATTGAACCTTGTCTGATCGCGGACAAACAAAGACTCATGCTTTGAGTGATGAAAAAATGTGTGCAGTAGATAATTCTGGAGAAGATAAACATTATCGTCGATGGAAAAAAAAATAAAAATCCCTTTCTCTGTTTATTTTAATGGGATATGTAACCACGAAAGGTGACCCCACACACAATTTTTGAATCAGGAAGAATATACCGCTGCATGAAAGCGTTAATTCGCTTCTAACCTTCTTTGTTTAGAATATAATCCTTATAATTTGCTTCCATGAACCTCCAGTTAAGTAAATCTAAAAATAAAGGGAAGGTAGAAAGGAAGTTGGATAGCCATTATTACTTTCAGCTTCCTTTAAAAGATCCACCCCTTCCAGACCAGTGAACCTTCACTTCGTTTTCTAGACTTTTGTTATGTCTTATCATTGCTTTTTTAAACTGGAGTTGTTTACTTGCTGTAAATAAAATTAAACCACTGATTTTAATGCATTGTTACGTGGGGTAAAAAAACAACTAAAAAACTAAAAACTAAACTCATGGCACAACAGTCCGCTGTGGACCAAGGCCGGCGGTGCCATCTCCGCTTTCTTGACCGTTTGCTTGGAGTGCCCTACTGCATTATGTCTCAGTCAGGTGGTCAACCTGACGTGAGACCCCAGAGTTTAGTTCCCAAGTATGCTTGGTCCTCATTTTATATACCCACTCAAGAGATGAAAGGCTGAATCGACCCTGCCCAGTCATAGGTTCGAACCTTGGACCTGTGGTGTGGCAGCTTGACCCCCCCCCCCCCTCCAAAAAAAAAAAACAAAAAAAAAAAAAAAAAAAACACTAGTTTACAGCATTGTGTTACGCAAGTTTCAACTAGTTTACAGCATTAAACTACGCATTAAGGTTTCAACTAGTCTTTAATGTATAATTATGATGTTTGACTTTCTAAATTTCTAATAGTTAAAGAAAAAAACTAATAGCAGATCAGAATATTTTCCCATGCACGTCTAAACCCCACAAGAGCACAGCGATTAGGACAAATTACCTAAATTATAATTATTGCGAAGTGTATCGCCTGTCCAAACTGTGTAATTATTGTAAGAATGTGTCCAAAACTAAGGTATGCAAAAAAACGAATATCAGAGAGAAATTATAGTATGTAAAACGCGTATTAAGACCCAAGAGATATCTAAGGTAATTTTTTATTAGAAGTTTGGTATTTTATTTCAAAACTATGCACGCACTACATTTTTTATTTAAGTAAAAGAGATTTAAAATATGTTTGATTGGAACTCATCAAAATCAGGAGATATTTGGCCATGTGTATAAATGTATAAAACTTCGAGATTCTGTCCCTAATTTGCAAAGTTACACGCAGAGGTAAAGAATAAAAGTTTCTGTGCTCAGTATTATTAGCAACGTTATAGTGTTAGAGATTCCATATAAAACACCATGTATCAATTTTTATTTCAAAATTACAAATAAACAGCTGAGAGGAAAAGTCAGGCAGGACAATTTAGAAATTTTTTAGGCCCAAAATCAATTATTATTAAACCACGTTTTCAATATTGTCGGGATTTTGAAATCACCATCTTACTGGACACCAGAAATTTTAGATTAAAGAAATTGACCTTTAGCTACAGTTCCAGCCTTTTTCATTCCACCCTCGAAAAAACAATTATTTTTCTGTAATCTTTGTGTTTTAGTGTAAAAAATTTCATTTTTAACTTTTTAAATAAAAAGCTTAAGCCACCTAGCTGGAACAACTCTAGACCAAGTCGTAGATGACAACGGGCAGAGGTCTGCTGCTTCGGTTTACAATGGCACAACACAGGTCGGAGTTCAACTTGGCCATGTGCCTATAATTTTGACCGAGTACCTCGAAGGCGACATCTGGAGGGTTCATTCCTTCACACACCCACCGACATCATGGAAGGACTTTCCAATCTACGAATTTAACGTGCCCATATAAGGCCTAGACACGAAGGTATTTAATGGAGTTGGTCGGGATTTCAACTGAGCACCCTCCGTCCGAAGCCCAACGCGCTACCACAAGGCTAACTAGGGCCCCATTTTTACCTTGAGAAAACACAAAAAAATACAGATAAATTTACATTTTCCTACGCGCCTGAAATCAAGGTAATTTTGTTTTAAATAAAAGACTTGCAACAATACTGCATGAACGCAATTTGTTAAATAGATCAGAGCTTAAGGTGTGTGCACGTGTTACTGATAGAATCGAAAATGTTGAGCTCCTGTAAGAATTTCCAGGTGAAAAGAAGGAAGGAAAAAAGAAGTCGTCTTTTCTTAGAAACTCATGCCCAGAATGTTCAACTCATATTTAATCACTTATCATCAGACTTATATATGCACGCATTTCATCCAATCTTTTTGCATTTCACACGGGTCATGTACGCAGAAATCCACTCCCATTACCAGGTGTTTAAACTGAGTGATGTGGAATCGTTACTCACGGCTTATGCTAGAAAGGCCTCTGTCGACTGGGTTAGGTGCTTGGGCTGAAAAGAAATTCTAGTTACGTCACAGAGCTCGTCAAGATGCGTGTTTACTTCTCCCAAGTGTGATCAAACAAGAGGTCTCTTCAGCGGCGGAAAGCATTTCTGATCACGAAGTCATCCAAGAGTTCTTGTCGAATGATCTGTTGGCAGCATGATTCAGGCGGGGGGAAAAAAACCCATAAGATACCATCTATCATCGTGTGCTTGATGAGAAACGGCAAGTACGACCTCTCTGGTATGCTAAAGGGGAATTCGATAATTTATATCTTCAATCATAAACAAATAATGAATGAGTTGGCATATTGATTGCACCGCATAAGTAAATTTGAGTGCGTAAGTCTTTTTCCATAGCAGTAGCGTGCGTGTCTTCTAGTACCGACTTAGGGTCTGTTCACATAGGAGTCCGTTGCGTTGCGTTAAGGAAAAGATGACGTTGAGACGAAAATAAACCAATCATATGCCTCCAAACGATTAGCAATGAAATTTTTAACGCCTATGATTGGTTTATTTTCGTCACAACGTCATCTTTTCCTTAACGCAACGCAACGGACTCCTATGTGAACAGGCCCTTTGTCAACACACAATAAATACGCTAGCTTTACAATGAAAAAAAATCGGTGCTGTGCAAAAATCCTAAAGAGCGTTGAAGACAATTTTTTATGGTACATTTATCTTATAAATGCATCAAATGAATAACTTTTAACTTTCTGTATGTACAATTTTAAAAAAAAGCACAGAACTCTTATAATACATTTCCTGCACTAAATTTTTCTTTTAATTTATAAAGAATTGCAAACTGAATTGCCACTATGAATAAAATTTAAGAGTTCTGGAAGTTGGCAACAATATTACGTGATACAGCTATTTTTCAAATCATGTAATTTATTCATACATAGTGGTAAATTCTAGCATGTACGCAGCTGAGAGGAAAAGTCAGGCAGGACAATTTAGAAATTTTTTTAGGCCCCAAATCAATTATTATTAAACCACGTTTTCAATATTGTCGGGATTTTGAAATCACCATCTTACTGGACACCAGAAATTTTAGATATGTATGTACAATTTTAAAAAAAGCACAGAACTCTTATAATACAATTCCTGCACTAAATTTTTCTTTTAATTTATAATGAATTGCAAACTGAATTGCCACTATGAATAAAATTTAAGAGTTCTGGAAGTTGGCAACAATATTACGTGATACAGCTATTTTTCAAATCATGTAATTTATTCACATAGTGGTAAATTCTAGCTGGCGTATTTATTTTAGATTACACAATCCGTGACAGGAGCTACCATTCACGGTTTCATGTAATTTTCTGAGCAGTATATTAAAGATAAGAAAAGTCTTCTTTTCACGTTACAGATGAAGTTAAAGCTAATAATTCCTGTAAAAAGGAAATGAGTGATCTTTCATTTCCACATTTCATACAATCTAAAAGTTCTATAATAAAATAAAAATTTGGATATTTTGAGAAAAGAAGTGTTTTATGTCACACACACATACAAGACAGGTATAAGATCTATTTATGCTTGTCTCTCTTCAATTCTCATGAAACAAATACATATGATACCTGGAAAGTAACACGTGATATTTGGAATGTAATATTTCCTGTACTTTGCCAAACATTTTCCGTATACATTATCTACTCAGAGGATTTCAGTGAACTACATTAGGTTATTCAAATCATGATTTAATTAAAATTATCAATAAAAGTTATATGGAGTTTTTTGTTTTTCTGCCAGTGAAAAGTTTCTTTAGGGACCGTTAAAGTTTCTTTTAATGGATGATCCATGTATCCTTTCTTTTGGATGTATATTTTAATTTCAAACCATTTCTTACATGTGTACGTTTAAAAGATAATTGTCCTAGAATAATAGGGCTCTCAGTATAATTCGCAACAATATAGACCTGTAAGGAATGTGTTCGTGCCGGGGGGGGGGGGGGATAAACATCTCTTAAAACATAATGATTTCCAACATTTTGTTGCCAACACCCCTTAAAACATTTTACATAAATAGAAAGGAGACATACACACACACACACACATATATATATATTGTGATAACTTAAGACTCCGGGTAGCTAAAAATGTTCACAGTCAGTCTACAACATTAAAATACAATTTTATTAAATTTAAGTCGGAAACTTTTTACAACTATTTACAAATTTGTTGATCTACCTCTAGACATAGAGGGAACTGGCCTTCTTAATAGCCAAATAATTTCGATGAGAAGATGTCGGCAAGTACAGTCACAACTGCAACTATAAGGTCGGTACACAGCCTCTAGAGCATACAGCTCTGAAAATAGAGTAATTTCGTAAGGACAGTTCTAGCTAACGAGAAGCTTATAGAGCGGGCTGCTCTGAAATATGAAGATAACTTCTTGATGAAGTAACGTGCTAACAGAAGTCTGTAGAGCAGGATGCTCTGAAATAGCTATACTTCAGGATGAAGTATCTAGCTGGCGAGAAGCTTAGAGCGGGCTGCTCTGAAATATAAATATAACTTCATGATAAAGTAACGTGCTAACAGAAGCCTGTAGAGCAGGATTCACTGAGATAGCTATACTTCAGGGTGAAGTATTCTAGCTGACGAGAAGCTAAGAGCGGGCTGCTCTGAAAAGTTAAGTTCAGGATGAAGTCGGTCGCTAAAGGACCTCTGAGACGAAAGGTGCTCCCTAGATGAGAGTCTCGACCAAATCTGCTCAAAAAACTGGATTTCTTCTCCCAGCGTTGGCACTCGCGCTTCCGGTCACGTGACTGCAAATTTTTAGGTTGGCTGGCCCAATTTGGGATGTCATGTTCGTTGGCTGTGATTCGCTTGACGACGAAGCCATGTGGTCGGCTCTTATAAATCAGCTGATCAGAAAATCATTTGTACATGTCGGAATAGCCATTAGTTCACGTCCTCCCACGGGCGGCGGCTAGGCACAACAGTATTCTCTGCTTCCAGACACATTGATGCCGATCTATAGAACTGTTCGCAGGTCACCTGCTTTGGGAGGTCCGGCTGTCTGTGTGATTTATTCGGAAAGGTCGTAACGGATTCTTACAATATATATATATATATATATATATATATATATTATATGTTCAGTTTTCACTTTTTTGTTTTGAAAAGGAATATTTAAGAAAGTGTTTTCAAACTTATTTATACCTTTCTCAGTTAAATCATTTTCACAAAAGCAAAAGCAAAAAAAAGAAAAGGACAGAATATATTTAAAAATTTGTTTTCTCTGGACTGATTTAGAAACTTATCTTTACAATTAATCACAATTTTCTCATCTTTCTTTTCAGTTTTTCTTGTTTGCAAGATGCATGTTTTTGTTTACCCTTTTTTTTATAAAAAAAAATTTTAGCTTTCACTGTAAAATTTTTAACATATTTCTCTTTCATTTTCTTTCTTTAACCAAAGCTAATTTTTACTCTCTTCTTTTGAAGACATAAATCTTAGAATCAAAATTTATTTATAGCTTTCTCAGTCAATTATTTTTATTGAGAGTAAAACTTTTAAAAAAGTTAATGCGCTATATTTAGAAAAGAAAAAAATCACGCATTTTTGTTCATTTCTTTCTAAAACATATTTAAACATATTGCACTTTAAATAGTTAGTATTTTTATGTATTTTTCTTTCCAGTTTCTCTCCAAATTCTTTCCATCGTTTGTTTTCCTTCTTCAAGTCTAAGAGTCATGAATTTTTGTGTTCAGCATCTTAAAATTTATTTACTCTTGAAATATTACTCAATACATAAATCTGTCAAATCAATTATAAAAAATCAACAGGAAAATAGTTAATTTAATTTGGGTATTAATGCTTTTGGCACCTGTTTTAAATGTGGGCACCTAAATCTACTTTCAATTGTTTGAAAAAAAATTATTTAAAAAATAAATTTTAAAAAATTGGCCAATAAACTGACGCCTAATTTCAGTTAAGCTATCCGTGATGAAAAATGTCAATGCAAAAATCAAGACTTGTAATAAAAAGATATACAGGCAAACACATATACATTTAACTAAGTTTTTATATTATTTAATCATTTACAGTTAGTTTTATAGATGTCCTCTTATGCTTGAACTCCATATAAAGTAATTTGCAGTCAGTATATAGAATACAAAGTATCTCTTGCCTATCTATCATTATCACTCCTCCTAAAATTCGTATCATATCAAAGTTTAAGTAAAACTTAAATCGGACAAAAAATAAAATATCTACATGTCTTGGATTTCATGTGATAAAACTTAGTCTAGACAAAGAACTTGCTGGTTCTGAAGCTCTAAAGATTCATGTACTAACTCTTTCTAACAGGAATTTCGTTTTTCGAGCTCAACTATGACAGCATCATGTCTGCGTTTCGTTATCTCAAGAATTGCATTTCATTTATTATTTATCTTAGCTTACTTGATATTTCAATTATTGGAATGATATTGATGTATGTTACTACTTACCAAGAACTCATCTTTTGTTTTAACTTAGCGATGATACAATGGCGGCTCCAGTCCAGAGATTTGGGGGGGGGGGTCGTAGGCTCTTATATATATATATATATATATATATCCTAATAATAGCACAGATTTATCTCTCTATCTGTAACGCTTCCGGAGCGACCGCTTCATAAATATATCAGCCTATGGCATCCATTCTGTTTCATAAGTTAGGCTTAACAAGTTAAAAGTAAAGTTAAAAAAGATTATTTGCTATCTAAACCCAAATAATTTATTAGAAACAACGTAATATAGACACAAAGTAACTTTATTTCGATTTTTAGACGGCTGTAATAAACGGTTATGACAGTTTCAAAACAGCTCGCCACCGTTTAAAACTGTTCTCAGCATAAAATATCCTTTCATTGTAACGCATTTTCGTTGTGATATTCATATTCATTAGAAAAGTATCTCTTTTCCGCCACCTTCTGATTTAGCATAGTCTTTCATTTAAATTAATAAGAATTATTCCTTTTATATACTCAGAACTTGAAAATCTAAACACGAGTGAGTCATTCATTCATAATGATTCATTCATCGTCGTTAATTTAAGAAAAATTTAATCAGAGAATCTTTTTCACAGTAAAAGAGTTTTTCATTATATTATTTTTTTAATATATATATATATATATATTTATTTATATTTTAACCATATAATTTATATATTTTAACCAGATATTACAATAATGACAAATTTAGTATTTTCGGAAAGTTGCAAACCCGACGCATGCGTAGTGATATGTTCAAAACTGTCTGTACGGAATCGTGTTTTTCAAAACGAATACCTAACATAACCGCAATATTTTCTTAAATTTTTAAAAGTGTTTAATTGAATATTTCTAAATTGCCAGCACACGTGACTTTCATGTGCTCACATGTGGCTTTCATGTGATTTTTCGTAAAGCATTCTATTACGATGATAATGCTTTAATTTCTGTTTATTATTGTATTTTTAATATTACTTTTAATATATATATATATATATATAATAAATACAACGATGAATGTCAATTGATGCAAAAAAACCGAAAAAATATATATATTTTGTCTATTTCGGTGTTACGCACGTGACGCAAAATTAGTTTAAAGTATCAGAAAAAGAAAAGAAACCACGTGATCAACATTTAATAAATTAAATTCTAAAAATTAGTCTTTAAATTTCACCAAAAATCAGAAATTGGAGTTAAAGATTCGAAAAAGATTTCATTTTAAAGGAATATTTAGGATGTTTCTTGTGATATAAATTTTATGACCCTCAGACTATTATTTTAAATACAAACTTTAAAGAATGTTACAAAAACAGCTTAAAAATTTAACTTAAAAAAATCTAAGAATAATTTTTCAAAAATCTCTTTTAGTTTACCCCTACGCTTTAAGAAGAATTGCCATGCAAAATTTCAGCCCTTTGGGTCCAGCGATTGGGTCTGAGCGTTATATGTCAGTCAGTCAGTCAGTCAGTTACGGAACTGTTTTATATATATAGATTATTCTTTCCTCTCGAACAAAACACGTATATAAAAATATTTTTCAACTTGTAATATCTTTAAATGAAAAATACCGAACAACTCAATGGTTTATATTTGGCGCATGTTTATTTATGAATTAAAATTATGAAACAACTAAGCTAAATTTTTTGTATTAATTATGTAGCGTTACTGGAAAATTTACTTAGAGCGCAACGCAATATAAAAATGTTTTTCAACTTGTAACATCTTTAAATGAAAAATACCGAACAACTCAATGGTTTATATTTGGCGCATGTTCATTTATGAATTAAAATTATGAAACAACTAAGTTAAATTTTTTGTATTAATTATTTAGCGTTACTGGAAAATTTACTTAGAGCGCAATGTAATATAAAAATATTTTTCAACTTGTAACATCTTTAAATGAAAAATACCGAACAACTCAATGGTTTATATTTGGCGCATGTTCATTTATGAATTAAAATTATGAAACAACTAAGTTAATACATTTAAAATGAATGTTGACTTTTTAGCAATGAAAGCCCCATTGCTAAAAAGCGTCGTAAGGCCAATGAACGGAATTGTAGATGGCTTTCAAAACAAAGTCAGGAATCGCTAAACCGAATACGTGCAGCAGACTTTTAACAGACAAAATTTAATATTTCATAATTAGTACATGTAATAGAATTAAGTAAAGTGATGCTATTATGGGGAGTTCATATTTTATTTAAATTTTAAAAAATTGTAACTTAAATGGATCATAATAGTGCTGATATTGCATAATTTTAAATAATTAAAAATGTATATAATTTAAATAAAAGAAAGCTGAGAAGCTATTAAGTATACAAATAATATTGACTTTGCAGATGTAAATTGATAAAAATTAAAATAACACATCCTTTTTGACGGGCTAACCACTAGTATATATATATACATATACATATACATACATACATATATATATATATATATATATATATATAGAAATAAACATCCTCTCATTTTAAATTTAAACTCATTTAGTATTAGGTCCACGATTATATAATTTTAGGCTATGAAAAAAAAAAAAATACGCCGGATTTTTTTTGGGGGGGGAGGGGCAACTGCCCCTTCTGCTCCCCCCCCTTGTAGCCGCCGTTGGCGATGAATAACTATGAAACACTACGGAATGTGATAAAAAATTGAAGGTAATTGAAGGGGGCCAAGAATTGTGTGTTTATATCAACCTTTTGGTGATTTCTCAGATGATTTTTTTTAATTTAATAACTTTTATAAAGATGATCAATAGATGTCATATTTTCATCGAATTCGATCGTACGTTAAATATTATTGCTAACCTAAAATCGGTGAATAGTAACTACATTTTTAGAAATGCCGAAATTTCGGTGACCCCCTCATCCTGATTATCATGCAAAGCTTGCTATTTTATTATGTTTCAACTTATTCTTACAAATATAGCGCTACTCTGGTTTCACTGATTTTCAGACAAACTTTTAGCTGACGATTTTTTAGCTTAAATGTCTAAAATAAGACTGTTGGCCCTTCAGAACAATTGCTGGAATTAGAGGGACGCAGGATTTTTGCGAAAATGGAAAATCCCAAAAATACTTCTAGGTAGCCAAGCCTTTAAACTCAGTACTGCTTAACTTCAATAAAGCAATACTTAATTCTTTGACCGGAGGTCAGGGACACATTTTAATTTTTTTTTCATTTATTAAGCTAAAATTTTGAATTTTTTGTGATGGTTAACCATATAATTTGTAAACAAAATCACACCATGAAACTTCTCATAAAGTTCTTAAAATTTTTTTTATTTAAAATTTAAAAAAGGGGGTAGTTTAAAATCGTTATAACTTGAAATATTATTTGTGGAACTTCAAACTTTTTTTCATTTAACTAAACAGAAATATATAAGTTTTAATTTCGATTCAGCATTTTTTTTAAATATTAATTTTTAAAAAAAAATTTTAAATATTTAGAGTAAATTTTTTTTTTTAATTATATAACTTATATTTTAAAAAATCATATTTTTAAAATTAAATATTTTTTTCAAATTTTCTGAAACAAAATTTAAGTAAAATAATTGAAAAAGACATGTTTCAAGATTAAACCATTTATCTTTAACGGTTCTTGACTTATAACAATTTAAAGACGAGAAATGTTGAAAAAACCCATCATGCAGAAAAACACATTTAAAAGTTCAAACAGCGATTGGCTGCTATTAGAATGTTGCAAAACAAAAAATTAATATCTCCTGTTCTAATTAAGATAGAAACATGATTTAAACGTCATTTAAGCGGAAAATAACAGAAAAAAATTTAATACAATAAATTTTTCTTTAGAAAATTTGAGGAATTTTGTGTCCTGGGCCTCCTTAACCTTTAGCTTACGGGGCCCATTTTTCTGATTCACTCTTTAGAACGGGAAATTTCGTACCACCTTTGTTAGAGCGACCATATATATATATATATATATATATATATATATATATATATATATATATATACATACATATAACATACATATAAATATATACATACATATACCTATATAAATATACATATATATATATGTATATGTATGTATATATATATTATATATATATATATATATATATATATATATATATATATACATATATACATATATACATACATATACATATATATATATATATATATATATATATATATATATATATATATATATATATATATATATATTCATTCATTCTTGGGCCTGTATTCTTGGGATACATGCTATCCCACCCCGTAAGGAAAAGGTTAAAGCAATAAATACGTTGTTGAACATCATGTATTTTATAAATTGAAAGTTTCGGTATTGACAATGTAAGCTGACACAGAAAGAAATAAAGAGAGAGAAAGGTGAAAAATGGTAACACTTCTACTATGGTGCAATACGTGTTACAATAAGAGTTTAGATAACGGTAAAACCATTAAAAGTCATAACGGTAAAATTAGTAAAATTTATAAAGGTGACAAAAAACGGGGATCAGAATCCCTCCCTCATAATCAGAAAAATCCCTCCTGAAAAGCTACTCTGTTTGCGTCAGTGGGTTCCGACTGCAAGTAGTTCGTCTAACAAGAACTCAGTGACGAATCGAACAGCTTATCACTAACAAAAATTGCTATAACAAGGATGAAACGACTTCTCTTCCCTCTGCCTGAATAGGTTAAAATATTTGGCTCAAATAAACTTTCTTTGCCTCAAACTATTCTGCCAGAACAAACGTGAAAATTTAGAAGAATTGAAACAGATTGCTGTTTAGCAAAGGCAGACATATTTAATGGCCCGTTAACAGATACTCAGAAAATGATAATTGGAACAGATCCAAAACAGTTTTCACAAGGTATTAGATTAGGAGCAAACAAATGCGGGCTCTCAAACTAAGCGCGTTGCCAGTCGGTTATAAACTGTCGGAAAAGGCTCTAGACAGCAGCTGTTAAATCTCACCCTCATGGCATGACGTCAAAATGACGTAGGTGTATTTCATTGGCCTAAAAGTACCAGGTGCCAGCATTTTCAAGAGAACGCCTCCTGTAATATGGGTCATGGAAGTTTAACGATAAAAGTTCTCATTTTTTTCATTTATAGCACCTTTTTTTGTTATTATTCTTTTAGCAAGTGTGTATGTGCATACGAATTAATCATCACATTAGTGGTTATCCGTTTTTTTTACGATTCCTAATTGGTTACAGCTGTAGGAATTCTTTTTGTTGGCATAGTGAATTCCGTACTAAAGAAATGTTCGGTAACACTTGGAGAAAAGAAATTTCAAAAAAAAAAAAAAAAAAAAGAGAGAGAGAGAGAAAACTGAAACAGATGGTGAATAGAGGAGGAGGGCAGTGATGCAGAAGAAAAGAAAATTAATGGGCTCAAAAACTCGTTTGTTAGAGAAATAAAAAAGAGAGAAGAAAAATAAGCATCATTAAAAACAGAAGTGAAAAAAAGGGGCGAAACACGGATGGAGCCAATTATGCCGTTTATTCTATAATAACAGTGATAGTTTTCTCAAGTAAGTTTTCATGATAAATACTACACTCATTCATGAAAGAAATGTTTCGCTTTACTTCTACAATTCATTAGCAACGCTCGTTTATAATTCTAATAACAACCATTAATCTTTTGTCACCCTTGAAAGCAGTTTTTTGCCTGTGGTTAAACTCTTTGTTAAGTAGATTTTGCTCAATATGCAACTTCCACAAACCACCGTGAAGAAAAGAAAAAAAAAACAATAAACGAGAACGTTCTGAAAGAAACACCAAAAAGACTCACTTGACATGCTAAAATGATTTGTTTTTGCTTCATGGTGCCAATAACAGAAACGTAAACGTAATCTTGTGAAATAACGAGGGATTTAATTTTGAAACCTACAGTGACTTCTTCAAATATTTTTTTCCCCTTTCATTGTGTGACTGTGCTATCTTTTTCTTTCCTTCTTGGTAACAAAGTTTCCAACGCATCAATAGAAACTAATCAAACCCATTCATAAACAACGATTTTCGACCTTTCTAAGATCCTATCAGTCTGTATTGCTGCGGTGTTTATTTTATTCCTCGAGTGAAGGCAGACTTGGCTCCATTAGCTAAACTATAGTTCCTAAATTAATGTTGGATCAGAGAGGGGGACGGCTGTTTGTTAAGAAATTTCCAGGTTTTCTATCGCCTCCCATTCTTGAGATTCAGTCCCTATGTTTATTTTTGTTCAGATGTTCCCATCCTTTGAACTTCACGTTCAATTTCTGAAGAGAATTATTTTGAAAATTTCTTCATAACAAGTAGCTCTAAAATTTGGTTGACGACAGAGCCTTATCATGTCCCCACAATGTAGCTTCACTGCCGAAGACGTAAATAGCGTTAAACCGAGCCTGGCTAATCTCTAGCCAAAACATCCACATAAATTATCCGAGAGGAGACCGACTTAGAGTAAATAAAATACTCTTTATTCAATTTAGCATTTACATATATGTACAAAATATATACAATACTGCCCTTGCAGTAGAGAAGTGGCTCACCGCCAAAGTTACAATTTCATGGGGACGCGGCCCAGTGCACGCGTCTGATCCCAAGCCTGTCGGCCAAAAAAAACTCCTCTCTCGGAAGACACACGTCTGTTCACAGAACAACCGCTGTCCAGCGTCGTCAGCAAAGTCTGTTTCTGAGACAAAAGGCTACCGCCTTTTTATCACCTCCTCCCCGGTTCATTCTCGAAAAGTCTGGAATATTCCGAAGACGATTACCAGTCATCATTTCTGGGTCTTGTACGTAACTTCCGCACGAGCCATCTTCTGTCATTTCTCACCTGAGCGACATTCAAGACCAACCCACATTGTCAGGCGAGGGGTCCTAACTTTTCATAGGTCATCCGTCACTCTCTGTCTCCCAATTATTGGACAGTCGCCCTCGGGTCCGTTAACCTGCAACAGATGGGACCTTCTGGAATAGAAAACATCATTAGTCCTTCCTTTTGAGTTCCTCCGCCGCCAGGAAAATTTATCGGGATGCCCCGTACACATCTGAAACTCTTTCAAACAGTTCTCAAAAGAACACATGTGGGAGAAGAGACAATTAAGTCCCCTGCTTGTGGAAAAAGGGGGTTGCCGACGTGACAGCCTCATGGACCTGGTCGAGCATTTTCTACTACAAGGGGAGGAAACGACAACAAAATTTGGTTGACAATAGCAGTTCTGTCCTGTGATGTCAGGCGACGCCATTCGTATTGCGTAAGGTGTTTTTTTAGCAGATCAGCTGACGCGCCTGCACACAGAGTTCAAAGTGCAAAGAAGAAGGGTAGAGAAAGAGGGAGTCCTGCGTAGGCAGTGGGGATGCGAGGAGGTCTTGTGGAGCCTGCCTCGGAAGTTGGTTAAGAAGGGTAGTAGCCATTTAAATTGCCTTTATAGAATTTCGTTTGTGGCGTGATATATGTGTTTTTTGGTGCGTGTTACGTGTCATATATGTGTATCATCAAGAAATGTCAAGTGTTAAAATCGTCATGTAATAAATGTGTTGTTGTGTGAACCCTGGATTTGATAATTTGTGACGCAGTGTGATTATTCAGCGTTTGGATGCATGACATGTCCCTTATATAAAATCAGCTTGACAGGTTGTCGCGTACTAATTTTCACCTCCGATTTATATTTTATGTGGTTTTCCACATAAAATATAAATCGGATATTTTATGATATTTCCATATTATATGCCTTGCTTCATGTTTTTACTCTTATGTGTCTCTCTCGTTGGCAATTCCACCATTCGAAGTTTCTCTGTTTTTAAATTGCAGCACTCCGAGAGCCATTTTGCCTGCCTATGCTTACAAGAGAGGTCGTTCAGTGACGTAGCGAACATAACTGGCGCCCGGGGCACGATACCTTTTTGGCGCCCCCCCCGAAAAACATGTAATTTAATATATAGAATTTGTGAAAAGGACCATTTGGCGCCCCCACTGCGCCCGGGGCATGATAGACCCCCTTGCCCCCTTATCGCTACGCCACTGAGGTCGTTCTCTTTTTCTGCTGCTGACAAAGGAAAAATTAACACACTTTCGGAAATTCGCATCTTTTACTTCATTTTAGTGAATATCTTAAGATTTTTAATCCCTAACGGACAAGTTGTCTTGAAATTCAACTTCGGTAATCGAAAGGTTGCGTAAATAGTTTGGAGAACTATGGTCGTCTTTTTTCATCATGGGGGCTAAACTACACTGGAACAGAGTTCAAAACCGATCCCAACCACTACAAAAACCTATATGAGACATGGGTCTGAGGACTCGTATACTTAAGTACTAGACTTTGGTGATAATCTGGTGATAATCTTAACTGGCAACAATAACGTTCTCGAGGTGTGAAGATCTGGTGTTCGAGTTTTGAACCAGGAAGAAATTCTTTATAACGTTCACATGAATTTTACAGATATGTCCATACCAAAAAAAAAAAAAAAAACCCTTATCTATTCTAAAAAAGCAACTCGAGTGCAAGGTCCGATAAATACCTAGCTTCAATTTTATCAGCTTCCCCGAGTCGTATCAAAATTTCAGGATTTTTCCCTATAAAAGTGAAATAAGCAATACCTAGTTTTCATCCAATTACATTCCTCGAAGTATTTCTTTGAATCGAATTTCTGAAAGAGTTACGATAGCAGGTGACAGTAACAATATTCTTTCTTAAACCTATTTTCCCCCTTTAATGAGGACTTGAGAATGGAATTTTTGAAAGAGACTTATTTCCACGTTCGGAAGGAACTGAAGTGATTTAAGGAGTGGACGTGGAAAATCTTCTAACTGAATAATCTTTTCAGAATGGATTGCAGAGAATTAGAAGAAGAAAAAAAAATAAAATAGCAGATTTGATACTTTGTCCCATTATACTTCGAATTTGTTCAAAATGCTGAAGGAGATAAAATACAAATTTCATTTTAAATCCTCTTTCAGAGCAGAATTAAGTAATAATAAATTCTACGTTTCGCAATTTATCAAAATTTATTTAGTTTAATCTAATTATCAATGAAGGAGGAGGTATGCTGTATAAAAAGGTTTACTTGCTGTTTTAAGAGAATTAATTTATATGGGCAGAAATGTATTTCTCCAAAAGTGGTTTTAATACTTTAATGAGGCATTAACTATAAATTGTTCTTAAATGTATGATTGCATTTTGATTGTATAAATAACTTTTTTGTTAAAAAAGTTATTTATACAATCATAACTTTTACAATCATAACTTGCTAATTTCATTTCGAAATTAGCAAGAAGTATATCATTCGGCAAAATGCCAGGCAGACCAAGAGTTCAAATAACTTGTAGCCGACCGAGGTCAGTCACTAAATGATATACTGTAATAAATATTCATCTTATCTTAAAGTCGTCTTTTCTGCATTTAAAATTATACAACCATTTCCGAGGGTCAACAGATGGTTTAGTTTCTGGGGTCAACTGTATTGCTTTCTATGGATTAATCTTAAAATGTCAGGAATAGTCAACATGTCGATCGCTACAGAACAGTTGATCACGATTGACGAGATTTTTTAATCGATCTCTATCCATTAGCATTTTATAGTTTCAATTTAAGACTTACAATCCATCTATAGATTCTTCATACTTTTTGTTTAGATTAAATATTTTTTAGGCTTATTTTTCCTGTTACTGAACTACGCAAATTTGGAATACACAGCTAAATGTAAAACGACACAGCCCTACACCGTAAATAAATAAAAAGTTAGTCTAAGAAAGAAGATAAATTTAAGAGACTCAAATTCTTGATGGTGCATATACATTGGTACAGAGTTCTCTGCCTGCAAATCCCCGACTCCTGTCATCACATTAGTCACGGTAACATTAGACACGGTATTTAGAACCACCCCCATTCCATCCCGCAAGATTTCTTTGATGTGGTGCCTCCCCTGAACCCGCTCGACACCATTTGACCCGCTGACCCCCCCCCCCCCACTCTTTCTTTGATGGACAGCCAGAGGAGGCGATCCACGCATAGAACAGAGTACAGAGAGACATAAATCACTGGCAGATGCAGAGAACTCTGTGCCAATCTGTATGCGCTATGACAGTTTAGATTGTGTGCTGAATGGCGGAACTCATCTTTGCATTCTGCTGATAATTGGAAGGTCTGCTGATAATTGGAGGTCAACAATATAAGCTGACATACAGATTTATTTCTTACGTATTAAAATTTTCATTGAATAAAATTTTGACTCAAACGCAACACACTAGAGAGGGTGATAAGATTCCCTGTGTCCGTTGACCCCCTAGTTGAGCCTTCATACATGACTCGGTCTACGATTTCAGAGAATCTTACACATAGGCCAGTAGAATACTTATGCCCATGTGCTCCACCCCTGTTTTTCGTCGCAAGTCGAAGAATCTTTTTGAAGCTTACTCGATCTCACGTTTTGGCTGCTGACTTACAGGAGCCAAAACATGAGATCGAGCAACGGATCAAGTTGAGTGGATCTTTGAGTATGAATGGTTGGTTGGTTTTGAGAGCCGTAATCTTTTTCTGCACGAAGTCTAATCAATCACTAGTAAAAATGTAGAGAAACTCTACATTTGAAATTCCTCTCCGTCCAGTATATTCATTGGCTATGCCTTGCTGGGGAGCACATAACAAGGGTGAAACCAAATCTACTTGGTACGCTGGAAATGTATTAATTTGCAACCGGGACCTATAGTTTAGAACTGACTACGAACATCTACAAACATCCAAGCCAACTGGAGCCCACAGAGTCTGATACCGATACAGCTAGGACGTCTGGTATACCGAAGGATACCAGACGTCCTAGCCGATCTGTCAACGTCTGGTATTAGGCTCTAGAGATAAAGGAATCAGTCTCAAGTTATTGGCGTGAGCTCCTAATGGTGCATATGCATTCGTGCAGAGTTCTCTGCATGCAGACCCCCGACTCCTGTCATCACATTAGTCACATTAGCCACTGTAAGCCTCCAAGGTCCCTCGTGTTTCTTGATCTAGTGTCCCCCGCCCCCATTGACACCATTTGACCCCCGGGACCCCGGGTTCTTTGATGCTCTGCATCAGGACCGAAAGAGGAGGCGATCCACGCATATACAGAGTACGGAGTGAACATCAATCACTGGATTCCCCAAGGCACAGCAGAGCAGAGTGCATGAATGCAAACGCAGCATTAGGTATGAGGCATGATCTCCGTCTGTTTATTGTAATGCTTTATGCTGGGAATTCTAATCGAGTCATTAATAAACTGTTTCATTTATTACTCCAGGATCCACATTACTCGTATTAGGAGAATTTCAAAAACATCCACTAATTAAGTTAAGAATTAGATTGAAAACTTTACAAATCTTACACATAGTTTGTCCGTCCACTAAGAGTAAATAAATTTCAACAACGCGTAGGCAATTAATCAATCGATAACGTAGCCATCTTAAAGAAATTCAATATTGTTCGTACACCGATACTAATCGTTTATGTTTGCTATCGGAACATCTGCAACTCTTTTTCTTCCCGATTCGATTATTTGACAGTGTTCGACTGATGAACCTCTCGAACTTTAGACCTCTTAAATTGATCGCTGCTGCTCGAGTACTCCATCTTAAGAGTACATATAAATAACTCTTTTAAGTATGCGTAAATACACACATCGGCAGGGAGATAAGATACCAAATACACTTTCCCGGTGTTGCAGTTTTATCTTTTCCTTCCTCACATGATACTTTCAAGAATAAACGATAAATGCTGAATAATAAAAAAAGCACCTAAAACTTACTCGGCAAAAAGTAAATAAAGATAATTTATTTTTATTTCGAGGAAAGAAAACAGAGAATTTTTTTACTATCAATCATTGCTTGTACTCTATTCACTAAATATAAAATTTAAAACTTGAAAAACGCATTAACACTTCAGAGATTCGAATGTTTCGGTATGAACACGGCCGTGTGGTGTGTTAAAGAAACAAAATTAAAAGCGGAATGAAATCAATGTGAGTATATTGCAGAACAAAAACTATGCGATCGTTTGTCACATAGCTAAGAAACAACAACTGCCAAAAACAAAAGTGTTGCCACACAGAGAGGAAGAAACAACAGAAGAATATTGAAAAATGTAAATACTTACAAAAGCGACATACAAATAGCTCGGAACACGGTACATTATCGAAAATAATTAAATAATTCGAATGAAACAATTCAGTTCAAGTTTGGAACTAATCGATTCAATTGATTTGGCATGGGCGTTGGTGGACGTTCGGAATCAATTCTAAACTGTAAGCTTGCTTAGAACTCGCTTTAAAATTAACCTCATTCTAAAGCTCATCAGACTTACAATCAAATTATTCAAATAAATCGGGTAATTTCATTTTCTGGAATAATTCATTAATTCATGGATAATTTCTTTTCTAGTATGTCTATAGTATTTATTTTCTAGTATGTATGTGAGTAACAAATGAGGAATTTTATACATACACACGCACATACATTATTCAGGGTGGTCATAAAAAAAACTTTGCCGATATATGAACCTCTAGCGGCCGTTCCGTTCAACCGATCATTATGAGATTTCATATATAGTTATTCAGAGGTATGAGCTCCGGATTTTGTGAACGGCAACTAAGTGGCGCTCACGGTTGCGGTTATAGGTATAACTCGAAATTTTCGACCCACTTTTTCCAGTCGCAAAATGCTCAGCGCGTGCAAAAAATGTAAATAGCAATGGAACGGTAGGTGTATCAAAAAAAAAAAAAAACGGACGCGTTGTGCACGCACAAAAAAAAAAACAGCTATGCGAACGGCCTACATAAATGCAATCGGGACGCACGGAGGAAACTTGCATAAGACACAGGCAAGACACCAATCACTGATGACAACACAGACCGGACAAAAGAAAACTTTTATTTAGATTACAAAATTTCCACATGGGTGCCATCATCATGTTTTTGTTGGCCGTTCGTAGAGCTGTGTTTGTGCGTGCATAACGCGTCTGTTTTTTGTGCTACACGTACCGTTTCAACGCTCTTTAGAGTTTTCGTATGCGCTGAGCATTTTGCGAGAGGAAAAAGTGGGCGTTGCCATTCGAAAATTTCGAGTTTCTATACCTATAACCGTAACCGTGACTGCCACTTTGTTGCCGTTCACAGAATTCCGAGCTCATACCTCTGAATAACTATATCTGAAATCTCATCTCGATCGGTTGAACGGAACAGCCGCTAGAGGTCCATATATCGGCTTTGTTTTTTTATGACCACCCTGTATATATACACACACATAGATAGATAAGATAAATAGATACAGTAGTAATAGAAATTGTTTTACATCATTTCCACTTCAATGCAGGCCGTGTACTAGTGTTCTTGCTATTAATGGATGTTGTAAGTTATTTTTCAGGATTTAAATGTGTTTTGCACACTTCTCTTAGCTAATTTCGGAATCACAGAATGTTAAAAATATTTTCTGCCTGTATAAATGCTCTTTGCTTTTTTCGCGGAACACCATTTCGGCGTACAAAAAATTTCACATGAACGCGATACTCTCGAATGTGTATGGGGGGGGGGGGTCTATCTGTAAATTGTACAGATCAGTTAATATTATAGCTTTATGCTTCCCAGCTTTGAATCAATTGTGCTATTTAGGTATAGACATCAGATGTTTTATGTATTTTTGCATAATTTATCATCCTATGAAATCCTAAATTTAAAAACTATTTGGGATAATTTCATCAGTGATAGTTCTTTCCCAACATCCCTCATGCTGGTGAGTGTATTTATAAAACACATATATCAAGGAAGTTCAGACAAAGTATCTTGACTTTATTTCTAATTGGAGAGGAAATCTTCGATGCGAGAAATTAGGTTTCTGGATGGCCTTAGATAACTTCTCAGTTTTCAAATGAAGTTACATGCGGAGTTCCTAAATTAGAATGAAATCTAATTGAGGCATTTGCTTAGTAATATTTCTCCTCGACGATGGGCAATAGCATAAGTTATCAATTAAATACACGTTAAGTCGAAAACTTGTCAAATGCAAGGTACACTACACTTTCAAAGAATATATCGACGGTTTAGTGTCAGAGGGTTGTAACTACAAATTTTTCTATTTTGAGGTAAGAGTAGAATTTTCTCAGTTTTCAATTCCTTTTGCTAGTATCAGACCTATGTATCTACATACTTAATACACTGATATATTTCATATTTTGATATTTTTAAGTAAGAGTGGAATTTTCTGAGTTTTTAATTACTTTTGCTAGTGTTAGACGGTGTATATATATATATATATATATATATATACCGTCAGATATATATATATATATATATATATATATATATATATAATATGTGTGTGTGTGTGTCTGTGTCTGTGTCTGTGTGTGTGTACCGATAACGTCCCACCATTATTACTTGTCGCGTATTCTAAATTCTCCTCAATAAAGCACAGCCTTTATTCTAAATTAGGAAATAGGAATAAATGAACTAACCAATTAAGTTATCCCTTAACCGCCCGCGCGGTAAAGTTATTTTTAGCCTCCTAGCCACCAACAGGCGCGTGGAAAGATGAGTCAGAGATGATTCAGAGGCATGTGACTTTGAATCGTACTTTCACATGGTCAATCATATGTCCGATTCTAACCAATTATAGAATTGTAAACGCCTAGCGCCCCCTTAGTATAAAATGTGAGCAGAGGATTTTCGTGCCCTTCCTTGCCTTGCTCTCACTCTCTCTCGTTCACTTGTACCCAATGTTTTGCGCTTGTCTCGGCGGCGTCCCTATTCCGCTGTTGTCCGTTGCCGTTATTGGTAAACATCATGTCGTCAGCTTGGGCCACTTCGTCCAACGATGTCTTATTGTTTCTTCTTTGATGTATGTTATCTGAAGTATACTTCCATGGAATAAAGTACTCAATGCTATGTAAAGCTATTCAATGTGTTCCTGTTCTTTCCTCGAGTGTTTTTCCGCCACGACTACCTACGTTCACGAATCGTGTCTGTGTTGAGCAGATATTACATATGTATATATGTGTGCGTGCGTGTGTAATGTTTGTAGATACATGGGTCTAACACTAACAAGAGGAATTAAAAACTCAGAAAATTCACTCTTACCTCAAAATAGGAAAATTCGTAGTTACATCCCTCTCGCACTAAACCACCGATGTGTAATAACATAATTAATGAAACCTGGCTGTTACGATATTGCCCATAATGAGACCTGTCATTAACGATATAGTTCCCTCAGTTCCGGCCTATTTTCTAGAGTACAAATGTGTATTGATTTCTCCAGAATAATGAACTTTTTTTGATTAAAACCATTATAAAACGATAATTTTGCTCATTTCAAACTTTCCCCCTTTGGTCTGTCTCCAAGACTTTCAAAACAATTAAACCTACCGATGCATTAATCAAATAAAACAGAGATTTGACAGCGTTGTTGGGTGCGATTGGTATCAAAGGGGACAAGTTGAAACCCCTAATGGTAGGAATGGATTTTTTAAATATAAACTTACAGCGAAAAAAAAAATTAACTTGCAATGAAATTTATTGTTATGTTATTTGTATTGTATGTAACTAACCATAAAGGAAATTAAGCCCGTTGGTTGGTTGAGATCACTGTGGCCCTCTCTTGCTACTTCAGCAATGTAATTTTAGTTCTTACTTTAGTGAATAGCCTAAGGCTTTGTTCGCATTGCATCCAAAGCAGAGCGTTGTGTTCCAACGTCGGCGTGATTGTTTAAAAATTTTAAGGCTGACGCTACGCAACGCCGTGAATGCAATGTGAACGAGACTTAAGAAATAAACCTAAAGGAACGATCCCTCATTTCCTTTTCAAATTAAATTTAAAAGTACTCGAAATTTTTATTTCAACTTTAAATTAACTCTGTAACGGCCATCTGCCGGCAAGTTTTGAGCTACGCATTTTTAAGTCAACTAATGGGGAATTAATTGTTTGTAGTCAAGCTACCCTATTCTAACAAAGCAAATGCATTTTTAAATGAATTTTCAAACATAAAATGGATTCCTTACGGTGATTTATGACTATCTTCAATCCTGATGTGTACTATTTTGTAATTTAAAATTAACATAATTTTACCAGAAAATATTATGTTTATTATTGTCACGTAGAAGTGTGAGATATACCGAATAAACCAACACGCTGTTACAGTCAAAGAAGTTTTTTAGCAGGAAGCAGTCACACTAATAAACTGCCCTCAGCCTGAGAGAAGTCTCTTATTTACAGCTTAAGAACTTTCTAGAAATAAGGTCAGTTAGCATAACAAATTAACATAAGGTAAATTAACATAAACAGGAACTTTCTCGAAATTTTAAGAAAGGTAACATAAATTAGAATGAAAGTAAAACCAGATGTTGCTGACTGGATTCGAACCGACGACCTATAGTTCAGCAGCCCAGTGCTTTAGACATTTGAGGCGGTGAAAGGCAAAGTGGTGTAAGTCAGTAAGTCTAGTGGTGTAAGTCAAAAGAGTTTAACTGCAAAAACTACAAAAAATTCCACCATAAATTGAACAAATTATAATTCCTAACAATTATTGCAATATTGCAAATAATAACTCTTTACAATTCCACTATAAATTGAACATGGAGATTACATATTTGCCCCCAAATGAAAAAAGTTGAAAAAGTGACTTACACCACTTTGCCTTTCAACGCCTCATTTGGCCGTGCAGCTACTTGCAGTTACCTTTGGAATGTGGCAGTATAATTAAAAATTATACATTATGCTTGATTCCCATGTTACAAAGTTATCAGATTCAACTATGTCTTTTAATTTTAGTTTCTTCTATTTGCTTACTTTACCTTTTCGCTTTTTGGTTACTAAGAGATTTTATTTTACTTTGCCTCTACTTTTTCAAGTGTTGGGGCATTCTGCTCGCTCAAATATCTCATAATGCATGGCTAAAACTTTATTGTGGAAACGAATAAATCCATACAATATAGAAAAAATAACCTTGCATTGAGAAATGTTAATTGCCTAATAACTCTTATCACTCACATGAAAATGAAAATTTTAGTCTTCAAATTAGAAAAAAAAAAAAAAACAGATTTTTTTTTTCTATTTTTTCATCTAATAATATTTCACGGGTTGTTTTTCACTACTATTAACACAATTAGAAATCCTAAAATTAAATTTTTTGCCCATTAAACAAAGATAAAAAACAAACGAATGATTTATAAATATTCTGTTCTGTATAATCTACTTTAAAAATTCCTGGTGGATCCCTGGTGGAACAGCATTTCCTCAGTGACTAATAAAAAAAAAATTCAGTTATACTGCTGCGCTTTAGTGATATCTATCTTCTTTTTATTGATACACACAAAAAATTTCGCCATTTTTATTTTTCAATGAATTTTGCTGTAAGTATTCTGCCTTCATGATTTCAATATCTGTAATACTTTCCACATTGCTGGCATCATCGAGAACATAAAAATGAAATTTATTCCTCCAGCAGCCGTGCGGCATTTATAACTTCCGAGCATAAAATCCATTCTGGGCAACAAAATCGAAAATATCGGACGCAAAAGCACTATTATTCTTTTCGGGGCGTACGACGATAATGTTGCTCGTAACTGTATCCGTAACCGCTCCTTAGTATGGTTTTTTTCAAATCAATATCCGAAAAGAATTTTGGGTTCAAAAAAATAAAAAATAAATAAATCGACAGATTTTCTATTTCAGATTTTGAAAGCATGAAAACAAAATGTGCATTTGCAATCTGATACATGCATCTTGTAATAAATGATGGAAATGCAAATAGCTGAAAGATTAAGAAATGAAATAGAAGTTTCGTTTCTATCTATGCATAATGTAGGGATATTGGATTCCTTTTGTATCATAAAAATCTCAAATAAAACGGAACATTCTTCCATTTCAAAATGTTGGTGGGCGTACTAGTTTAAGAAGGGTACCGTTTTCCTTTTCTAAATATTATGATTACGAATCTTGTTTGAAAGTGTTCCATTTATTTGGACGATATATATATATATACCACATTTTTTTTCCTCAAAAAGTATTGCGAATAATCCGAAAATATACACTAGTATTTCACGTAATGTTTTTCTCAGGCCACTCACATCATTTCGGGATTTTATGAAAAATGATGATGTTTTATTCAAGAGAAAACTGTCTTCTTTAAAAACGGTCAAGAATGAATCCCTTGGATACAAAATTAGAATAATGGGGGAAAATGACGTGATTTAGGGAGGAGTAGTGGCAAAGTGTTTGCTGAGTTAGATTCAAAAATTTGATATTGTCCCTAGAGCAATGCAAAATATAAAATATTCATTCTATCGTTTTCCATTTGTAATTTTCACATTTCACTTATAATGAACCCTGCACAAGACGATAATATTTTTCCTACATTGAGAAACTTTAAGAATAGACATATGTTTACAAGGGTTCAGTTTATATCTACCAACTTTACTTCGATTTTCCCCCATGCGGTAGGGATTTATCCTAAGGACATTCATTTTTCCTAAAGACACACTTCTGTATCTGTTAGCTCCTATATTAGCAGGAAAAACAACATTATTCCTCGTAAGGTACCAGTAAAGGGCAATGATGCTTTATTCGGCCTTTGAATCTGGCTCTAAATAGAAGTTTTCTGCAGTAGGCTCCATGTAATGAGGAAGGCTTGTTATAAGGTTCCTTCAGAGAGGACCTTAAAGAAGGGATAATTGATCACACATATGCAATCTTTTATGAAGAATTTCGGTCACAACTATTATAAAACGTTGCTGATCTTTTAACTTTTGAATATACCTATACATACTTTGCTTTGCTTTTTTTCCCCCTCTATGGTAGGCATTTATCCTGAAGGCAATCTCCCACTGCGATGTCTGTTGGCTACTTTATTATGAAAGCACGCTTTGGTGAACCATGCCATTCGTTCAATGGGGCCAGCACAGGAAAATTAATTCTTTAAACGAGATATGAACTCAATACTCAAGCGGTAGATGCTTGCTGTACTAACCCACCTTACTACAAGGGAGGCTTAATTTAAAGTTACTTTAAATAACTTCAAGAATGAGCATTTAATAACAAGAAACTATCATGATGAACATGGAAAATTTCAATCACAAATGCTATAAATTATTCCACTGAGTGTCGTCTATAAGTTGGGGGGAGGGGCAAAGAGGTCTATCATGCCCTGGGTGCCACTCGCAGAGGGGCGCCAAGGTCCCCAAGACCATGGGGGGGGGCGCCAAAATGATATCGTGCCCCAGGCTCCAGTTATACTCGCTATGCCACTAGGTTTGCCTGCACCTTCACAGCAAAATTCTCAAAAATAACAAAAAGAAAGTTACTAATTTTTGTTGTTGCTGCTGGATAAGTGAAACTAAACTGAGACATCGTAAAACTACTACACAGAATATTTTTTTATGAAAAAAAGTAAAGGGGGAAAAGTAATGAATATTACTTTTCCCCCCAGGCAGCACAGGTATCGCACAGGCGGTGTACTCTTAAAATAATGTAACATGGCGATTAACTCTCGCCAAAGACCTGGAAATCTTTTCCTAAAAAGATAAACACACAGTGAAACTCATCTATGTATCACCCACCCGTGGGAAGAAGGCACAGAGCATAGGGGTGCATTTTGCTTCCTTAACTACTTAATGACCATGTCCGAACAGATTCGAGCAAGCATTACCTGAAGAGAAGCCTCAGTGCGGTTGTATCCGGGTGGCACGCTGCTATGAAACAGGCATTTGTGTGTATGTTTATTATTGAACATAATAGTAAAGTATGGCAAGTTTCTTGGTCCTTTGAACTTCTTTAAAATGGTGCATTTTTTGTAAATGGGACAAAAACATCTTCCAGATGAACGGCAATGGTCAGAGCGATTCGTAGAAATCCAAAGTTTACGGTTGATCGTGCGTCTGTGATGTATTTCCTATTCTATGTTATCAGATGCAACAGAAACAAAAGAACACATGTCAATATATATATATATATATATATATATATATATATATATATATATATATATATATATATATATATATATATATATATATATATATATATATATATATATATATATATACAGTCGAACCTCCATATATCGAACTTCCACATATCGAAATTTTCTATACATCGAACTCTTAGCAAATCTCCATGTTCATTACATAGAAAAATTGTTTCTATATATCGAAATTTTTTTCAAGACAGATTGGGACATTTTATACCACTTTAGAATAAAATCTTCCAATTTTTGGCATTTGAAACAATATGTCATGGACTTCAATTCGCGGAAAAGGTCCCTGATTAAGTTTTTAGTGGACTGAATAAATAAAAAATGTAACTGTGATCATTATAACCACTGTCTGGATTATTGCTTTTTTAAAGGTATGTAGTACTGAATAAATCTTTCATATTAATTCATTTTGTTATTAACTTTCATTTAATGGGATTCGCATATAAATTAGAAATGGAGTTTCGTATACGAAAATTAGCTTTAATTTTTTTTAGGAGAATTATGATAAAACTAAGCTCCATTCTATATATCGAAATTTCTATATATCGAATTTTTTTCCGGCAATTTGCTACTTCGATATATGGAGGTTCGACTGTATATATGTGTGTATAACATGTATTATTAATATTTTGCCAAACTATTAATTTATCATTATATCAAAATACTTCTTTTTAGTTTTCCACATTTTTTTCCAAAATTTTTTAAAGACTTAAAAAATTATTTTGTGGTTTGATAAACAAATTAGGATGAGGAAAATGTTAAAATTTTGGTGTTTTTGAAGACGCTCAGCTTCATTTCAAAAGTAATTTTCACTCACTGTTATGACTGTGTTTTCGTCTCGCAAGTGGGAGATCTCTCACTCTCATTACTCGTCCTGAATGGCTTTCTTTGAATCATTTTTTTTTCTTTGGGTGGGAGTGTGTGTGTGTGTGGGGGGGGGGGGGGGGGCAGTATATAGCAGCTATCATAAAGATCAAATTATTCATAAACATACGTTGCAGTTTAATGGTAATGTTGGTACTGCTGAGAGGAGGAGACACTGCTAGTAAATATTTCCAGCAATTGTTTCCCTCTAACTTCACTTATTGAACTTACTTATCTTTCTAAATTTAGTTATATTACAGCATTTTCAAAATCTGCAATAAGTAGCGTGTATATATGTTATATTGAAACTGACACAGAAAAGAAAGCCGAAGTAATACAAGTGACAGTTGTTAGCCTTTAGCTTCACTAGTACCCTTAAACTGGTTTTCCACAGTTTTCATTTTAAACTTCAATATATTTTCCTTCTAACCTTCGAAGGGGCTGCAATTTGAGTGTTTTTTTTTTAAATCTCCTTTATACAGTATTGTTTTGCATTAATTTATAATATTGGAATTCTTTTCCACAGTTTTTTTTTTCAGTAATATATACACCGGGTGGCCAGAATTAAAACATCCCTACTCTATTAAAACACACTGCATCGAACTACTCAATGTAAAAGCTTCAAATTTTGTACACACGCTATTGAAGACATGGGGAAACGGATTACGCGAAAAAAAATTAGTTCTAGAAACACCGAAAAGACAGTAATAATAATAGATAAATTTTTAAAAATGCGAAATGAAATTTTTCCTTTTTAATTTCGATTACCCTTATGAAAAAAGACAAAATAAAAAAAGTAAAGAAGCTTAAACTGCAATTTCACACTGCAAGCAAAAAAATTGGCATAAACATATATTTGCCGCCATGTTCTGGGTGTTTCCTATAGCACAGTGTGGAACGTACTGAGAAAAATGGTCCATTGTTTTCCGTACAAAATCAGTCATAATCAACAGTTGCTGGCCGTCGACAGGGAGAAGGGACTGACTTTGCATTGACATTTCTTGCTTAGTTGAAGTGGATGCATCTTGGCCATGGCAGATTCTAAGGAGCGATGAGGCCCATTCCAGCCTCAGTGGAACAGTGAACACCCATAATTGTCGCATTTGGAACACGGTAACCCCCCGTACCTTCCAAGAGATTCCATTCCACTCACCAAAAGTTAATTTGGCGTGGATTCACAACCACATTCAATCTTGGACCTTTATTTTTCGAAGAGGCTACTCGCAATGGCCCTGTGACATGCATCTCGACGGCCAACTGGTAAAGGCCAACTGGTATGAGTCCAACTGGTACAAAAGGATGCTCGAAACTTTTGTTGTACCCCATTTGCAACCGTGGCAATGCCTTGACTCAATTACTTTTATTCAAGATGGAGTGCCTCCACACATTGGAATCTGTGAAAAGCAGTTTCTTCGGCAACGTTTCACTAATGACAGAATAATCCGTCGTGCTCTTCCGACAACCTGACCATCTCGTCTTCCGGATCTTAAACTGTGTGATTTTTGGCTGTGGGGACACTTAAAAATTCTTGTTTATCGAGGACGTTTGGTAATCTTGGCAAACTTAAAAGAAAGTATCACTCTGCATGTGAGAAGCATTTCAATCGACCTGTTACGATCTGCAGTTGAACAAGCTGTCTGCAGACTGCAGATTTTACATCTTCAAGAAGGGAACCATATTGAACAACATTCCCTGTGTCCGTAAGGTCACATGAGTTTGGTACGCTCAAATAAAATGTGTTTAAAATGTGTTTTTGTGTCTTTTCAGTTTGTGCCCAGTTGTACAGCGCTATTTATTGGTGATTTCTGGAACCATTTTTTTTTTTTTTTTTTTTTTTTTTGGGGGGGGGGGTTTGTTGCGTAATCCCTTTCCCCATGGCTTGAATACGTGTGTACAAAATTTGAAGCTCAGACATTGTGCAGTTCAATATATAGAGAGGTCGAAGTAGGGGTGGTTTAATTCTGGCCACCCGATATATAAATACATAAAATGTTTGTGAATGTGTTTATGTGTGTCTGTATAAACACACACGCATACATTTCTGCTCTCGAAAGAATGAAAGTTTTTCGTGGCTCCACCTTTTATGTTTCCCCTGGTCGTAAAAAAGATGAAGAGGAAAAGAAGTTTAAAAAAAACTTTCATTAAAAACAGATTTAAGAGCAAAATTGTAAAAGTAACAAAAGTAAAAAAAAAAAAAAAAAAAATGACTGGACATCATGGGCGGAATTAAATTGCTACTCTCTCTAACTTACTGCTCGAAAGTAGTTCCAGCATTCTTGTGGTTTCATGGCAGTGTTAATGGGCTATTCAAAAAAAGGGAAGGGGAAGAGAGACCTCATTTTCATACATTCACTGGAGGAAACGGGCAAACGCTCTGAGACATCCATTCCAGTACGAAAAGAAAAAGAAAGAAAAAGAATTTAGAAATAAAGTAAAGTACAGAGAAAGAAAAGATTATAAAAAGGGGCATAAAAGCATCCGTAATGACTCCTGGGAGACCTGGCACTCCTGTTTCTGTTGCTATGGCTACCGCATCCGGAGGATTCAGCAAATCTGCCTCTAACAATCCCAGGAAGAACATCGAAGAGCTAGAAATGGCGGTAGGAGGGGAGGGGAGCACCGGAGAACGTTGCCAAACGATTTGGAGCACAATGGAAGGGGAAGAGGGTGTAGTGAACCGATACTATTCGAAAGATGATTCTAAAGATTCGAGAGAGAAGAGAAATCTGGAGGCTTTCCTTTCCTTTTTTCTTTTCTTTTTTTTAAACGTCGTTAACGGGCAGCAAATGAGAAAAAAATCCGTATCAAGGCGCTGTAGCAGAAGTAATACTGGAAATGGATTGGGGAGATAAGGCCGTCTCCAAAAATGGGAAAGAGTAAAATTGTTCCGTGTACAAATATATGGAACAGGCACTCTCAGATGAAGGTGAATATTGCGAGCGATTCTGCTCTTCGATTGGGTAATGTATGATCAAGAACGTGAGTGTCAAATGATGCAGATTATCAGGCTGCGTAAGCAGTGGGTGCTAAAATTACATAAAGCTGTGATATTGGATAAGCATAACGAACCTGGGATTGAATGGTATGTTACTATCATATTACCTCTCTGCTATCACGCTGTCCTATCATAAGCAATAACTGAATGTTGCAAGAGGAGAAAAGCCAACCTCTCTTTTCTGAACAGACAACGGACGCGAAACATGTATCAGTCAGTAAGAAGTAATCGACTTTCGCCTGTCTGGTTAGGTCTTAGCGCGAGATGATTACGTAGACGGTTGGTATTCTTAACTGTGAACAATAATAAATCCTCGGACTTGTTTTCTTTGGTTAATTTTCTCTCTACATGAACTATCTTTTAGCTGAAATTTCTAGTTTTCAGTTTTACGGATTTGTTTATTGAAGTTTTCTTTATCAAAAAATGAGCAGAGGAAGTGGAGGGCAGTGGCGTAGCGAGAGAGGGCAAAGGGGGTCTGTCATGCCCCGTGCGCCACTCGCCCGAGCGCCAAATGGTCTAGCTCTTTAACTAATTCTATATATTGTATTACTATATGTTCTTCGGGGAGCGCCAAAAAGGTATCGTGACCCGGACGCCAATTATGCTCGCTATGTCACTGGTGGAGGTCTTCTCTTCCCTGATAAGTTAAAAGGCCCAACTCCAACTTTATTCTAAATGCTTTTTTGTAGTGTTCTCGAATCGTTCTAAAAGAATGCACCTTTTTATGACATTAGAAAGCCGTAAATGGTGATAGGTCCAGTTCTTTTAAGAACGATCTCATGAGTATTATAAAGATTCAGAAGCTTCCAGTAGAGCCCGAGTGATTAAAGTAACAGCCCTCATAAACTCAAGCTTATGTCTTTAGACGCAAACGTGGGATGTTTGAGTAGCTGCAACTTTTCAGAAGCATGGAAATTCCGTTTTAAAACCGGTACTCGATCAATTTGCTTTAAATAATTCAGATTAATTAAATGACCTCTTCAGGGACAAATTATCAGCATTTAGAGAAAGTGTTTCCGCTGGTAGAGGAAGCAAGCTTAACAGTTAAAATCTCTAACATCAAATTCAGCTGAAAGAAATGAAATATTTATAAGGAGAGGTCCGGGGTCGCATTTTCGTTTGAAAATTTGATTGAGGCTGTTAGTTTCTGATCCTTTATTAAGTTCCACTGTTAATTTCGGATCTATCTTCATGAATTTAAGATGTTCACCATTGGAAATTCAACTGGTATTCCGGTAAAATGCAAATCCGTCCTGACGCTAAACGTTAATGCTACTGAATCTAAAGCCCTGCCTATCGTTACTCGCCAGTCAAGTCAAATTACCTCCGCCCGCCTCACACTCATTATGCCTCCGTCGCTATCTCATTAGGACGGACAGATCGCTCGCTCTTTATTGACAATTGCTTAAAATACGGATTAATGCAATTTGTTTTATAATTTTTCTCCTTTTACAAGCCTTCGGGAGAAAAATTATTAATCTAGAAAATATATCATGACTAAAGAACTAAGCATATAACCAGGAAGAGAGAAATAATAACACTTAACCCGAAAGATATATCAAGTACGTATCACTAAGCTTTTGACCATTTAAACGTTGTCTTGACTTAAATTTTAGAAACCACTTCTTTATAAATTCTAAGAATTCAATGCCATTTGTTGCATCTGTCAAAGTATGTGTCTGACTTTTGACTGCGTGAGCAACTGTTTCTTTGAATAAATTTCAGTGTCATACAGCTGAAAAACATCATTAATTTTAGACACTGTAAACCGACATTATTCTAAAAATTCCTAGTTAGAATAAGGGAAAAGCCTGTGATCAGAGACGAAATCAAAATAATTTCTAACCCATAAAGAAAGTTTATTTACACGGAAAAACTTTCTATTAGCAGTTTGTAGGGCCTTAGAGATAGTGCTGAAAAGAAATTTCAGGTAGTCTCTTCTAACGAAACTACCGCGGGTTATTAAAGTAGGATTACTTATCGTTGCTTATCTCTTTTGTATGTATATATGTGTTATGTATATATGTATCTATATATATATGTACGTGTGTGTATAGATATACATATAAGTATGTCAAAATTTTGACGCATTTTGGTACTTCACTGTTTAATTGTTTACTGCTTGTCCAAGTGATACAGACAGGGTTTGGTGCGCTGCCAAAATTATAACTCACGAAGTACGGACGGACGGTTTTAGCGTCTGAAATTTTGCTTTCCGGAGGACCGTAATGGAGGAACGTAATCCTACGTTAAAAAGGGTTAAATTATATTACATGAAATTATAAAACAACCATCTGTGATATAATTATTCACTACTATTGTGAGAAATATATATATAGTCATTTTTATTTATAGCTATTGTTTGAAGGAGTTCCATCGTTCCTCTTAAAAACTCCGGTACAATGAAATCCACTTGACACATTCAGTAATATAACTTCAAGTTGATATCTAGATTTTCTAGCCTTTCATTTTAAAGTTCTATCACCTAATTAAACTTTTAAAAAGAAGTTTCAAAAGCTATGCTACTACTATACTTCTACTAACAATAGGGAAATATCAATTATTCAATTAAATTAATCACGTTTAATTGAAAATGTGGATATATAAATCGGGAAACAAAATTGATAAAATACTAAGTGCAAAGTTAAAAAATATGTATTACATAAATTTCTTAAGAAATGTTTAAAAAATATGAAATATTTCCCCTATAAATTAAATGAAGATTGTTTCTTCGTAGTTTAATTGAATTTTAATGACGAAAAGTCTGCTTGGTACATGCTGCGCCAAAACAGCAGATAAGCAATACGCAAATGATTATAAAACAGATAATGAAGTGTAAAATTGTGTTAACGTAGTAAAATTTAACGACCATAAATAAGAATCGGGACAAAAGGTTAAAACCGTTCAAACGTTGCTTTCTGATGTTGTCGGATTGGACCTTCTTTACAGGCATAATGCGAAGCATAATAAAAAGGACCGTGTTTTTAAGGGAAAAATTATTAAAAAAATGTGGTTAAGGGCATATTCTCTCAAAGTTCATAAGAAAATTTTTAAAAAAAACGCATTGGGGTGTCTTCCAAGAAATTGCGATCGGTTGGGTGAAGTACGAATTTAAAAAATAGGGTGAGTGTCCCAAATATTGCCCCTGTGCCTAATATCGCCTACTCGTGTTTCCAAAGTACGATTCGCGCTATGTATGAGAAAATGCAGTAACTTCTTAGTTCTGGGTTTGCACTAACAGCGGCACTAGCAACAAAGCTCTTATCACTGACAACAGAAACTATATGGCGTCTGAAATTGTTTTGGCTGCTGTTTCGTAAATTTTGTCTCCAAAGAATCCAGTGAATGACCAGGTAGGTGCATCCAAATTCTAATTTTGCTTTATACCATTTGAAAGTGCATTAAACAGAGAATACAGAGGTGCTATTATTTTGCTAGCAACGCATTTTAACAGGTGCTTCTAATTTTGCCTGGTAGGCGGTAATATTTACAGAGGTAGGCGATATTAGGAACCGCTCTGGGTTTCACTAGAAATTTCAATTTTTCCAATTCAGCTGCATAACTTAAAATGGAACTGGTTTTGGAGCTGGCTGATCTCAGGATACCAAAGGAAATAGTTCTTAGTGATGTTCCTTGAGTTTCCAGTCCAATCAGAGACTAAAAAATGGATGAAATGTCGAAAAAATGTTAGAATAGGCGATATTTGGGACATCTACCCTAAATAAATGAAGTGACAAAAGTGGGAAGAAAATGCACGTCATGAAGCAGTATAAAGTGATTCTGTGGAATAAGCGTCTACATGATATAAAAGCAACTCTATAGCTGTCTCAAACTGTATATTAACTATATCTTCCTCTGGACCGAAAACATGCAAGTGTATGGAGTGAACTATATATAAAGCGTTTCACCAATCTAGACGGTGTTTTAGTTAATAATACTGTAAACTTCGCTTTTCTGAGGAGCGGAGAGTCCTTTAGAATTCTGCAAATCTAGGAGAGGGTACATTGATTTTGAGGTTCGAATTTTTGGAACTGACAGATTTGAGTGATTTTAGAGCAAATACTGCTTTGACTAACAGAGGCTGGTTGATAAGTTGTTCAAGCGAACTTACTCTAGATGGTCTAGGGATTGTTAGAGTCCATTTAAACGGCTTTATTTTGCTTTGATAGTTTCGTAATTGTGTGACTTTAAAGAAATGTAAATGGATGGTTTCTTTGTGTTAACACTTCTTACGAAAAGATTAGGTACCTTTCTACAGAAATATGGTTCCTATATTACACATTAGAGAACTTTTTTTTTTCGGGGCTTGCAAAGTAGGATAGGAGTTTCTGTTTGCATACCAGTAGTGCTGCATTTTTTTCATAGCAGATGTATACGATAGTCTGGCTACTGGAGCGTGGAAATTAACTATTTTACACTCTTCAGCCTGTGATTTCGGAAAATTCCCAATAAACCACCTTAAAAGCTATCACATGAAATGGGTTTGAATGCTTTTGAAAATTTCAAACTTCCGTACAAAGAAACATTGATCTTAACCCATACAATAAAAAAATTATTAAAAAATATATACTCGATTTGAGATTTCAAATACTTACCAAGGTGTTGTCATGACGTGGCCGACAACAAGCCAACACAATCTCACACGAGATCAAATAAATCCGACTCATATTTGAGATAAGCAGAGGCGCGAAATTAAATTAAAATTAAGTTCCTTTATTAGAACTCACTATATACAAAATATTTACAGTTAGCCGTTCGGCTATTACTATGCATTAGATTTGCTAGTCGTGCATGGAACTAGCCCCTGGTCTCACAAAAAAAAACTGTCTTATCAGCTTCCCCACGCTGACCATCCTCTCGACTTCGCCTCTGCCAACTGACTGTCACTTCCAGTCACCTCCCAAGCAGATTTTCCCCCCTCCGAGGGGGTTGGATTTCACTTCCGCCACCGGACGCCTTGTGCGGTCTTTGTCTTTGCCGTGCTGGTCACTTTCCGGTCAGCCCAGCCCCTGAAAAACTTTTCATAAAGAGCATCTGCTAGTTCTCTGCCGATCTTTGTCCTGTGGTATTTCCGGCCAAGGTCCGACCGCCCCATGGCGAACTGAAATTAACGATGCACCCTAGAATAACAAAACCTATTATCTGGGTTTTTCTATGGGTAGTCCCCTTGAACCTTTAGAATGCTGGTTTCCACGTCCCAGCTTCAGACTTCTTTGTACACAATTGTCCTGTGAACGTTGTGAGAAAGCATGGGATGTTGCACGACATCACAGCTCCCTCCCCCTAAGAAAGTCCAAAGATCTTCTTTGGGGTATCCAAAGTTCGGATAATTACTTCAATATTCAGATATGAGATTGTGTTCTTTTAAGTTTTCCCAGAGAGATTCATGCGCGAGGGAATCTATCTTCCCACTCTTAAATTTCCTGCCAAGCATTAAGTGCTTCCGTTGTCACTAATTACGTTAAAAGTCATAATTACGCGTACTCAGTTTTGGAATTACATTCTTTTTTCTTCTTTACTGGGTATATATATTTCCCTTGATACACCACAACCACTCAAGATATAGCACAAGTCTATACTGAGTACATGACAACACATTTCATGAAATCAATTACATAAATCTCTTAGCTACAACAATACAACCACTTAATCTTAAATACATATATCATACCTAAAAAACAATACGAACACTCAAAATCTTAGATACATATATCATACTTAAAAAAACAATGCAACCACTCAAGATCTTAGTTACACATATCATACTTAGAAATAAAAACAATACAAACACTCCAAGTCTTAGTTACATGCCCAATTTTTCAGTCCTTGTCACTGAACGTAAAATGAACCTTTAAAATAGTACTTTTCACTACACTAGTATAAGCACTCGAAACCACTGTGTCACCTCTAGGTATACACAACCTGAATACATGGGCTTAGACAAAAATGGCCCACTCACATAACTATGGCTACACATAAATCCTTACTACTATTTTAAATATAACCAGTTTACCTAAATAACACATTTAAATATAGCCTATTTAACTCAAAACCTATTACTCTTAGAATACGACTCATGCCACTCTAACAGGTGATGATTCAATACTGATAGGTCCATTTAAATGTAGCATACACAATACACGTGACACTGCCTTTATGCAGGACATAAAATATTAGCACAACATCAAGATTATCACCTGCTCGTCACAAGACTCACAGTATTTTTTTGTTAATTACAGGACATTTTAATTTTTCCTATTTTACCAAAAGTATTTTAATTTCTTCCCATTAATCGTTGGTCCCCAAAACTGACTCAACGTAACATTTAATTTAATCAATTACCTAAACTCGAATTGAATATCAAACAAAACAACTAAAGAAAATTACTTTCATCAAGAAAAATGGATCCGAACAAAATTTTTCACTATGTTAAATTCTTCAACATTAAAAAGGGTTCCAACCCCAAATTCATTTTCTGATTTATTCATCAAAGAAATAACGGATCCAGACATACACATTCACTCATTATGAGTGCGGGACATTTCTTTTGAACAATACCCCGTCATCATATGGAAGTTGTCATTATCTTTAATACATTAACAATACCTAGAACCGAAATCTCATTTCACTACATATTTAAACAATTTACTTCCATTAAACACTTGATATTCCAATTTTCAATATTTTACATAACATTACTTGACCCATAATTGGTAAATTAAGATTCATATAACATAGAATCTACACGATTTATTTGGATTTTCACCTATCAGTTCATCCTTAACTAAAAACCTAACAATAGGCAAAACCGTCTAAGTTTTCATTCACGATACAGAACAGTCACACAATTGGACATAATACAACAAAAAAAACCTTAAATACTTTTCACCGTTGAACACAATGCAAATCGTTAAATAATTTCCATACATCAATAATCAATATTAATTGGCCATCATACTCATGGATGCACAAATAAATTAAACTTAATTACAAAAATTCATCACAATAAATCCAATAATCACAATAATCTCTATACATTCAATTCTTAGGCTATGAAATCACCAACATATTTAAAGTCGTACAATTCATCATAATTATAATTATATCATTATTTCTTAAATTATGTATTCACACTCAATTTAATACATTAATACAGTTCACAATATATTATTAATATTTATTCATTAATTTATGTAAATATCCTCATAACCTAAATTAATGCAAATGCATTTTACCCTCAGAAATTTTCATGAGAATCCTAACTCTCTCGTGCCGGTTCAGCTTGAATCTAGCAGTAATTTTCCTACTGACACCCCATTTGAATTGATCCGCTGCCCACGAAAGTTTCTCCCTAGGTTCTCGTAAATTCCCAATTTCCTTCATTTTTACTTTAACCGAATTCCACAATGCTTTCTTTCGCCTACGTCTTAGGAAATTTTGCAATTGCTCAGCTGATTGACGATTATTCCCTTCGTTTACGCATTCACAATTCTTTACAGATTCAACTGCGTTGCGGAAACCTATTTCGTGCTCGATTACTTTCACAGCACTCAACTCAAAACCCAAAATTTTGAAAGATTCAGATCTCGGACAACCCTGCCCTGATAATTTAACCTTATCACTTCGAGGGTTTTCCTTCCTTTCAAAATCTTGCCTGGTATTGATTTTCTCCCAGGGAATCCACCACGAAATTTCTCGCTCTAACTTTTCCTCACTATTCTCAAGTAAGGTGCAAATGTATACAATAGCTTTCCCTGCGATAACTACCATAATTGCTTCATAATGCGTCGCTACAATTACAACCATTTCTGCTACAATAGGGAGAAGGGTATCCGTCTTACAGAACAAACCTATTCTGCATCTGACCTTTTTCCGTAACTTATAATTCCACAGTTTGACCACTTCGGGGTTCACTAAACGCGGCTCTAGCCAACTAACAGGATAACATCGTGATTTACCCTTCCCATAGTTAGTCTCACCATTTAACTTATTGACCAAAACCTTCCCATTACAGGGTTTCCCTTTCCGACCCCTTAATCTTTCCGGTTGGACAATCCACTTCGTTCCCAATCCTTTTAATCTTATCTGTCCTAAACCTGAATTCTCTTTTGTCGGTGGGTTCTCTTGTTCTCCCAAAAACCATATGGGGGAACTTTCCCTTTTCGCCACGCGAATACTACTCTCTGTTTTCCCCTGAAAACCGTACAAAATGCCTAGTACGAACAAAAACCTTTCAGGTTCAATACAGCCGTCCCTCGACTCCTGTTTTCCTGGAATCGGTAAGCGAGGCTCAAATTCTGAACTCGCCCTCAACTGATTTTCGCCCCGTCTACTGCAATCGGTCAACGCAAGGGGATTTTCCTTTGCGCTATTCGAAAATCCTGTTTCCGATCTATTATATTCTAATTTCTCTCGGTTTCTACCTTCTTGAAACTCCTCTAGGCTTTTACTTCCCAGAATTTCACCCGCGGGGTTATTTAGTTCAATACTTTCCTTCGCGCTACAAACGGAATGACTCGTTTTTTCTAACGGAAACTTGTTTTCCTTCCCCTCCGATTTTCCGGGTACTTCAGTTGGTTGGATTAAAACTCCGGTTTTCCCAACCTCCTCAGGACTCACCAGCTTAGAGTTACTGCTTTTACCTAAATTAGTTTCAACGCTAACCCCACTATCCGTTCCTTTTTTCTGAATAGCTACAAGAGGCGAAATTTCTGGACCTGTGTCCTCTGTACACAACCTATCCGTTTTATTTTCCCGAATAGCCCCACTAGGCGAATTTTCTGTACCTGTGTCCCCTGTACACAACCTATCCGCTTCAACTGGTTTAATCGCAATTTCTTCGTAAAATTTTATTGATTGCAAAAATTCTCTTAAAATTAACAACTCTTCACTATGACGTAACTTAAGTTCATCTCGAATGCCGAATTCTACTTCACTCTCAAGATCAAAGTTTAATTGTTTTAGATTTTCTATAGTCTCTTTATGGTTTCGCACAAATGACTCTTTGTCAAATTTGAATTCCTCTGACATTCCCGCGACTAAAGTTTTAACATCAGGGTCTAACGAAGTTCCCGTGGGCCTTCTGATTCTCGCCAGTTCCAACGCTCTATGTCGTTTTCGCTTTTCTAATTCCCAAGCTTCTTTTCTATCCAACAAAATTGATTCTAGAGAATTTTTCGCGAATTGTTCGTCAAAATCTGACGCTCCTACAATTTGCCTTATAATTCTTAGCTTTATGTCTGACATCGACACATTAGAATCGAATTTTGCTGCCAATGTCAGCAGGACACTTTTAGTATATTTAGCTAGAAATAGCTCCATTTCGGTAAATTCTGCCATAATTTCCCAAATTTTTCAATAACACTACAAAATACACTTATCTATATACTAGTTTTCAACCTCAATATCAAAACTCCTTGATATTCTGAAATTCACTACATTTACTATCAATTCAAAATACACTCAATAATAGGTAATCCTTTAAAATGATATCAACACAATGAACATGCACTTAATACTTAATAACTTAATGTTTGCACATAAATCCACTTCTTGCACAAATCACTCATTAGTATATAAAGTTTCAAAATGATATTAAAACACAAAAATACTCTACGTATTATCTTTAATATCTGAACTTCATACCGAAATCAAAACAATTAGCAAAATATTAAATTTCAAGTTAATATCTTTATCCAAATACCCTGAGCAACTGCTCAATTCGAAACAGATATTAAAAAAAATAATACACCTTGTATTAAAAATTCCACATTAATCAATGCACAATAAACCTTAGCAATAAGCTAATTTTCAAATGATAACACAATACCCTTAGCACTAAGCTAAACTTTTAAAAGAATACAAAAATACACTTGATTCAGAACAATATAACAACCAATATATATATCTTGTGTATTTTTCATACACTCATACCCTAATAAATTGACACTTTCGGTTTCTCTCAATTTATTACATGCAGTGTACTTCTTTTCCAAAACTGAGTTTTTCCCTTAAACAAAGCAAAACCCTGGTATAACAATTCAAATAAAATTACCTTATTCGAACACACAAGCCAGCATAACTATTACTTCGCTTAATACCCAGTTACATAATTATGTCCACTTCAATTAAGTATTTCAACCAAATCAACTTAAACCGTTCTAAACAAAATTTTTCAAAATCCTGAACTTTTGTACCCCTAGAACTTTTAATTTAATTTACGTTCGCATTTACCTTAACTTACAATCCGCCTAGACAAATCCTATCAAATCTCTCTGGATTTAACTTAAAAGACATACCTCAGCTTGAAGAACTTTTCCACTCTGCTGCAAGGTGAACTCCTAGGCTTTCCGGCTTGTAGTTATTTCTTGGTCATAGATGAACGTCGACGCTTTTCCGAGACTTCTTTCACGTCCACAGCGCATTCAGTTGAAATCGTAAAGGAGTGGCAGGTCCGGTGTCTTTTTTTCTAGACCACCATCCAACCGCTAAAGCCACCAGTTGTCATGACGTGGCCGACAACAAGCCAACACAATCTCACACGAGATCAAATAAATCCGACTCATATTTGAGATAAGCAGAGGCGCGAAATTAAATTAAAATTAAGTTCCTTTATTAGAACTCACTATATACAAAATATTTACAGTTAGCCGTTCGGCTATTACTATGCATTAGATTTGCTAGTCGTGCATGGAACTAGCCCCTGGTCTCACAAAAAAAAACTGTCTTATCAGCTTCCCCACGCTGACCATCCTCTCGACTTCGCCTCTGCCAACTGACTGTCACTTCCAGTCACCTCCCAAGCAGATTTTCCCCCCTCCGAGGGGGTTGGATTTCACTTCCGCCACCGGACGCCTTGTGCGGTCTTTGTCTTTGCCGTGCTGGTCACTTTCCGGTCAGCCCAGCCCCTGAAAAACTTTTCATAAAGAGCATCTGCTAGTTCTCTGCCGATCTTTGTCCTGTGGTATTTCCGGCCAAGGTCCGACCGCCCCATGGCGAACTGAAATTAACGATGCACCCTAGAATAACAAAACCTATTATCTGGGTTTTTCTATGGGTAGTCCCCTTGAACCTTTAGAATGCTGGTTTCCACGTCCCAGCTTCAGACTTCTTTGTACACAATTGTCCTGTGAACGTTGTGAGAAAGCATGGGATGTTGCACGACATCACAGTGTTAATGACTATATTCATTATATTTTCCTTATTTTTTGTACATCGCCAAGGCATTGCTATATTTCCTGTTTTCTTTGAAAATTTGGTTAACTGGAAAAGCAGAATCGCATATCTCTTTTGTTTCTACTTCTTGCGTCTCTTGCTGTCAGTGTGCTAACAATAGAACCTTACTACTAATAAGTGCGCAATATATACCCTCCCAGTACATGGAGGTAATGATTTTTCACATTTCCGCCGTATTTGTTGATCTCAGGTTAATGTTCCCAGTGATCATTACACATTCAAACTGAGGGGAGAGATCGACATCCATAAATATCTCTCTCCTATCTCCTCAACAGAGATGAATATTGAAGGAGGGTTGACACGTTTTCAGATACTGATCGGATAATATCCGGTATCTCCGCACATGTTTCTGATCGAAACGTGACAAGTATTCAATGTGATACTTTTATATGTCTCGGATACTTTCGACGGATAAATGGGAAGCCGGCTTACCTAAGGCTAGTTCGTAACATCTGAATCAATGCAACAGGATGAAGCGTAATTTTAATCTTCGATTCGCTGAATTTGTTTCTGCGATCGAAATGAATATTTTCAGAATTTAAAAAAAAAAAACTCTGTTTAAGCATTTTTTTTAATACGCAGTAAATACTTATTGATTAAATTCATTATTTTTTTCCCACTGTTTAACGCCGCCATTGGATTGCTGTAATTACTGGTTTTACTGCAAACTTTGACAAATCTGCAAACTTTTGGAGAAATAAAAAAAAAAGGAAGAAACACAAATCTGTCATGTTATTACAATAAAACCTTAGTGCTATAAATTCCTTTTTTTTTTCTTCTTTTTCTTCTTCTTCTGTTAAACGTTACAGCAAAGGCATTGCTATTTCCCTTGTTTCATTAAAAATTTAGGAAAGCATGATAAAGGCAGAAAAGCAGGTTTGTCAAAGGGGCAACAACAGCACCAGACTCTTAATCAATTGCGTCGTATCACTTGGTTATGAAAAGAGTAAGGCCGTCTGCACACGGGGCAACCCAAAAGAAACTGATAACTGACTCAAATCACAAACCAATCCGTGATGAGTCGCAACCTATGTAATTGAATGGAGCCACGCACACGGCGCAACTGGTTACAAACCCGTCCGACGGGTTTGTAACCAGTTGCGCCGTGTGCGTGGCTCCATTCAATTACATAGGTTGCGACTCATCACGGATTGGTTTGTGATTTGAGTCAGTTATCAGTTTCTTTTGGGTTGCTCCGTGTGCAGACGGCCTTAAGCTTGCGAGAACATACAAGACATGGACATTCAGATGGTAAATTTTATGTTATCAAACTTTAATAGGAAATGTTTAGAGCATTCTCGTAATCTAATGTGGAACAAGTGTTATGGTATTCCATAACGTCAAGCCGTGAATAAACAAGATTTCGTGTAGTATCATAACGTAGAATCGTTAAAACTAACAATTCCTTTGTTTAAGGCGGTGCATCAGTTCACAATGGAGATCTGGAATCACTATGTTTGACTATGATAATTTTTTTTTCTCTTTGTTTTTCTAATGACGAATTGGCAAAGGCAAAACCTAGATAGTCCCCAAAAATGTGCTACTCAGGAACTTATTTCCAGTTCTAACGTAACTATTATTACTGAAGCTGATAAAAGTGGTCAAATTGTTTTACTTTTTAAAGCTACATACATTGATAAACATAATGAACTCTTGCGCGAAAGTCCGTATGAAAAAGTTTAAAAAGATCCTACTAATGTTTATCTCAATAAAATTAAAAATACTGTAAAGTATTCTTTTTTCCGTGGTAATTTTATTACGTGTTCTATAATTCCCCCCACTGCTAGTTGTGTTCGTTTTTACACCCTCCCTAAAGTTCCTAAGCAAAATTTGCCTTTTAGGCCTATAATTTCTAGCATAGGTACTACTGTGACCATTCGCCTGAACAGTCACATAATAACCGAGACCTGTTGACTTCAGGGAGAAAGTAAACTAGATCCCGACAGTAAAAAAATGAAACCCTAGGTGACATTTTAACTAATTTAATGAAAACATAACAATTATTTACAGAACTACACAATTTTAACAAGTTTACAGGCACAGACGAAAATATGCTGCTACCAGCTAGGGAAACATTGGACCGACTGACAAACATCGTTTCTCAGCAAGCAGAGCTCAGAGGGCGTCGGCACGAACGCTAATGGTTGTTTCCGTCCACGGAGTCTGAGTTTTAGGGATTGCTTCTTGCGATCCCGGCGGCTGTTCGCAAGGCCGCTTAAGGGCCTGTTCACATAGGAGTCCGTAGCATTGCGTTCAGGAAAAGATGACGTTGAGACGAAAATAAACCAATCATAGGCCTCCAAACGATTAGCAATGAAATTTTTAACGCCTATGATTGGTTTATTTACGTCTCAACGTCATCTTTTCCTTAACGCAACGCAACGGACTCCTATGTGAACAGGCCCTTACTCTGTTAGGGCATCATGAGAGTTTTTACGTAATGATGCCCTGTTTAAACCAGTTGGTTACACTACTACTTACACCTTAGCTCGTTTTTTAGTTAGTTCCCTTCCCCCTTATGTTCCAATAACACCCACACTGTTGAAAACTGGTATGTCATTCTGTTTTACTATTTTATGTTGCCATTTTCATATTTAATATAAATTTATTGCATTTTTTTTTTACAATTGCAGCAATGCACACACTATTCAAGACTTTTAAAGAGTTGTATACATGTAAAAGCGTGTAGCGAAAGTTCACCGTAGCGCTCCAAACCAAATCAATCGTGCAAAAGCTTTTTTGTTTGTTTGCAATGCTTTTTCTGTCACAATGCAATATGTAGGACCCCCCTCCCCCCCCCCCCCACACACACACAATGTCACGATCTGCTACTTTATACAGGCATAAAATGTTTACAGTAGATGTACAAATAATAATTTTTTTTACAGAGAAATCTAAGCAGTCTTGAGACTTCAATAAACTATTATGAGACCCTACGATACAGTCCTGTCTTGTGCCTCAGCTAGCTCAATACCGTATCTCATAAACGAGATTAAAAAAATGAAGAAAATGTATGGCAAACACTAATATACACAACATATAATGTTTGAGATAATGCAGACCATATCTTCATCATCTGTATCTAATTGAATTGCTTAGAAACGTCACTGATGATTGATGAATTGGAGTTGCCTTTTCCCATTTCGTCAATAAACAATTATGTTTATTGACGATACTGGCTGGTGTCGTTACGGATGCCCACTGTAAGGACTTTGCCTAAAACTAAGACTGACAGCCTTTAATATTTACAAAATGCTTTATTTGCATCCCGATTAAATATAGGCTTTATACAATAATTACAAAAAAGAAAATAAGCACTATCTGAGGCTATTTCGCGGGGTTCAGGATACCATGATGGAACATTGTAGGCTCTCCTTCTCTGGCACGCGTTCGGCGACGAGGAGTTCTTCACACCTGTAAAAAGAAGTCAACTGCCCCCATTTACATCAAGGTGGCGAATATATATCCTCGCCCCTCTTTGGGTGGTTCCTTTTAAGTTACCGCTTGCCGCTTTGTGCCTTCAAGCGTCTGACCAGCCGACACTAGCCTTTCATCTGGACTCCATTGTCAACTAGGGAATCGTTTCAAAAGAGGTTCCTTTCTTGAAGTGTATCGAAGAGTCACTACGACACGGCTTTGTGTAACTAAACGGAAGGTCACCTTTCGGCACTGATAAAACACCTTAGATGACAAAGACGGGTGTCCCTTGGAATTTACCCGTAGGGACCGTCAAGTCATTACAGTCTATAATTCTTCCCCTCCCTAGATGTTTTTCTGCAGAAATTTTCACCTGCAAAAAACAGAACAAAAACATGGTCCTTCTCAGGACAATTTCAATTATAAAACTTTTCCCGAAGGCAAATGCACACCCAATTGACATTACGAGTAGACCGTTAATTTTGATCAAACTCTGGCTTTACCTTCATGAAAGAAAATTTTTAACTGTACTTCAAAGTATCATTTTAAAAGCACATCAAAAGGAATTTATAATTAAAATTTACGCACTTTAAAATCTCTAATAAGAGAACATGCCGTAGCAAAGAAATTATAAAAAATTACACAATAATATAACAAGTCATGGCAAAAATTTTAAATAAAATCGTATACTAATACATGTCATATCAAAAAAACTTTAAATTCATAGAACACTAGTACATACACATGACACTACATAAAAAACATTATAACTAGTAAATCACTCAACTGGGATCCCATAATTTACCTTAATTGTGATCACATGACACAAATAAATTCTCAAATTGATATTAAACACAGTTACCATGAAACAACTTTACACAAATAAAATTAAACACAAATCCAAAATGGATACTTAAACTTCATACAGAACATATCATCACGGTTACTAATACACATGAAAATTTTAAATTTCTTACTTATCTTTTAATACGTTTAACACTTATAGTCATAAAACAACTTAATACTCGGCTTTCCGTAAATCCTGGATCAGGGAACTTAATTCGTTCACGATTACCTGTGATCCAAACCTTTCCATTTAAGTGGACAGTCATCAGTGACCTAAATTTAAATATTCATTTTATCCTACTATAGGATTCACAATCGATTTAGAGTCTAATTTTTTTCAGTACTGACTGATATAAAATTATAACAAAATAGCTCATTGGCTCATTCCTTATCAAAAAAAAACTCACAAACTTCACATTCCTGTTAATCACTTTGTTTCTTTGACAACACTTACATTTATCTGTTGTCGTCACAACTCTTCAGACAAAACTTATCGATTTCACAATAAATCAATCAATTGCGGTATTCAAACACCGTACGGAGTGCATTTTGACTCCAATTACTACCTTCTTAGGTATACACAAAAACATTCACATTTGCATTTAAAAGTTAGCCCATACCTTTCTGAGGCATTCTACTGGCTTATGCAACAAACAAAACAGAACGTAAAATGTTACAATTGAACATTAATTAAAGCCTATCTGAGGCATTCCAACACGGCATACATAAAACCGTCATATGGCGTTTGCCACTACAAAACCGTTATATTATGATAACGTCAAAGGAATTTCACCTGAATTTTCCTTTAAAGCAAAACTCAACTTCTATGGTCGAGTCGTTCAAATTTACAAACAACTACATGTTACAATTCATAAAATACATTACTCAAACGAATACACATTAATTTCTGGTCACATTTTTACACTGAAACTACAATTAATCAACATACTTATAACATACATTTAAACTTTTACTACTAAACTTCGGCTTAGCCTGGTGTTCGGCTAGAATTAACATGGTTAAGACGTTTCACAGTATTCTTAACATTAGGACATTTCCCCTTTTGACATTTGTCACAAGCCGACACGTAATCATTTATATCTAAGTGACAATATGGCCAGTAAAAATACTGAGTTAATGAGTCTTTCATCTTAGCAACGCCTAAATGAACATTAGTTTGTTCGTGGCAGAGTCTTTTTAATTTCTCTCGATACTTTCGAGGCACAATAAGCAGTTTTCTAGTGGTTCCATCGTTATTTTTTTTCTGGTAAAATAACATCTCGTTTACCACCACGTACTTATTTTCTTCGGGCGTCTTCTTTTTCGCTCTATCAAAAATTACTTTTAATTCTTCGTCCTCACTTTGTGCAACTCTAAATTCTTCGGGCGAAGTCTTTAATAAGTCGGGAGTAATTATTTGTTTCTCCTGGAGAGGCAAGTTAGTCGCGCTCTCTTCCGAAGTGATTTCTTCTACCGCTTCTGCTCCGGGGATCACTTGCTCTATTTTCGTTTTTTCATCTCCCGTGTCTAGCCTTTCTCTATCAAATTTTAGGTTTTCGGCCCGAGTTTGCACAGTATTTTTCACCGGAACTTCAACATTCCTGTTGATCTTCTCAAGCAAGGCTGCCGTTTTATTTCCTAACAAATAGTGTTTCTGCTCGAATTCCGTATTGCTGACAGCTGCTCTAGTTCTGGTGTGGCCCCATTCACATTTTAAATCGACCTCTGCTATAGGTAAGCAAACGGATGAATCTAGCACAGGTGCACTGACATAAACGTGCTCTCCTGTGTACATATGGGGTTGTACCAAATTTTTAGAAATCAGATCAATGCTCGCTCCTGTGTCTCTCAGAATAGACGTAGATTTTCCATTAACGACTCCCTGACTGATATATGGAGTCATCACGCCACTCGAGTCTCCTCCACTAGTTTCTGTTGCCGCGATAATTTCCGTCTCTTTAAGTTTAGGACACTGTGGTCGCAGATGGTCATAAGAACCACACTCGTAGCAACGGAGCTGTTTTCTTTTCTCAAAAATTCTTTCCTTGTTTTGTCCACTAGAAGCTTCTTTTTCCACATCTTTTTTTTCTTTCTTCTCTTCCTTGAAATTATGGTTATTTTTAAATGGCTTATTAAATTTATCTGTGGACTTTTGATTCTTTGGGAATTCTCTTGTTCGGAAACTGTCTTGCAAGCTTTCATACTTATCTATTTTTTCCGCTAATTCCAAAGGAGTATTAATCTGCATCCACTGCTCCAAAAAATGATCTTTTATATCGGCAGGTACCCGTCTCTTCATCTGTTCCGTTATGTGTAGGTCTCTTAGTTTCTTAAATGTAGTGATTTCTAAATCTGCTATCCATTCATCATAATAGCCACTAAGCTCATGGGCATAATTCCTCCATGACTTGTCTGCGAGTTTAGGATGGCGATAAAACAGTTGTTTTAATTTTTCTGTATTCATCCTAAATCTCTGGAGAATCATCTCTTTTACGTAGTCATAATCTTTTGCCTGTTCTGGCGATTCTCTGGCCATCATGTTAGAAATTTCTGGGGTTAGTACCCCTAACAAATATGGCACCCAATCTTGTTTAGGGACTCCCGCCATCTCTGCTCTTCTCTCAAAATTAATTAGATACAGGCCCATTTCGTCCCGTTTCTCGTCAAATTTCTGCATGGTTTTAAGGAGCTGAATGTTCTGAGTTGCGTCTGCATCTCTGTCCCTCCCATTTCGGGCTCTATTGTCTCCATTAATTCCTAATTCCAGTCTCCTCATTTCGAGAGTAAGTTGGTCTTGACGAATTTTGTCTTCTCTTTCTCTCTCTCTCTCTTCACGTTCCTTTCTATCTTCAATAATACGCTCTAGTGCGAGTCTAGCGTCTTCTTCGACGTAATTTTCGTTTTCTGTAATGATCTTCTTAATTTCGAAAATCTTAAGCGTATCGTCAGCTAGTCCTCCTAACTCTTCTAAAAGTTCTAAAAGGTCCCCTTTCTTACCCTTATTTAAAAAGGACATTTTTCCAAATTTAGGGTTTCTAATTTAGGGTAACTAACTTTAGGATAAACAATAAAATTATCCCTCAGCTACTAGCTATACTTTCCGACGGTATGTGTCCTAACCGGAACTAACAAGTTCAAAACTGATCAATTTTAGACCGAACTATAATTTTAGCCCTTATGAACACCAAACTAGCACCGCACAATATAAACATTCACAATTTACTCAATACCTATCAAATCAAAATACCGAACTCTTACACAGAATACACATAAACAGAATTCTCAAATTAATCAATGCTCTATATAGATTTCTCACACAGTAATACACAAATACTAAATTATCACTGTTAATATCAAAGCATAAGAAACTTAAATATATCTGTTACTATTAAAAGAAAAAAAATTCTAAATAAACACTGTTATTATCAAAAGCAAAAAAAAATTCACTTTCTTTAAAAATAGAGAAAAACATACAGTATTTGCAATTAACCAAACACAGAAATTGGCTAAACTTATTGCAATTCCTAACAAACAAAATATTGGTTCTTTACTTGAACACTAACTGGTTACTCATTCATATACCATAAAAACACACAGAAATTGGTTTTACTTATCACAATTCCTAAAACAATAGTTCCTACTTAGAACTTCAAATGGTTAACTCATACACCATTAAAACACAGAAATTGATTTAAATCATCCAAATTTCTAATATAAAATATCAGTTCTTAATACGAACTCTAAATGGCTAACTTGTACATATACCATTTAAAAAAACCACAGAAATTGATTTAATTCATCAAAATTTCTAAAATAAAATATCAGTTCTTAATACGAACTCTAAATGGCTAACTTGTACATATACCATTTAAAAAAACACAGAAATTGATTTAATTCATCAAAATTTCTAAAATATTAGTTCTTAATGCGAACTCTAAATGGCTACTTATAAATATACCATTTAAAAAAACAATAAAATAATTTTTACTTATTGCATTTATACAAAACCATTATTTAGTTTTTAAATCAAAGCCAGAATCTGATAAAAAGAATCGGCCTACCTGTAATCCTTTCGTTCATCACTGATATCCTATCGTCTTCTGACACCATTTAATAACAGTCTGTAAGGACTTTGCCTAAAACTAAGACTGACAGCCTTTAATATTTACAAAATGCTTTATTTGCATCCCGATTAAATATAGGCTTTATACAATAATTACAAAAAAGAAAATAAGCACTATCTGAGGCTATTTCGCGGGGTTCAGGATACCATGATGGAACATTGTAGGCTCTCCTTCTCTGGCACGCGTTCGGCGACGAGGAGTTCTTCACACCTGTAAAAAGAAGTCAACTGCCCCCATTTACATCAAGGTGGCGAATATATATCCTCGCCCCTCTTTGGGTGGTTCCTTTTAAGTTACCGCTTGCCGCTTTGTGCCTTCAAGCGTCTGACCAGCCGACACTAGCCTTTCATCTGGACTCCATTGTCAACTAGGGAATCGTTTCAAAAGAGGTTCCTTTCTTGAAGTGTATCGAAGAGTCACTACGACACGGCTTTGTGTAACTAAACGGAAGGTCACCTTTCGGCACTGATAAAACACCTTAGATGACAAAGACGGGTGTCCCTTGGAATTTACCCGTAGGGACCGTCAAGTCATTACACCACTAATAGAGACGAGGAAATAGAATAAAGGACGGTGGAAAATGCTAACGCCTACCTCGAATCACAAACGTCTTAAAAACAAAAAAAAAGTGTCCTTTCGAGATTTATTTGGCATTATTTTATCACGCTTACGTGTTAAATTCCTGTATAAGTAATGTATAGTGGATTTAATGTAAAACTGAAACCATTAGTAAAAGCTGACACAGATGTTCTACTGACAAAAAAATTTAAAAAATATGTATATAAAAAAAAAGCAACAATCGATAAATTCCCTTTCAGATTATTTGTTATTGATTAGTAAGGAAAATTGTAGGATAGGAAAACTGCTGTCATTATTTGTGATAAATCACTTTCAAACGAAATACAAATAAACGACATGTTCTGTGTATGGTTGTCATGGCGCCTCAAAAAACTGTACACAGGTAATCAAGTGACATGAGAATAATTGCTGAAAAATACAAATGACTTGATAAGCCATTTCATTAACCTGCTATCAAAAAAAGTCAAAAATTCCTTTCGATCATATTCTACTCAAATCAATATTTCAGCCTTTTCAAAATTTTAACGGTCTTCCATGGAACCCTATCTACCAATTTATTTATTCATATGTTGGTTTTGACATGGTATAAGAAAGCTTAGGTAGAAATTTTCTCTATTCCAATCATTGACTTTCTTTTTTCTTTCGCTTAAAATTACCGAGGGCGTAAAAATTCGACAAAATTCAGCAATATTTGAGGAGGTTAGAAAGAATATCTAGTAACTTTATGGGGACCAACTAAATGCCAGTTTCGTGGATGTTTATCTATTATAATCTCAACATGTCATAAAAATACTAATGCACAACTGAAGATTAAGGACCTGTTCACATAGGAGTCCGTTGCGTTGCGTTAAGGAAAAGATGACGTTGAGACGAAAATAAACCAATCATATGCCTCCAAACGATTAGCAATGAAATTTCTAACGCCTATGATTGGTTTATTTTCGTCTCAACGTCATCTTTTCCTTTTCGCAACGCAACGGACTCCTGTGTGAACAGGCCCTTAAGACTTCCCAAGGTTTGGTCCCTGCGCGTTACGTAAGGATTGTGAGATTTCCCCTCCTCATGGCCCGGCGGCGGAATGCGAAAAGAATAGTTCCCCCGGCCGAGGGTCACTTACAAAAGGAGTCAGTTTTCGACTCGCAAGCGAGGAGCGACTTGACAATAGCGAGGCGCCCCGATGTCTACAGCGAAGACACTATATCACAAAAGACTAACAAAGGCAGACCATCCCCCTGATGAGACGACTTAATGACCCAACGTGCGCTGAAGAAATAAAGAACAAGCACCGTTTTGCACACGGCCTAGGCGGACCAGCCTATCCGAATCAAGCTTGAGAGACGGAGGATGTTACAGATCCCGCCAGGGGAAAAAGTGTTAAAAACGGATGCAGGAGATTGTTAGAGGAGAGACGAGTTTCGAAGCCTGAGTTTAGGAGTGATAGCTGATCTCCTAGCTCCAGTCACTTTGAGTGACTTCGACATTTTTGGAGGCTCAGCCCCCCTGTGTGAAGAAGACCTTTTTCTCGCTGAGAAGGGTCATTTGGAGATCAAAACTTGATCTTTAGTATTTTCGAAGCAGCTAGCTTCTTTGGTGAGAACGTGGGACGAACCGTCTACTACTCTGATAATTAGACCACACTGCCTCTGGAGTTCGAGTTCGCCTCATTCCAGCCTGTTCCGACGAGTGGAATCCATTCCCAGCAACTGAGACTTCTGCAATTAGAGTTTTATTGCCTGAAGGCCCGATCTACGATCCGTAGCGACAGATCAGCCAGCCAGCTGAACGGACAATCTTTAGCGTGCATCGCAGACTTCAAAGGACATTATTAATGTAAAGTGTATGTTCCAGAACACGACCTAATCGTGAAGTATCTAATCCAGAATCTCTAATAAATTGATATTCATTGTAAAAAGTTCTTATTAGTAAGCTGTTTATCACTAAACATAACCGGTGTGACGCTACCTAGCGTGTCGGCTTTGACACCAAGCACGGAATATGTTACAGGATGGTTTGCCATCTTTGTTATTTATAAATTTGTCTTCTCCCAAATACCCCCGGCGGAAACTCAGAGTACTTTTTTCTATTATCCAAGAAGCAATAATTAATTAATAATTAGTTTTTCCCACTAAATTGACTCCGTGAGCGTGTCGTTTTCGATAAAGGATCGCTTAGAAACCCAATCAATCGTAAGAATACAATTGAATGGATCATATTGTAGTTCCGTTTCTCATTTTCATGTTTGATTCTCTTTTTCAAGTAACCTCCATACAAGACAGGAGTAATGTCGAACGGAATCCAGGGAAAGCCCAGTTTGGAGGACCTAAACTCTCTCTGTTTCATACATTTAATAAGTATTTTACTTATCAAATAAAACTAGTTGGTACCCGTCAAAACATGACGGCTAGATAGTAAATAAATGCACTAATACACAAATTATACTCAACACATCATTGCCAAATGTTGAAAATCATAATGATGCGCAGAAACAAATTAATGGGTTTGAGCGGCCTCGTGCTTAGTGAGTTTCTAAAGCCAGATTTTAAAATGTCACTGAGCATGAGCAGAAAACAATTTTTTTAAATTGTAAATTATCGATAATTAAACAGCGCGAAATAAACAGTTTCCATCAGGTTTAATCTTATATTTCACAAACATAATTATCATAAAAATAAAAATGGCAGAGAGAGAGATCTAGAGAGACTCCTCGGAATAAACGTGTTTATCATTAAAACATGTCACTGTTCATGAGCAGAAACAGTGAGTTTCTAAAGACAGATTTAAACATGCCACTGAGCATGCGCAGAAATCAATTTTTAATTGTAAATTATCTCTAATTAATAGAAATTGCGGTTACATAAACCAAATTTGACAAATCTACAGATTATAATCTTTCGTTTAAGACCAAAATGAAGTAAATGGATGCAGTAGTTTTCTCTCACGGACTGCCCAAAAAATCGGCATAGCAACTTAAATATATAGAATCTTCCAAATAGTTTAGCAGCTTTCAATTTTACAAATATTTATTATTTGTGGTCATATACAATTAATATAATAAATCGACATCAGAAATAAGGCGCAAATTATTTACTTTATATTAGTCAAAGATGAAACGATTTTGAGTTTGACAAATGAATTTTTTGAACTGTCTCTGACTTCCAATAATATGCCCAAAATTTCATGTTCACCTGCATAATATGGACCTGCATAATAAGGTCATGGACGATGAACACCGAGTCTTGAAGAACATTTGAACAGGAAGGTAACGAAGTTTTCTAGCGTGTTTTGATAGTGCGACATGTTTCCTCTGATAAATCTTTTGTCAGAGTTCATCCCACAGAGCAGATCACCTAACTTATGATCCGCTCTGCTAAGACAAACTTATTACAAAGATCAAAAAGTTTATGTTTCAGATAATATGGGCAAAAATCCTACTTCAGTGAGGCAAGATACTAAGTTTTATTAAAAAGTTGGAGTATACCAGTTTTAAATCTCTTTTGCAAATCTATACATTTTTTTTAAAAAATAATATTGAGAAGGCCCTCTTTTTTTTTCCTTCTTTCTCTTTTCAGCGGTCCTGGGTAGCTGTCTAGCTTGTCTGGTGTTTGCACCGTCCCTGTTTCCAGACATTTAAGGTTCTGAAGGTTCGATTCTCTTGTTGAATCTCGCTATCTCAACAACTGTAAATGACCTGCTTTAGAGGTCTCAGTTTCTGATCCCATAGACAAATCTTATTGCCTTGACAATATTGTAAAAGTTCTGCTGCCTGAGATCTGAGATTATGATCCATTAGTCGAATTTTACTGCCCAGACAAGAACTGAAAACTCTAGTCAGGAAGATATAGATGTCCCCGACGAGAGAGTGTGGGAAAAAAAGTCATTAATTCTACGAAAATGTACGTCTAAGTGGAATCATAATTCACTAAAGCTCTCACTTTTTTTTATGTCTAATACAAGAGGCAATAAAACATCACCCTCTCTCCGTACCATCCATCAATACTCAGTTAATCTCTTTTATCAAGTCCATGATATAATGTCTGTTCAGGGAACCGAAAAGAAAGAGAGAAATAGTGCATATACACGCGGAGACAGCCAGACCCCCCCTCCCCCTCCCCCCATCTTTTCCGCGGCATTGGACAGCTCAGGCACGGTGCAGCGGCCATGACAGCTGGAAAAATGTTCCCGCCCTTCTCTCGGCTGGCTCCCATTTTTCCCATTTCCAGGAACATTTGGCGAGCATTAAACGGAGCCGAGAAATGCATCTATAACACATACTAAAAGGAGTTGAATGGTAAGTTAGCCACATTTGGACAGCTTTTATGAAAAATAGCTTCGTCATATTTTTCGGAAAGTATAAAGATACTTTAATGTGTAGTATCAAAGATACTTAGTATAATACATTGTATGCAATATATATTGTCTTGGGGAGAACGTAAATACATATTACATATTTACATAATGTTATGAAATCTCATTTGTCTTATAAATGCTTAAAAGGATTACCTTTATGTGGTGTGGAGCGCTATAATTAATAGACGCAATGCTTAATTAACACGCTTTGTGTAACCGGTGGCTCGTACTTAAAAGTCAGAATAGAACGATTGCAACCCCACTATACGGTGCCCCCTTAAATCAATGGCCAGCAGTCTCGCCCTTTACTGTGAACAAATGGCAACATAGCCAATCTTGCGGGTATTTGTAATAAATAAATAAATAAACGATTGCAACCCAAGCGCAAAATCAAAACTCTCCGTGACTTATTTATAGCCCAACATACCACGGAATACCACGCATATCAGGCAATTTTACGGATAAATGTTTGCAATAAAAATGCAACTTGAGGACCATTAAAAGACAAAAAAAAAAAAAAAAAATGCAGGTAGTCTAACGAAACTACCGACGGTTATTAACGTAGGATTACTTATCATTGTTTACCTCTTTTGTAAATATATATATGTATCTATATATATGTACGTATATATATATATATATATATATATATATATATATATATATATATATATATATATATATATATATATATATATATGTGTGTGTGTGTGTGTGTGTGTGTGAAAGTGAAAATTTTGACGCATCTTGGTACTTTTCTGTTTAACTTGTCCAAGCGATAGCCTGGGTTTGGCGCCCTGCCGAAATTGTATAACTTGCGAGGACGGATGGGCGTACAGTTTCAGTGTCTGAAATTTTCCTTTCCGCATAAAAGTTATGGAGGAAAGTAATCCTAAGTTAAAAGGATAAGATTTTACAGATCCATTTCCCCCAAATGTCATCTAGGTTTATACTATTATCATTACTATCATTACTATTTACTTGTGTCGTATAAGGCCAGGTGAACCTAGCCATTCGGCCAGGTGATGGCCAAATGGCACTGGCATTCGGTTCAGATCTTGTGGGTTCGAGTACCACTGTAGGCATGGATGTTTGTAGCCGTTCGGAATAGGAACTGTAGGTCCCGGTCTAATCAGCCCACGTGTAGCAAAAAGTTGACCGTAGCACTCCAAACCAAACCAAACGTATAAGTTAAATAATAACGATCAAAATAAAACGGAAATGTGCCAAAAACTTACACAGTACAAATGTCTAACAGTGGTAAAATATAACCTTATACTTCACGCTGGCTAACTATAGATTTCCAGTACACGTTTGTTTGTATATTGTGTTTAGTTTGAGAATTGTAGAATGCTGCGCATGGAAAAAAGAATCGATTATCATTGAACGAAATATTTCGCGGCAAATGATAATACAAAACATTAGACATTCTCTTCATATGAATTCTCGATGCATTTATTTTTAACAGACATTTTTTTTAATGGCATGGCATGTACAACGCACTTCGTAGAGTGCCCTGAAGGGATGGCATTCACTCGGTTCAAGGTACACAACGATGATGCGGCAAGCTTTGATGTTGACCTCTCCTTATCTCCTCCCCCGATCATATTGTTTCCCACGATAAGCACATCTTACGTAATACGCATGCTGTGCTCTGTTGTCATGTTCATGAAGCGTCCACTGTATTCATATCTCGTGTCATTTCTTACATGTTTTGGACGAGAGAACGTGACTCAGAATAAATCATGGATGTATGGTATCAGCATATCAAAATTTGACACGCTCATACGATACAGAACATACCTGTCGGATAGTGATAGAAATCTTGAAACGGATACGTATAAGTATGGTCATGCCTTAAAAGACTCAATTTATTTTTATGATATCGCAATAAATTGGTGCTTTAAAATTAAACTTTTAAAGTTCTAAAAACAAATTAGCATCAGACTTCTGAACTGTCTTTCATACAACATTTATATCCGATAGGTATGTTTCGGCTACGATAAAACATTTTAAAAAATCGAACCAGTGCACAAAATCTCCCGCTCTTATAAACCTGAAGTTACAGAAGTGGTAACCATTCAATTCAAGACAGAAAAAATTGCAAATTCCCATTGCACCAGAAAGACATTATGGAAAAATATCTTATTTTAGTGATTTTAAGCCTCTCTGAATAGTATACCGACATACAACCCAAAAATACATACAACCCAAAAATCTCCCAATATAGGGGATCTGGAATGACTGATGCCATTTGATCCGAAAAAAGCAGAGAATAAGTTGTAAATGTCGTACATCTAATAACACTTTTGAAATATTTTTATTTTTCACGATGTCTTTCCTTCTTTTTCTGATGATTAATTTTTGCGATTTTATGAAAATTTGACGCCAGTGTTTTTTAAAGTAAATTTTAATATGCCTCTCTGAATAGTTTTCTCTAAGCGTGTATAAGGACTGACAAACTAAAACACCAACTTGGAGTTCTTTACCCTCTACCTTCTAGCTGAACCTTGCTGAGGTGTTAATAACAAGAGTGAAACCTAGGTGCTAGGCTGTCGGTTATGCTGGAGATGTATATATTTAAAACAAACGTTTACGAGTTTTTAACCTTCTTTTTATCACTTATCTATCGTTATAACTCTGACAGATTTGTGTTTCTTGCTTTTTCAAGTTCGCCAAAAATTCTAATAAAACAGATGATATAGCAGTGCTTTGGCGACGTTTAACAACGGAAGAAAACATAATGAAAATAATTCATAACACCTGGCTGGATGTTCCAGACCAGGTCCATAGAAGCTTCGGGCTGAAGTGTGCGGCTCCAGTTTATACAGAACAACAAGGGTCGAAGTCCGTCTTAGCTAGTTCCACCTCAATTTTGACCGAGCACCCCCAGGAGCGACATCTGGGGGGATCGTACCCTCTCCCATCCTCTATGACCTCATAGAGGGACTTTCCAGTCTACGTATTTAACATGCCCATATCCGGCCTAGACACGAGGGTATTTTTTGGTGCGTCCGAGCACCCTCGACACCGAAAGCCAGCGCGTAACCACAAGGCTACCTCGAGCCCTGATGCGGGTTTAAAATCTCGAACCAAGTTGTTATATAGTTTGCATTTATTCCTGCGACCAAGAAAAATCTAAATTTCAAAGACACCCTCGCCCCCCCCCCCTCCCCCCCCCCAAAAAAAAAAAAACTTTATCACATACTTTCATATTAAAGAGAACAGATCTATGAGGATAGACATTATTTTCAAGGTATTCTGTGTCTTCGTCAGATATCTGTCCTTTCAAAATTTCCTTCAAACCTAAATGTGGAGGCTGTTAGATAGGCTTCAGTGATGCTTTGAAACTGTGTAGGTTTTATATAATCTACTCACAGCATATCTCCTGAGAAACTTTTATATCTTTTTGGGAAGATTCTCCGAGGAGATAATGCAATCTCCTGACAACTTACATTTGTATTGTAAACTGTCACAGGATGAGACAGCTACGTATGTAATGTAAGCTGAGTGTAGTTTTTCAGATTAAATTTTTTATAGCATTTTATTGAAATATCCCATTTTATCACCATTTTAAACTTAGATTCTGAGAAGGAATTTCTAATTTATTTATTTATTTATTTATTTTTTTTTTTTTTGGGGGGGGGGGCTAAAAGGACACGATAAAAATATAAATTATATATGTATGTTAAATATATATTTTTTATCATTTAGCCAATACTGATAAATATAAAGGTCTAAACGATTCACTGAACGAATATCATTAGATACTTTAAAATAAAATAAATTCAACACAAAAGGCCGTGTTCTTTTGTTATGGCCTTTTCCGTCGGGCACAATAAAAGAACATTTGTTATGATTTTATATTTCACCGTTAATGTTCTGCTCCTTTTAATACACTTTACAGCAATACAGCTGAAAGAGTGCTTTCATTTTCGTAAATTTGCTGACTGTTTAGGATATTTTGTATTGTCTACACGGAAGAAGACACTAAACTAAGAACTTGTGTATTTGTATTCGAAACTAATAATCTTATCTCTTTTAACCCACATTGAAAAACACGGCCAAAATTTTTGTTAAGGAGGAGACTAAACAAAAAATATTTATTTATTTTGCTAACAGCATTACCGTTTACATTTTTAGTGAAAAATTATTAATACATACATTGTCGAAGTTATGAAAAGCTGTAAGGTTTGTAATCTGTTTAAATAATAATTATATTTGTAATATGATATAATTATATATACAGTCGAACTTCTATATATCGAAGTAGCAAATTGCGCGAAAAAAATTCGATATATAGAAATTTCGATATATAGAATTGAGCTTAGTCTTATCATAATTCTCCTAAAAAAAATTAAAGCTAATTTTCGTATACGAAACCCCATTTCTAATTTATATGCGAATCCCATTAAATGAAAGTTAATAACTAGAAAATGAATTAATATGAAAGATTTATTGATTACTACATATCTTTAAAAAAAACAATAATGCAGACAGTGGTTACAATGATCACAGTTACATTCTTTGAAAAAAACCTACGAATATCTTGCTGAACAGTTTGTTATGCGGAAAGTTCAAAGAAATGTTCGTATTTATTCAGTCCACTAAAAACTTCATCAGGGACATTTTCCGCTAATTGAAGTCCACGACGTATTGTTTTAAATGCCAAAAATCTGTCTTGAAAAAAATTTCGATATATAGAGATTTTTTCAATATATAGAAACAATTTTTCTATGTAATGAACATGGAGATTTGCTAAGAGTTCGATATATAGACAATTTCGATGTAGAGAAGTTCGATATATGGAGGTTCGGCTGTATATATATATAATCCCACATCAAATTCTAAATTTTATAATACAAATGATATTTTTTTTCATACATATTTACTCACTAATAATAAAAAGTTACCGTCCATGTATCATTGTCTCCTTTATTGTCGTATTTTAATTATGAATAAATTTATTTTAAAAATGTACGGTTTATATCAGGACCTAGTTTTTACGCCCCTTGTTTAGCACGCCATTATAATAATTAACCTCAGCACGCATTAGAAAATAAAATCAGTCAAATTAAGTTATTACTATTTCATATCTGGTTTATTTTAGTAATTTACGCCTCGATAAATATTCTGGTAGAAATCAAAAACCAAGTTTCAACTCTACTCGTTTCACCCATGCGTGATTTAACAATAATCGAAAACGTGATCCTTAAGAATGAGTGCTTAAACATCCCATTTAGTAAGGCAAATTAAACCGCAAGATTACCAGTTGTCAGGCAGTCTATTAGCTTCCTCTCACCTTCTACAGCTAACATCCCACACCGGCGGTTACGAAAAAGAGGAAGGGGGGAAATAAATAAATAAAAAAAAGGCTAAGTCAGTTTCCCTGTAATTGAATAGAGCCAACTCCACTTATATCAATGGCATCTCGGAAACAAGAACACGCCAGTAGATGCTAATTGCCGGTGTGGTGACTGCGTCGCCAACTAAATAACGAAAACAAAAGTTGTCCCCGGAGCCTCCCTAATCTTAATCACGTCAAGGGGGAGGGAGGCTGGCTGCTAAAATGCCTGAAAAGGGAGGAAAAGTGTTCCATGCATGCCCGTTTTCCCCCTGCAATGCCGTAACCGGGAGGTGAACGCTGCACTGGCAGCATATTACCATTCCTTACATGAATTCACGCCATTACATCGTTTGGCGGCTGCTGATTGGTCAATTGTGTTTACATCGGTATTTGTGTATTTGGTGCGCTGATGCTTATGAAAGCATGTCTGTTTTTCAAGAATCAAAACTTCCATCACTATTTTTGGTAATTTTTAGAAGAGTACTTATAATTTTTATTTTTTAAGAGTAAGGTTAAAAAACTAAAGTGTGCAAAACAGCAAAATATATATAATTTGCATCTTGCAATTAAGATTTTAATTAAAAAAAATAAACAAATTTTTTTTTAATTCAACATTTAAATTTAAAAATAAACAAAGCTTTCATTTTTTTAAATTCAACATTTAAATTAAAAAAAAAGAAAATATCTTTCCTTCTTTTTAATTCAACATTTAAATTTAAGAAAAAATTCAGTTTTGAGTAATATTTACTCTATTTTATTCTACTCCTAAAATTTTACAGTGGAATTACTACGGAAATTGGTAATTTCTTAAAATTTTCCATGCACAAAAAAGAAATATGAAGGCATTTATGGCGAAAATTTCTTTTACAAATAGCTTGTCACTTTAAATTACTTTTACATTAATAGGTGGCGCCACTTAAAAATATTCACGTTCCTTGTAAAATATGGCGTAAAAAATATATAAAGATGAAAGCAACTATAAAATAGATTGTATCTCATTTAAAATACGCTTAGTATCAAATATTATGCAATTATCGAAATTATTGAAATATCATTTAAAATGATCATCATTTAAAATTGAAATATCATTTAAAATGCGCTTAGGATCAAATATTATGGCAATTTCCGATGCAAACTCAATTGACCAATCAGCAGCCGCCAAACGATGTAATGGCGTGAATTCATGTAAGGAATGGTAATATGCGCACTGGCACAAAAGAGAGCAGCGCAGCTTGGGAGTCCGAACAGATGGGGGGAGATTGGAGATAACGCGTTTCCAAGGATTATATGGGAGTAAAAATATATAGGAATAATAAGGGGATAACAGAGGACCAAATGGCGACCCCCAAAAATGTTTTTCCACTCCACTCGTTAACGGGATTAGGAGAGAGTCCGTGTATGTGTGTAGAGAGGGAGAGATGTACAGGGAAGGATTATTTTCTTTGGCTTGAGTTAAAAGTTAGAAGCTTAGCAGCTATTTTTTTTTATCTTTTTTTGTGTACGGTTGCTGAACGATTTGTCAGAATATTTGCGGCAGGATGTCATGAACGATTAAAATATAGGGGATTTACAACAGCCCTGAAAAGTGGTTTTCTCTCTCTTTTTTTTTATTAATTTTAGTTAAAAGAGGTTTTTAAATGCTTACGGAAGCAATTTTCATAAACTGCCTTCGGACCGCTGACAGGTGTTTTATTACACCCTAATCTCACCGCATGCGTTTAATCCGCATTGTTTAGCCGCCTTGGAATTCTTCCTTCTCAGTCTTGAACAGGTGTTCACGATGACCATCACAACACTTGAATTATTTGAAATAAAAAACCCCCCCAAAAAAAAGAAGTTACGAGAGCTCAGTTAATAGACAACCACATTTATTCACAAATTTTTTTAGAAAAACTAACTCATATTACACATAACCGGGACAACGAGATTTCATGAAAGAGCGCCCTCTGGTGATCACCGTAAACCATCGTAACAACAGGAATTGTGAAAAACGGAAGAGCACAACGGACTTTGCATTGCTTTGGAGGTTTTTAACTGTAGTCCCAGGGCCTTTTTATCACATGGGCAAATCGGGACTTTGCCCAGGGCCCCCTGATGCTAGGGGGCCCCAAAACTGTCCTCTTTAACGTGCAAAGTCTCTTTAACGATGTTTCTCAACACTAAAATAGATAGGGGCCAGATAAGTGAAAATTTTTAAATTCACTTCCTGCTTTAGGAAAAATTTTAAACTGTCAGGTTGTATCAGACGTACAGCAGAAGGCGAAAGGCGATTTCAATTTGATGTGAAACATGTTTACGAATGCTTAATCTTATCAGACATACACTGTAATAGCAAATATAGGACTCGCACGCAAGGTTATTTGGTTTAAATCGTTATTTGAATCAAAATTTAAATCAAACGATTTGTTTAAATCCCGATTTTAACAACTTTTTCTCACACGCTTGGTGTATGCACCTAGTACTTCTAATAGTATAGTACATGGATAGTTCTTAATTTTATGAATGTTCGCAAGGGGGCCCCCCGAATAGCATCTGCCCAGGGGCCCCCAGCGTCCATAATCGGACCCTGCTGTAGTCTACTATCTTCTACGTTTCTTTCGGACCTTAGTTGAGGGAAATCGTTTTCGTAATTTTTACATTAGCCCCGTTTAATATTTTCCCATGGTCAAATAAATCCACTTGTTGGCTTCTTCTGTTGACTTCTTTTGTACCATAATGCCAGCTTTAGGCATAGACAGACACTGTTAAATGCCATGAAAAACAAGGGGGCACCAAAGACGTGTTGCGGATACTAGCCGTCTCCACTGGTATAAAGAGTAGTGAGAAACTAACAGTCAGAAAAATAAACCTTATATTAAAATTTCAACATCAGATCCTTAGCTATTTTTGTCAAGTTAAAAGTCAAACAAATTGACCTATAATGCACAATTACTTTCGGCACAAATCTAAAGCCACAAAAGGTCAAAAGTTTCAATTTTTGCCTCTGTGACTCTATTTAAACCTTAACATACTGAATTTTTATTTAATTTATCGATTATTTCTTTATTTTCCTATTTTATTTTATTTTATTTTGTACCGAAGCCTCATTTTTGAAGCTAAGAGAGCCCAAAAGCAAAACAAACAAACAAAAAATCAAAATTTTTGCATGAACCTCTGCGAAACATATTCCCTTTAGTTAAAGCTGGATTTTTCCTGAATACAGAAGGTCGTTCGCACTTTATGGAAACGATTTTGTAATTAATTTTTGGTGTTTGCATTTTTAGATAAAAATTTGGCAACTTCAGGATAATCGTCTGCTACTATTTTGTTTTAGTTGGAATGTAAAATAAAAGATTTATTTTGAAAATAGCTCCTAAAATTGATAGATGGCTCGAAGGTTACGTAACTACTCTTTCCGAGGAGAAATATTCGTATCAATAAATTATAAAGAGGTGTAAAAATCGCAGTTATGGTATTTCCAAAAAAAAAAGGTATTTATTACATATTAAATTTGACAGGAAAAAACATCTAACTGACGGTAAAAATGAAAACATGACCGCGAAACCTCATCCTAAGACTGTTCGAACGCAGGTAAATATCAAGAAAGTGAAGTCTCTGATCCTAAAAGAAAATCTGCCTACTCAAAGATCCATCGCATCGAAACTAGGAATGCCTTCTGACACTGTAAGTAAAATTATTCATAAAGATTTGAAGTTAAAAAAGATGTTAAACCTAAAGTTCATCTGCTTTTGCCAAAGCATATTGCTGAAGGAAAAACAAATTGTCGAAAATTATACGAAAAACACCTAGCTGCTGAAACATAGAAATTTGTGGTAACAATCGATGAGGCATGGGTGTATTTAAGTGACTGTAATATAAAAAAGGTCAATTTTCTATGGCTCAACTGACGAGAATGACCTACGAAATGGCTTCGTCAATGTACAGAAAAGGTTCCAAAGGGATTCATGATAGTTGCAAGATTTTGTTACAACGGCAAATCAAAAACCAAAAAAGTCTCAAGCCAAAATCAATTCACTCTACTATCAGTAGAATATTTTAGAACCAATTTTTTTAAGAAGATATTCCAGCCTTATATGTAAAGGCCATTCATAAAGTTGAGCTTCATAAGGACAAAGCCTCTAGTCACACGTCTAAATCAATTGCCGCTTATTTACCAAAGAAAGAATCAGAAACAGGAATAAAGTGTACCACATTTAATGAAATACCTGTAAAATTATCTGACGCTTCTCCAATGGACTTTTGAGCTTTCGGTTTATTAAAACGAGCCTTAGGTAAACGGCCTCTAAGAACACTGAACGGACTTTAGAAAACAGTCCAAGAGGAATGAGGTAAAATTGACATGACAGTACTAAGAAAAAGTTTATTTTCGTGGAAAATTCGAGCTATAGCTATTGTCAAGAACCATAGCTATCAGATAGATGCAAATCGCCGCAAAAAATAAGGCATTTATACATAAAACTTAACTATCAAAATCATTTCCATAAAGTGCGAATGACCTTCTGTACCCTTTGAGAGCCACGATGTTGCAGTATTGAACAAAATCAAGAAGCCTCCTGTAATTAAAAACATGGTTTAAAATTTATATATTTTTCAATAAAACTTCAGTTAAAACCCAAAAAAAAAATGTGTCTACATAGAGTAAATATTTCGTTTTCCTCAAAAGCTGTAATGAACGTAGTGGAAATAAAATTAGTTAAAGAAGAAACCTGCTCTATGTGTTATTAAGATATAAACTATATATTTAAGTTGCTAAGCCGACTTTTTGGGTAGTCCGTGAGAGAAAACTACTGCATCAATTTACTTAATTTTGGTCTTAAACGAAAGACTGTAATCTGTAGATTTGCCAAATTTGGTTTTTGGAACCGCAATTTCTATAAATTAGCGATAATTTACAATTAAAAATTGATTTCTGTGCATGCTCAGTGGCATGTTAAAATCTGGCTTTAGAAACTCACTGTTTCTGAGTATGCTCAATGACATATTTTAATGATAAACACGTTTATTCCGAGGAGTCTCTCTCTCTCTCTCTCTCTGCCATTTCTATTTTATGATAATTATGTTTGTGAAATATAAGATCAAACCTGATGGAAATTCTTTATTTTGAGCTGTTTAATTAGCGATAATTTACAATTGAAAAATTGCTTTCTGCGCATGCTCAGTGGCATTTTCAAATCTGGCTTTAGATACTCACTAAGACCGAGGCCGCTTAAACACATTAGTTTGTTTATGCGCATTATTATGATTTTCAGCATTTTGCAATGATGTGTTGAGTATAATTTGTGAATTAGTGCATTTATTTACTATCTAGCCGACATGCTTTGACGGTTACCAACTAGTCATTTTTAAAACATGAGATTAAAAAATAAAAAAATAAAAATTTACAACGTGTGGAATGTTTACGACTACAAATTATAATCAGCATTTTTTAAATTTTGTTAGTGTGAAGATTTTTCCTATTTTAACAGGATTTTATGCTTATCCAATATACTGCTCAATGGGTCAACCTCGGGAGAGGTTTAGTGTCAAACTCTTGGGGACCTAAAAATCTGTAGCAAAAAATGTAATTCTACAGTAATTACTAATAGTGAAATTTTAACCTTTAGCTTACGGGGCACATTTTTCTTACTCCCTCTTTAGAACTGAAATTTCATGCCCCCTTTGTAAGAACGGTCGTTGAGGGACTTTACACACATACACGTATATATACATACATATATATATGTATATATATACATATATATATATATATATATATATATTTACAGTGGAATCTCGATCTATCGTTTCTCAAGGGACCGACTGAACTCAACAATAAATGAGGGAAAACGATAGATGCGGGAACATAACGAAGAAACATGATTGTCGGGACTGAGTGAAACAAACGACACATACGGGAAAACAAAGATTCGGGGGACGATCGATCGAGATTCCACTATATATATATATATATATATATATATATATATATATAAATATACACTGCTGGCCACTGTAAATGCAACACCCTGAAGGAAACATGCAAATAACATGAAATTTACAACATGCATTAGCGGAGGTGAGATATGCAAATGATTAGAATTTCAGCGCAGACGCACATCACGCACCACTTCAAAGCGCTGTTTAAGGCTTGGAGATTTCGACGATTTCAAGTTCGGCAATTAAGTTTTTCTCGTTTTTCAAAAAAACGATCAATTATGCCTCGTCGAAAACAGCGATCATCTTTTGATCAAGTATCCGAGTTCGACAGAGGAAGGATAGTGGCCAACCGAGATTGTGGATTATTTTTCAGGGAAATCGGTAGACGTGTTGGACGAAACCAAACAACTGTAATGCGGATATGTGATCGTTGGATGCAGGAGGGTACGACGGACCGGCGTGTTCGATCGCATCCACCTCAGCGCACCACTTCACGTGATGACAGGAAAATTATGCGCATGGCAGTGACGGATCGCTCAGTCACATCACGAACCATAGCACAGCACATGCAGTCTGTAATGCATCATCCAGTGTCTGCGCGTACCATTCGACGCCGTTTACAGCAGAGTGGTCTGTCCGCAAGACGTCCATTGCTTTGTCTACCCTTGACGCAGAACCACAGACGTCTCCGCCGCCAATGGTGCGATGACAGAAGGATGTGGACGGCAGAATGGAATGAAATTGTCTTTACTGACGAGTCACGCTTCTGTCTGCAACACCACGGTGGTCGCATTCGAGTCTGGAGACACCGTGAAGAGAGGATGCTGAACAGCTGCGTTATGCACCGCCACACTGGTCCTGCACTGGGTATTATGGTATGGGGCGGTATTGGATATCCCTCTCGCACACCTCTAGTACGCATTGCCGGTACTTTAAACAGCCAGCGCTACATCTCCGAGATGTTGGAGCCAGTTGTCCTTCCTTACCTTCAGGGCTTGCCCACAGCCATATTTCAACAGGATAATGCGCGACCACACGTGGCACGCATTGTCCAACGGTTCTTCGTCAATCGCCAGATTGAATTGCGTCCCAGCCCGCCTCGCTCTCCGGATCTTTCGCCGATAGAAAACATGTGGTCCATGGTTGCTCTACGATTGACCCAGATTCCATCCCCAGCTGCCACAGCAGATCAACTTTGGCAACGTGTGGAAGCTGCTTGGTCTGCTGTACCCCAAGAACTCATCCAAAGTCTCTTTGAATCAATGCCGAGGCGTGTGGCAGCGGTGATCTCCAACAATGGCGGCTACTCTGGCTACTGATTTTGGCGGGAACCACACTTCACAGAAGTCTATAAATTTAATCATTTGATACTTGGTCAACATGTTATCTACAAAATAAATTTTGTTGTGATATCTCTTGTCTTTCTTGGTGTTGCAATTTGGGTGGCCAGCAGTGTATATATACATATTTATATATATATATATATATATATATATATATATGTATATATAATTATACATATATATATATATATATACATATACATATATATTCTTGGGATGCATGCTATCCCACCCCGATTGGAAAAGGTTAATCATCCTTTCTCCCCCTCCCCCTCCAAAAAAAAATAATTAGAAATAGAACGCCCTTGCCAGAGAGTGAGTCTGGTTGCACAACAGAGGTGCGTGCTGGACATCATTAAAGGCAGGAGAGAGAGAAAACACTCTTTGGAGAGATGAAAATGAAAGATATTGACTGCTAAAGGAGGAGAGACAGGGAGGGGAATGCTCTACTTGTTTTGAAGGACTAAATTATTTATTATGCAAAGATACCATTCCTCTTCAATCAAGCAGGTGCCATTGCAAATCTGAATCATGATTTTTATTGTTTTTCCATGTTTTTATTACCTCGCTTTCTTGTTTGTTTGTGTGTTTGTCTAGTACAAATCTTGCAATCGATTTTTAACTAACTTCCCGACTAGCTAGACATTTGAAACTTTTAGAATAGCTCACAACACGATGACAATGCATTTTTTTAATACTTTTGACCATCTTTAATCAGAATTGAATTAACTTTCAGTTATTTTCAGTTAATTTTGTTTTGTAGACTGGTGCAGCCATCTATCGGCCGGAACGGGAATGAAAAGTTAAACGCAAGTTAACTTCCAATTAACTTCATTTTCTTTCAAGTTGATGGGATAATTCATCAAAAAAATTTTTAAAAAAGTATTTATTAATACATAGAATTGTCAAGTTTATATGATTCAACAGAAAATTTAAAAACATGGTATGTAAAAATTTCTTTTTATCTTGTAGTTATTAATTTTTTCAATTTATTGGAAAAACTAAACTGTGCTTCATATTTTAATTCTTTTATTTTAATCTGTCTTATTTATAAATATCTCGGAAAATGATCACCAGAGAGTTTTGAAGATATTTTTGATTATTACTTTAATGCGTTAGTTTTGCGATAATGAATTACATTGCATTTTTTAACATTTATTTCCAGAACACACCACATGCACGATTTTTTTCTTCTTTTTCCTTCTTTGAACGGTCTAAAACTTTCTCAAAACATAAAATTTTTTTCGAAATCAGCCTGAAAACATAACATTAAAAAAAAAATTATAAAAGAATAAATAAATAAATAAATAATAAAAAAAAGACTGTTTAATTTCTAAAGCTGAAATAGGAAAAAAAGCATGTATGCTGTCAGAATGTATAGTATGCCGATTTCTTTTCTTTGAACAAACTAAAAATTTGTTTTAAAAAAAAAAAAAAAAAAAAAAAAAAAGCCATTTTTACTTTAATTATTACAGATTCTTGATGTACCTGAATGGCCCAGAAAGAAATCTGTTGCAATGTTTCGTCTTATATCCGGCCATGATTGCCTTCGTAAACACCTACATCGCATCAATGTTGTTCCTGACTTTTCTTTGCCCCTTATAGTGTAATCTTAAGAAAGATATGGACATGTCACATCTATGCATATGCCTTATTCTCCCCCGTATTTCGATTTGGGAGCGTTACTGGGTGGCTCGGAACGTCCTATGTTCATAGATATACTGATGACAGTTCGTTTTGTTATGTACTGTATTTGATGTTCAGTTGTGTTTTGACATGCCATTGGAATATATTTTTTTTTAATTTAAAAAAAAACTTTAATCATTACAAGGGCAAATATTTTTAAGCATTCAAGGAAAACTATCATAAATTCCGTTTAGACTAAGATATTACTTGTATTAGCATGTGCCAAAGAAAAAAAGAAAAGTTCTGTACCTCGAAAGCATAAACCAACAAATGGGTGTTTTAAGACCAAAAAACAAGCCGGTTTATTCGACAAAAATGACGAATGCTTTGAGTGAATTATGTTGATTGTAACTTAGTTGTGGTCTGGAATACTAATGTTTTGCTATGAACTTACACACAAAGGAATTACCAAACATCATTCGTCAACAAAATATTTAGAATGTTATTATGGTTTTACATTCATTCAAGCGCACAGACTGAAACACAATCATTCCTACCCCACAGTGGCGGCTCCATGGAGCAGCCACTGTGGGGTAGGAATGATTGTGGAATGATAGGTGTGATCCATGGACCGCCACTGTGGGGTTTCTGGTCTGCAGACCAGAGATTTGGGGGGAGCAACGTCGGCTCTTAGGGTTATATATATATATATATATATATACAGTGATTTCCGCTTATAAGAATCACGTTTGTTATTACTGTTTTTGATTCTTATAAGCGGTTGATTCTTATAGCCGAAATTTAGGTTTTTGGACAGGCACATACACAGACACGTATATATACATATATTAGATAATTTACCATAAAATACTCTTTAATTTACGTCAATTATCTTTTATTGAAATGATTTTTTATAATTTTAAAAATATAACTTAATTGCTAGACGTATAAGATACACATGATTATAGTAAGAGAAGAAAAAATCCAATATTTGTTACAACATACCTGCTTAACAGTTCTAACATTTCAACTACAGGAAGGGAGCTAGAAATAGTTTTCTATGGTAGTTTGACATAATGAAGTTTTCAGAAGGCTGTTTATAACTCTTTCAATACTAATAGTCTCAGACGAAAATTCACCTTCTAGCTTACGTTTCACGATTTGATAACGTACTGAATCTAATAATGTCACGTTTGCCCAAATGATAGTGGACACTTCGCCGAAGATTTATGTGTTTCAGGGTCCAGGAAGACGCAACCAGGATGTGGGAGGTGGGAAAAAGGAGTCCCTATTATTGTTTGTCAGTGGAGAAAAGTGAAATCGGACCCGGACGGGTAAAGACGCCCCCGGGTCAAGCTAGTAGGACAGTGTTGTGCTAAAGCGTTTAAGGGGAAACTATTATGTTATGTCTAACAAAGAAAGGGATGAATTTCACGACTGTATTCCATCCCATCTTATCAATCTTTCTATAAAAAAAAAGAAAGAAAGAACTTCATGCCTTTTGAGGGTTATAGTGGCTTTTTTGGGAAAATGAAAGGAAAGCGAAGAGTGTAAACTGATTCTTAAAACCGATGGATTGATTCTTTAAAGCGAAAATTTTAACATGTAATTCATACATTTGTTTTTGTTTTCGCGATATTGATTCTTATAAGCGGTTGATTCTTATAACCACTGATTACTATAAGCGGTGGTTACTGTGTATATATATATATATATATATATATATATATAAGAAATAAATATCCTCTCATTTTAAATTTAAACTCATTTATTATTAGGTCTACGATTATATAATTTTAGGCTATGAAAAAGAAATACGTCAGGCTTTTTTTCGGGGGGGGGCGAGTGCACTTACTGCTCCCCCCTCCATTCCACACACATACATCCAAAATATATAAATAAGTAAATAATTGAAT